>CM041637.1:47778875-47860911 GCA_023333625.1 Bothriochloa decipiens | reverse complement strand
TCAGGGTCAGGAATAGAAAGGATGCCACTCTTAAAACATACATGCAAGTCAAACAGAAAATTTATGGTTGGATTACATCATGTCAATAGAAGGGCGGCCCTGGTGCAGCGGTAGTGTCTTACCGTCTGTTACCGGAAGGTCCAGGGTTCGAGCCCCGGCCTCCGCACATTATGTGCGGGTATGGCTTGGCGCAGAAATCCCTTCCCCAGACCCCGCACAGCGCGGGAGCCTACGGCACTGGGTACGCCCTTTTTTATTACATCATGTCAATGAAAGGAAAGAGGCATGACTAACAAATCTCTAAAAGATAGCAAATGCCATAACCACTACTTCTACAGACAGAATACGTGACTCAGTATCTAAGTCATCTACTCCTAAAAAGCTTAGAATGCACATTGTGCAACTTTTAGCACACTGTGATCCATTCGGCACAATTAAAAAACAAAAAACAGATTAAGCAATGATAATTTATGCTTTTTGGGGGGTTTCACCTTCTCGTCCATGTATACTGCAGGGCTTGATGTTGTGTATATATTCTCTCTGAAGCACATTCCTGACAAAACAGAAAATTTAAATACCCTAATAAAATATTAAAAGGCATAATTTATAACAACGAAAAAAAGGGTGTAACAGAAATATCTGAAACATAGCACAAATACAATTATCCACCAGTGCACAATCACTGAGAGACTATCCATTTTATCAAGAAAAAAAAAATACCTGAATAGATGGGAATAGGAGGTCACCATATCTTGGATCTCTTCCAACCATTTGTACGATCTCTTGATCGCTTTCCATTCCCATAGTTTTCATGACCACCATTATTGGAATCTGTAAATTTTAAAGCTCAGAGACAAAGTCATAAATTGTCTACTTCTTCCATGCCATGACATAGTACCCAAAGGACCTTTTGAGCATTCAATAATGTGTCAGATGTGAAACTAAGGAAGGAGAAGGAAATTTAGATCATGGCGCTCTTATCAAACAAGAAAACAACCCACTAAAATTTTGAAAGATATACATTAAGCACATGAGTAAGTTGGGCAAAAGAAAATTCACATGAGAGTAACAGGTTGCTCCTGTGATCACTTGGCACTTGACACTGACACACGGGTGAAAATCTCATGTACGATTATGTAGAGGGACAGTAAGGATGACTCATTTGTCGACTTTTCCACTATCAACCCCAAAAAAACCCAACTCTGCCTTACGTAAAGTTGCCAGAGTACGATTACTTCTGGATTTGAAATCACTGCTTATATATTTGGTATTGGCCATAATTTACAAGAACATTCTGTAGTATTAGTAAGAGGAGGAAGGGTAACTCACATAAAAAGTTATTGGCATCTTTGACAACTTAAATTTCTCTCAGTAGGTATACACAAGAAATTCTAATTCTCGGCACATTGTTAAGTAGATAGGTTTTGCTAGTTTGATCTTTGATGAATGTTTAGGATCAACTCTTCAGAAAGGCAAGGAAGAGAATGGAATCTAGGACACAGCAGACAAGCCGCATGATGTATTACGTATCAATCTCCAGGGAATGTTTCCAACTAAGAGAGGAGATTAAACGAACCAATGTAGTTAAATAATAAAGGAAACCATCCTATACTACCAAATATAGGCAACAAGATAACAGATTCTGACAGCGTAAAGTAAGTAGGCAAACAAATAAGACTCCAGGCTCTTTAACGAAGAGCTTTTACCTCTCAAAAACTTCTTATGTAGCATTCTCTTTCGGTCCTTAAGAAACAATGATATCTTATCTTCTCTCTATTTTTCTTGTTTATCTAGAATAAAGGGAGAGTGGGAGACACGAAACATCCTGAATCTACTAATGAACCTCACCATCAACCACGCCCAGTACCATGAAATAATTTATTGCATTCAATTTTGGTGTCTTCCTTATCCCAAGCTAATAAAATAGCCGGGCCTCATGCAATGAAATGGAAGGATTACTTAACAAACTAACAGGATTTGCAATGCATACCGGTTTCGTGAACTGATTCAACTGTAGGTAGACTTTCTCCTTATCCATGGTAATCACAGTCTTGCTTTTAATTTCATGTGTGCTGCTGGTAACAGATGCAATTACCCTAATTGACAGAAAATACAGGTGACCACATAAGATGTTGAATAGTAACCCACTTCACAAAAGGTAATAAAACCTCTAGTGCTATAGGACCAAACAGCTAGCAATGAACTGCCATAAGCCCATAAGCAAGAGCACATGAAAAGAAGTTATTTCAGCAACAAGTGACCAAAGGACTCAAAGGATATGGTATTTATATAACCATGATGGTTGGAATTAGAGTTTCCTAGCAATTTCTAGCCTGAATTCAGACTACAGTTAAGAGCTGTAAAGCCGCCTAGAAAGATGCTGACACATTGCATGCCAGTAAGTTTAGGACAAAATCTATTAGGTTATGACAATTGTCAAACTGAAACACTCTGTTTGATAAAGAAGAATACAAAAATTAAAATAGTTGAGAAAGTTAATAAATCCATATTGAATATTGAGTACGACCTTCCTTTACTATCGATGTCGATAATAATACGATTCTTTGATAGCTGTTCTTGTATTAAAATGACCTGAAAAGTAACAAATATCTCAAGATTATTGATGCACCAAAAGGAGCACTGGAAACTGGAGCAATGAAACTAAAAGCACTTGCAGCTAGCAGCCCTGTAACTAATGGGCTCATAGGTTTAGCAAGACTCTTTTTGGATTAAAAGAATGCATCGTTCCTTTCAGGTACCTTCTCGGTCCCTTTGACAATAAAGTAACCACCAGGATCAAGAGGACACTCACCTAGGAACACAATGGTGAAACCATCAGAATAAATAGTAAGATGACACGATAAGCATTTCAGAAATAGACTAACCGAGTCTTGCTAGCTCAGCCTCATCCTTTTCATGCAGAATACATCTATTACTTCTAAGCATGATGGATATGTAGCCAATAAGAACTCTCTCCTGAGGAGCAAGTTAAGAAGGGCAATGATAGTTAACAAAAAATCACATCAAGCGTGTAGAAGTTACTTAAAGCAGACTAATGTGTTACCTTATTCAGCGGTTTAGGCTGCTTGCCTACGGTATATTCGATATCAACTATTATAGGAGCAGAATAACTGGCGGTAGAAATGAAAACATTAGTGCTATTGTCATGAGAATTGATAAATCAGGAGGAAGCATGCACTGAGCAAACAGCCCTGCCAGAGTACCAACAAGATTAAAGATGCAAGGCAAGCTGTCCGTTTCATATAATCAGATTATACATCCGAAGTTACTGATGGGATGATTTAATGAAAGCAGATATATACATTATGAATCTGGGCGTGATTGGAGGCTTACGTGCGGTCAGTAAGGCGGCAAAAGTGCGGCGTGATATGTTCGATTTTGTAATCCATTTGAACGGAGGGCATGCCAACATATACTCTGTTGTACCTGGAAGGAATTGGATTGCAGTGGGCGGGCAGGAACAGATAGGTACACAGCAAGCACAGGAGAAGAGGATAATCAGAATCAGGCATGAAAACAAAATAAAACAAACCATGGCAATGGTATAGCGATTGCTGAAGAGCAATACTTTCACTGTGGATATGTGAAATGAATGAATAGAATAGAGCATAAGTACATAACAGACATACTTAAGGTAAATGCTTGGGTCATTGCGCGCTTCAATGCGATTGTTTGCGTCGATGATCTTCTTGATTCCCTTGGTGATGAAGTAGTTGAAGGAATCAATGTGCTCCTTGACGAGGCCTCGGGCCTTGAGGAACGCGGGAAGGAGCGCGAACTTGTCGACGGGGGTAGTGACCGGCGCGGCCAGCGAGCGGTAGGGCGGTTGCTGCGCCTCCAGCTCCTTCATGGCCGCACCGTCATCACCTGGGGCTTGCTGGTGCTCATCCTCCGCTGCAGCCACCGTCATGGTGAAGAGGAGGCGGGCGGCGCGGGTGAGGGAGGGCGGGCGGTGCCGGTCTGGCTGGCGGCGCGAGGGTGTGAGCCAGTGAGGGCGATTTGCGGCGAGGAAGGAGCAAGGGCGGCGTCTCCGTTTGTGGGGGGTGGACCTTGGGCCGCTGCCAGAGGCCTAGAGGTCGGTATGGGCCGGCCTTTGTGTTCTTATTATAGGTATAGGCAGGCCCATGTGATATTGTGATTTTGTTTTTCCCTTTAATTAACCAGTAGGGAAAATCAATCTCAAAAAAAATGTAGGGAAAATGGGAAATGCTTTCGCTCACATGCCATGTTCTCTTAGAGCGTCTTCAATCAATAATTCAAAAAAATAAAAGTAAATCGACGAATCTAAAAGTTGAGAGAATATTTGTTGGTTCCTCCAACCGTTTTAAAATTTTATTTCCAAGAGATTATATATATAAGACAAATGTACCGGAGAAAAGGGTCGCACGTAGCATTGTTGTCAGCGGAGGCATAAGTTCTAAATCTGACAACAACAATGCTACACGCGATTAGGCTTATGCCTCCGCTGCATACCCAACAAGGGTCGCACGCGTCCACTCACGAGTATTCACGTTTTGATTTGACACGAGGCTTCATTGCTGGTTCGATGGGAGCCTTTCATCAAGTGATTCCAATACTGGTCGAGCTTGCCGATGCGCAGTAGCAAGTCATCGTCGACACCCTTTGGTCTCCTAGCAACATGTGTTGAACTCAGAGGCCACCTTCACAATGTGGGCGACAGCAGCGTTGGTGTCCTCAAAGCGCTTATCCTACGATGCATCAACCTTGACGAAGCGGCGCTCAAGGAGATCCTTCTGGTCATTGAGTTGTTTCTGAATGGTGGATTGCTCGGTTACGAGCTTCTAGATCTCCGCTGGCAGCAATTGCGTGTCACGGTTCATGGCTCCCAAATGGTTTGGTGAATCGAGAATAGTGGATGTATAGCGGTGGTGATGGTGGCAGATCTAGATCAATTGCTCTGAATTGATTCAGAGCACACAAATTCCCCACAAATCAAATCGTGAGCTTGAGGAATCACGGAGAACAGAATTGAAATGCAAATCTAGATCGATGGACTATGGAATTGAAATGCATAACAAAATCTTTGTATCTGGCACCTCATGTATCTAATTAAGAGAAGAACTGGACTGGATACATTTGTTACCCTACATCACTCTCATCTCTCACTTTTACACCCAACTTATGTCACTTCATCCTTAGCCTCTTATTTCTTCATTATGCTCACCTTCACTCCTCCTGGCCATTCGTGCCATGGTAGTTGAAGCTCTGACGGCTTCCCCCCAGAACTCCTACAAAAATTAGCCGAATTTCCTCAGGTCTAGTTTCTTCAACCGCAGGGGGACTTTCGCCGTAATATCCCTAGCTCTAGAGCACCTCCCACCTCTGAAGGTTATCCGAAGGCATTTTCTCTAATGGCACTATCGCTGCATTCGGGTAGCTATTAATTTTCTAGAGAAATGAGAGGGTTTGCCTTTTGCGGCTGAAACATCATAATAATGTGTATTAAATACCTTCTCTCCAAGGTTTTGCACTTGTCTTTAAGAGCTCCTCGTGTTCTTCTATTGAAGTTAGTTGTTCTTCTATTGAAATTAGACTTACGCCACGAGTATCAATGTTCGATTGTTCGATTCATACCTACAACATAAAGAAAGAATAAAAATGAGCCAGCATAATTAAAAACCTTTTCCATAATATAAAAAACAAAAATAATACACACTCTTTTACTCCTTTTACCAATGAGTCCTTCGCAAGCATCCATTTCTTATACGCCCTCCTTTTTTTTCATCGGTCGACGGTTCACAAGGTTTTTTAGAAGCAATATGTAACTATTAGTGCAAGGTATGAACCCACTAATAGATGATTTTCTAGGTGGAAAGAGCCGTCTTTTGGTTGCAATGGACTCCACAGGCTCTGAAAAAACGCACACCATCTTTGGTTCCCCAAGGTAGCAATACTATAATACACCCTCACATTGAGAATAATCTTTAATGCATAAGGCGAAAACAAGGCTGCCAGAAAATAGTAAGGTGAAATATGTGCCTAGTTACATTTGCAAACTATGATATGAACAAAATCATATCTACATTATATATACTGATAAATCTGACAAAACTACCATATAAGAATTTGGATGCTAGCTTATATTTGATCACATTTCTCATAGAATATATAGATTTATGGCCTTATAATGCATTGTCAACATCAGTTTGGATTTCTTTTGCACATTAATTGGCCAGATGAGCTTGGAACAAGTGCTAATATAATATGAGAAGTAGAATTGCTTATGCGATT
Source organism: Bothriochloa decipiens (assembly GCA_023333625.1). Classification (NCBI taxonomy): domain Eukaryota; kingdom Viridiplantae; phylum Streptophyta; class Magnoliopsida; order Poales; family Poaceae; genus Bothriochloa; species Bothriochloa decipiens. The sequence goes on along the minus strand of CM041637.1, from coordinate 47,854,638 downwards.
ATTTGGTTGTTTGAAGAAGACATGCAGACAATGAAAGAATCTAAGAGAGCAAACACGATGATAAAAGAAGAGAACAAACTAACCTAGATGCAAAAAAGTATAAGAAAAGTAAAAGAATGATAATATAGATTTGTTTTGTGTCCACCGTCACCTTCGCAACCCGCCATCACCCTTTATATTTATAGGGCGACTGGTATTTTTTATAAAATATTTGATAAGGACCTTGCTATTTTATGTATTACAACCAGTAATAGTTAAACTTGATGTACAGGCGAAGCAAACAATTGACAAAATACCTTGTTCTCTTTGCCTTGTTTCATAGCTGACTCCTTTCCTTTACTTCTCACATTGAGAATCAGGGCTCACATATGATTCCTATAATACCAATAAAATGAACGTACGACACAGGGCATCACAATGTATACACACGAGATGTGTCTTTGAATGGGTCCTGTTAAATTGCTCACAGTGTATAGAACCAGGGTTTGGGTCTATAAGTGGACCTTATTGTTGGTAATATGCCATAGAGGTAATAATCGAGATAATGAGATTGCGATTGTATCCATGAAATATTATGTGTTCATTGAATAGTCATTAAAGACAGCTTGTATCGATTGGCAATTATGTGAATTATTTGTGAAACTTTTTACTTATATGGTTATTCTAAAAATTGTCCCTGATCAGAGTTTATGTGAGGACACACAAGAATATTAGATCAGCACATGTATTAGTTGATGACTATATTTCATAAGTCATAGATATAGAGATGGTCTTTGGGTTTGTCGGAAAACATGTCGTGAGACATAACAATCAAGATGAAACTTGTACCTCTCTATGTGAGAGAGATATCACTCTGGATCACTCGAATGATTGGATCAATAAATGTATGGCCGTGCTTGGGTTAAGTGTTAACCCATGAGTTGGACCAAATATCGTGTGGCAAGGGAATAACATGTATGTGGTTGTGGCGGTTTGTCTGATATGATCTTTGTGTGCGCATAGGAGTTGACACACCTTGCTAGAGGTTGTTGTCAATTATTGGACGAGTAGGAGAACTCGGGCCATGTCTATGTTTGCGTGAACCTATAGGGTCACACACTTAAGGGGTTGAAAGCCTGATTTGGATTGGACCCGAATTAGACAAGGTTTAGGGTTACTAATGAGCCTCTAACTCGAGAGCACATTAGGGACGCCTACATAAGCAAGGACGGAGGCGTGTCCAGGTTTAATCCAGGCCTTTTGGCAGCCGTCGTCACCCCCCATGCCCGCGCCTTTGCTCCTCGCGGACCTAGCAGTCTCAACGTGTGGGATACCTAGGAGGTGCTGTATCTGGAGCACAAGGACGAATCACATGAAAGGGATTGATGGAAGCATGACCACGCAATTGCACTGCTATGGCACATATGACTACATCGAGTCGCTTCGCTGCACGTGCACGGTAATCATGTGACATGGAACTATGTTCTTTATAGACTCAAGCTCACAATGTGAAGGATATAGTGCTATGACAACATGTAGTTTATATACACCCCTTAAACCTCGGTCGAGATTCTCTAACTTGCCCAAGATAAGTCATGGGTGACTTATCTATCCCTGACGCTCTCCGTTCCACATCCAACGGCTGCTAGATTCTCTAACACGGAACTCCATAGCCCAGCGGACGTGCTCCCCTGTTCCATGAATCGTACGACACTTAACTCCATAGTCCCGTACCAGAAGTGCTCCGTTCCATCGCTTATTAGAAGCAACTAGCTCCAATAATCGATGTCAAGTTTGAATATCAACAGTTAGCTTCATTTCCTTGTACCTGAGTACTGTACTGAGTACTGCCTACTTGTCGGCGGCGAGCTGCTGCACCCTGAGCTCCAGCTCCCGGTTCCTCGCCGCCCACTCGGGCCTTACCACCACGGGCCTCACATCCCGGGCTTCCACGTCGCCACCCACCGGCTTCTCCTTCCCCTGCCGCTGGCGTGGCGCCGGCTTCTTCATGTCTCTATTCTTCTTGTTCCTGGCGGCCTCCTTGGCCGCGGCAGCCTTCTGCAGCGCACGCAGCACGTCGGACCCCCGCAGCTGGGGCGCTGGCGAGGCGGGCCGTGCGGGGGAGGGCGCTGGTTCCTCCTCGTCCTGCTCTTGCCCGAAGAAGCCATCGTCGATGTCGGAATCTGAGCCGCCGTCGCCGTCGTCCCACGAGCGTTCGCGGCCGGAGCCTCGGCTCGAGCGGCGGGGCTTGGCTGAGACCGCGGTGGGCGGCCGCGCTCGGCGGCAGGCGGCGGCCGCGTGCGGGTGTGAGTAGAGACTAGGGACGAGGCAGCGTGCGGCGGAGAACATGGATGATGGGATGAGACTTCAGACGTGCAGGCTCTGAAGGCTGTGGAGCTGGACAGCGTCGCTTACTTTTCTGGAGACAAGTCTTCAGTTCTCTGTTGTAAAGTGCATTCCGTCTTTTTATTGCTTTTTCCTCCACACATGACAAATGTTATCTGTCTATATCTATCTATAGGAAATTATTTCATATACTATATGTAGATACTACCTAATTAATGATGTTAAAGAACAAATTTTCTATTGCAATTTCTTCATCCATGTTTCTCACAGCCATCTCTTATTCTTACTCCTTTTCTTAGGTCCATTGTTTCACAGTCTCTTATTCGCCTCACTCTTTTTCTTAGGTTCTTCGTCGTCTTTGTTTTTTTTAAGTAGTGGTAGGATAGTACTCCTTCCGTTTTAAATTGTAAGTCGCTTTGACTTTTTTATGCATGTATTTTACTGTATGTCTAGATATACGTAACAAAATGCATGCACAAAAAAGTTAAAACAACTTACAATTTGAAACGGAGGGAGTATGACATAATAAAATCCTAGGTGAAGCACATTGTAGTTTTTTTTATGAGAGTGCAATGTTTGGTTCTTGCAGGTTTTGTTGCTACTACACGCTTCTAAAACAATTATTTATACATATATGATAAACTCACACGGTGAGGTACAACGAGCGTCTCACAAATTGTATCCTCAACACAGTTTAGTAAATAAAAATGTTAATGTATAATGTATATAACTAGATATATCTATACTAATAAAAGGCACTTCGTACATAAAAACCTTCATATGCTATACTATCTTTTTTCTCAATCACATAAAAGACTATCGCGCTTTTATATCAAGAATGATTAGTTTGAGTATAGTAAAGGCACAAAAATGTTTTTAAATCATCTTAGGGCAATCCCTCTCCCCATTCTCCTTCGCTTGTATCCTATTACTCGTTGTAGGAAACAACCAAGGTGCTTGGCGTCCGCTGCACCCATTGCTTGGCTTGGTATTTGATCCCTGCCATGAGCGTTGGTATTATGCTCACTCATGCGATACTATGTATCAGATATTCCAACTTGTTTGATATTTGCCAATAATACTCGTATATATCGCAATAAATGAAATGGTTTAGTTTTTAAGAGAGACTAATAAATCAAGATAACTTCACTAGATATACATACCATTTACTTTTTTTTTGAAGCTGTCCACGTGGAGGGCAGGAGGGGAGGCTAGTGTGTGCGTTTTTGCTGAAAAAAAAAAACGAGAACCGTAAAGTCGTGAACCGAAATGGAGGGCGGTTGTGGTGTCTCTCCCGTGAACGGGGTTCGTCTTCCTCGTTTTGTTTCGTTTCGTCTCGTTTGCTGCCGTCGCTTTCCTTGTGAGCCCGAAAGGCAACACGTTTATTGCAGGTCAGCCCCTCACTCCGTCCTCGCCGTGAGGCTGCGGCGTCCCGTCCCGTTCCACCTCCACGCCTCCCTTTCTTTCGCAGCGCAGCCTTTTTGCCTTACTTCCGGGTCTCCAGTTCCTCCACTCTGCCGCATCCTTCTTTGCAGGAGGCTGTTGCTTCTTCTGACCAACCCGATCCAATTTCGACAAGAGAAGAGGTGCCAGAGATCTCGGTAAATCTTAGTTCGGCGTGGCGGTGGTGGAAAGCTTGGATTTTGGTTCCATCTCGTGCGGATTTGAAGCCAACCCCAGTTCAGTTCCTCGTGGTAAATTAAGATCTCTGCTTTCGGTTCTGGGTCGCCTGCTACTACTGCCTAGTGTAGTTCTTGACAGGATCTTAATTGGAGTTGGCTTGTTTCGTTTCGTTTCGTTTCGGTGCCACAGAATAAGGAAAGAGTCAAACTTTGTGGTCCGAGTTGAAAAGGGCAGGAAGCAGGATTCATCTTCATCGGTCAGCTCTGTGGTGATGGCGACGTAGGAGGCAGGTGGTTGACAAGCAGCCAGACGAAGAGACAAGAGAGAAAGAGAGAGAGAGATGGCGGAGGCGCACGCGGAGGCCATGGATGGGAGCACCTGGGAGGACATGATGCGGAGGATCCTTCCCCCGGGCACTCCCATCCCCGAGGCGCCGCCCAACCTCGACTACTCCATCGCCCTCGAGTACGACGGCCCGCCCGTACCCTACGACCTCCCCAGGGTAGACCCCGTCGAGATCCCTGCAATCCCCACGGCGGAGCCAGTGTCCACTTCCCAGGTGCTCCAACTCGGAGGCCTCCCGGTAGCGCCTGTTGTTGATCTCATCCGCCTCCCAGTCTCTAGGATTGCCCGCTGCGCAGATCCGGTGGCCGTGCAGGCTGGTGCCAGCTCAGAGTCAGTCCTGCACAACCAGGAGTTCAGTGACGACCAAGAAGGCGACGACGATTCCCGCTCACAGTCGCACGGCTCAGCACAGAGCTCACCTGGGCCACAGAATAGGCAGGAGGGCAGGAGAGCTCCGGTCGTCACCTTCGGCTTCACACCCGACAGCAAGTATGAGAGCAAGGAGTTTGATGAGGAGATGTCCGAGCAGTACGTGGCCGTCACGAAGAAGGAGAAGAGGAGGAGGGCATGCTATCGCTGTGGGAAGAGGAAATGGGAGACCAAGGAGTCGTGCCTTGTTTGCGACGCAAGGTACTGCAGCTACTGTGTGCTTCGGATGATGGGCTCCATGCCAGAAGGGCGCAAGTGCGTCACCTGCATCGGCCAGCCGATTGATGAGTCCAAAAGATCAAAGCTGGGGAAGAACTCGAGGACGCTCTCGCGCTTGCTCAGCCCGTTGGAAGTAAGGCAGATCTTGAAAGCTGAGAAGGAGTGCCAGGCCAATCAGCTTCGGCCAGAGCAGCTTATTGTCAATGGTTGCCCCTTGAGGCCAGAGGAGTTAACCGACCTGCTAAGTTGTTCACGCCCTCCTCAGAAGCTAAAGCCAGGAAAGTATTGGTATGACAAGGAGTCAGGCTTATGGGGAAAGGTAAATAATTCTATCAACTGCAAATCTTCTGTCTGAATTTACTGACTAGTATGTGCTAATGAATGAAACTGGTGTTTTCTGATAGGAAGGAGAAAAACCAGACAGGATTATTAGCTCCAACCTCAATTTTACTGGCAAGCTTCAGGCCAATGCTAGTAACGGAAACACCCAGGTTTACATGAACGGAAGGGAGATAACAAAGATTGAGCTGAAAATTCTAAAGGTAATGGTCTTGTCGTTTGTTTTGCTTCCCAAATGGAATCATCCTGTGCTTTTGGCAAAGCATGGTTTACGCTTTTAGAGCTGCTTTTCTATGGTCGCTGATGGGTATTGTGAGGGAGGTTTGTCCTAACCGCGTTCATAAGGGGGCATTTTTAGCGTTGCCGTGCACGTAGTCTGTTTTGATCTCACCAACTATAATTATTCCTTTATCATGCTAAAGTCCATTCCGTATGACCTTTGATAATAGGCCATCCTAAACCATACAAGCCAGATAGTGATATTATCCAATATATAATAAATATTAAGTTTTATGCTTCAATGGATTTTGATACCATGTGATGTGAGCCATTTTTGTCGTGTATAGCAAAAAGTTTATCTCCTATCTGTCATGTTAATTTGAGTTCTAGTACAATAGTTGACTTGAAATATGATTGCTACCTTCCAGCTTATCCAATTTAGATGTTTAATCATTAATTCTTTTGGTGTAAGCGGATCATTGTAAAATTTTGTCATGCATACTGTTGTCCTCCACTCCTTGTTTTTATTATTTTCCAGTTTGCAGCGAATTAGGAGGTTTTCCCAAATAATAATTCATCAATCAGAAGTTCCCGTTTGTATTCTGGTCTTTAGGACTAGCATATCGTAACCAGCACCATCGTACGTGATGCTTTCTTTTAGCTCAAAAATTTAGCCCTTCAGTCCATAGCCAAGATTTCAAGACTCCTTTTACCTACAGAGAGGCATGGAGTGCACTGTAAAAGAATTTTTTTTCCCACCCTGTTATCTCACCATTTGCATTATGCTTGCAGGTCGCAAATGTTCAGTGTCCCCGTGACACTCATTTTTGGGTTTATGATGATGGTCGTTATGAGGAAGAAGGACAAAACAACATAAAAGGAAAAATATGGGAATCAGTATGTATCTCAGTTAAAAGGAATTTTATGACAATGCTATTTCTTTCAAAACTTAATATAAGTATACTTATTGCTGATGATGTTTCCTAAACTGTGACCAGGCTCTGACACGTTTTGCTTGCGCATTATTTTCACTGCCGGTGCCTCCGGGGAATTCAAATGGAACCAGAGATGAAGTTCCATATACAGCAAGAACTGTCCCTGATTATTTGGACCAAAAAAGAATACAAAAGCTTCTTCTTCTTGGACCACCTGGTGCTGGTACAAGCACTATTTTTAAGCAGGTTTGTTCTGATTCTGTTCATTGATGCCTTTAGCTCTATAACATTTCTTGTGATATTACTTTCTGTAATTGGCCCTATGTTATAGATTGCACTGTTATTTAGTAATCCATCTGTGGGGTATATCTTTGTTGTCTGCCTGTCTGGTGTTTTTCATTCCAGCACTTGTTCTTGTATGCTTCATGCTGATCTTATTTTAATTGTCTTAGGCTAAATACTTGTATGGGACTAGGTTCACCCAAGAAGAACTTGAAGGTATCAAACTGATGATCCAAAGCAATATGTTCAAGTATCTTGGGATTTTGCTAGAGGGACGTGAGCGTTTTGAGGAAGAGGCTTTGTCTAAATTGAATTACACGATTTCTCAGGGTGAAGAAACTCAGCATGGTAATATGATCAAGTCATTTACTCTCCTGTTTTTTCCCTCTTCCAGACAGACACTCTATGATTGAGCTATTTCTGGATGCAGATGAAAGTAAAGCCAATGGATCAAATTCTTGTATATACTCCATAAATGCGAGGCTAAAGAAATTTTCAGATTGGCTTTTGGATATCATAGCAATGGGTGACCTAGATGCATTCTTCCCTGCGGCAACACGTGAATATGCTCCGTTTGTTGATGAGATGTGGAAGGACCCCGCCATACAAGCAACATTTAAAAGAAAGGAAGAATTGCATTTTCTCCCTGATGTGGCTGAGCATTTCTTGAGCAGGGTATAGCCAGATATCTTTTAAATTAACAGAGCTCCAACATTGATCAACAAGTTCGTATCATGTGGAGCTGAGCTTTCTTTTACAAGTTTCTGAATGATTTTTGGTACTGTTTTTTTTGCATATCCATTGCAGGCCATTGAGGTGTCAAGCAATGAGTATGAACCTTCAGAGAAAGATGTAATCTTTGCCGAAGGAGTAACACAAGGAAATGGGCTAGCCTTCATTGAGTTCACACTTGATGATCGCAGCCCAATGTCGGAACCTTATATCGACAACCCTGATGCACATTCGCAGCCTCTAACCAAGTAATTTCCTAACTTACCTTCTGGCCATGTGTAAAAAGTGCACCTGAATGATGTGCTCATTTTCTTCATCAGATATCAGCTGATCAGAGTTAGTGCAAAAGGCATGAATGATGGCTGCAAATGGGTGGAAATGTTTGAAGATGTCCGAATGGTAATATTCTGTGTAGCACTCAGTGACTATGACCAATGGGGGCCCCCTGTAAGTGGCAGCAGTCGGCCTCTTGTGAACAAAATGATGCAAAGCAAAGAGTTATTTGAGGCCACAATCCGGTACGCTAACGTTTTCCTTCTGAGGTTATCTTTTATTAGTCAATAAATAACTCTAGCATAATGGTGTCCATGAATCCTGTGATTCTCTTGAGTTTGTTATATCATGTGAGAAGCAATAAAATTTGAATCTCTGTTTGAACAGGCAACCATGCTTCTGCGATACTCCATTTGTTCTGGTTCTGAACAAGTATGACCTTTTCGAGGAGAAGATCAACCGCGCGCCCATCTCAAGCTGTGAGTGGTTCAACGACTTCTGCCCGGTGCGGACGAACCACAACAACCAGTCACTGGCTCATCAGGCATACTACTACATTGCCATGAAGTTCAAGGACCTGTACTTTGCGCAGACGAACCGGAAGCTTTTCGTGTGGCAGGCTCGTGCCCGTGAGCGCCAGACTGTGGACGAAGCATTCAAATACATAAGGGAGGTTCTCAAGTGGGAGGAGGAGAAAGATGAGAACTACTACCAGGAGGAATCGTTCTACAGTACAACTGAGATGAGCTCCTCCCCATTCATCAGAGCGGAATGAGATGGCGGGCACTTGCTGATTGATTTTATTTTAGCTGATTTCGTGTGGTACATACAGACGCAAGAATCAATTATTATCAGTGTATATTAGTTAGTTGATTTGCTTATTCGTACCGTAATTGGTATTGGTTGTGTGTATTTTAGTGCTAAGGCATATACGAATCAAGAATGTGTTGTCAGTACTGCTGATGTTAACTGTTTTGGTGCGTTGTATTTGCCAGTACTAATTTTACCAGCTGGCAGATATGAAGACAGAATGTACGTCCCTTGGACAAGCAGAATCATTCATTGCAAACATAAGCGTACACATCCTGTTTAAAATGGGTTTGTGAACCAACATCAGCGTACACATACTTCCTCCGGCTCAAATCGTAAGTCATTTTAAGAATCTTGAAGAGTCAAAGCTTCTTAAGTTTAATTAAAATTTATATGATAATATAATAACTATATTTTTATACTATACTTAGTTGATACTATAAATCTTTATAATTCTCTCTATAATTTTGATAAAACTTAAAATATATTAATTTTTTAAAATTTTTAGAGTGACTTATAATTTGAGACGATGGAGTATCCTGTTTAAAATTTAAGCTTTTGATTCTTTTGAGCAGTGACCACGCATCCTGTTTTTGGGTATGTGAATTTTTGACCAGAGCCAGGTGGGCTGTGACGTGCTGGCCTCGCAACCAACTTGTCTTGCCAAAGGTGGCAAGTGCATAGCTGAACACTGGCTGCTGCTCAGTATCAGGTTTGCCTAAGGAGCACAAATATGCTATGTAGCGAGACCAATCCATACAGTGTCGACACGTAGACCAATCCACCCGCCACGGTTCGAATTCCGCTGGATCAACCTGCTGTCGCACCACCGGATTTATTCCGGTTAAATAAAGTCTTTTCGGGATACACACGCGGCGTTTCCCACGCAATGAAGACAACCGCGCAATGGAGGCGATGACAGCTCCCAATCTTTACTTAAGCGTGTGTTCGGACGCGCACACGTGTGTATGCGTGTGGTGTGAGTGTGTGGGTTATGTACGTCCAAAATTGTACCCTATCAAAAAAAACAGTGTCCACATTTTCAACACCAATATAGGAGAAAAAGGAACAAGCACCTCTCATCAAAATTATTTTCAGCTGTCATGGTTACTTGCACTTGATTTTCACAATTTGACGCAACAATAACATCTAACTTATATCTAGCATCCAACTCGTACTTCGAATAACATAAGATTCTGTCCCTGCAACACGCCTGCTGCCGATGGAATAGAAGGGGAGCCTAATAAACTCCAAACAATTTAGAACCCGAAACCTGAAAAAGAAACAAGCACAAATTAACACCACCATTGCCATTGTTAAACAAGCTAACCACCGGATTGATTGGCAACCCACACGTACCTGAGCCACCACCCATAGGGTTTGCAGGAGCAGGTGCTTGCTCAGGCTCCTTGATGTCAACAACAACGGCATCAGAGGTGATGAAGGTTTTTGCCACTGACGCAGCATGCTCCAAGCAGCACCTCACAACCTGTTTTTGCAAAAGAAATCCTCATATCACCTAAATCTTTCTTTTCGTAAAGACACAAGGCATTGCTTCTGCAGAAACACACCTTGGTGGGATCAATGATACCAGCAGCCATCAAATCCTCGTACTTCCCTGTAGCCGCATTGTACCCATACCTGAAGTTCTCATTGGCAAGAACCTGAATATCAACAAGTTCCAAACTTGTTAAGCACAATTTGCACAACCCCTGACTAATAACAGGCACAATTTGAGCACAAACCTTCTCAATAACCACACTGCCATTAACACCGGCATTCTTTGCAATCAATTTAAGTGGATAGCTCAAGGACTTCCTTACAATTTCAGCTCCAACCTTGTAAAGGAAAAACAGGGGAAAAAAGGTCACCATCGATGGAATATAAAATAGAACCTTGATCAAAGGGTAACATTTTTTTGAGGGGAAGGGTCACATTAAACAAGTAAACTCTGGAACCTACCTTCTGTTCATCATTCTCAAGGGTTTCTATAATTGCATCAACTTTTGATGCAAGCCTCAGAAGGGTACAGCCACCACCGACAACAATACCTTCCTCAACTGCTGCCTGCAGATATAGAAAACTATCAAGGACTGATACAAATAGGATATTAAGAAATCAACATGGTGCAAATAGTGCATCAAAAGGCTATGTGAATGGGAACATACAGGTATACTGAGATGCATTTCAGCAACAAGAATAGCATTTACCTTTGTAGCATTCAGGGCATCCTCAACCCTCAGTTTCTTTTCCTTAAGCTCAGTTTCTGTCTGTGCTCCTACCTACAAAGCAATGCATACCATGTTCTAGTTGTTTTATTCTGCTAAGCATACTAAATACACCAAGAGGCACCTAAGGTTTAACATTGGGCTTTACCTGAATGACAGCAACACCACCAGAGAGTTTAGCTATCCTCTCATTTAGTTTTTCTTTCTCATATTCTTGTTCAGTAGCCTGAAAAATTGATGTTTGGGAACTAACCATTAATAAAGCATTTTTTTCCAAATCAAAAGTGACTTATGGAGACATGCAAGACAAGGGAATGCAGATTATGTCTATTAGCAAATGAGGGCTGTCAAAAGGAGTTGCAAAACCACAAGAGGAAATGAAAATTTTGAAAGAAAACAGAGGAACAGAAAATTTAAGACTCTTCAGAATGCAAACCTCAATCTGGTTCTTGATTTGTGTCACCCTTTTGTTTACTTCTTCCTGTGTAGTGCCATCTCCCACTATTGTTGTTGAATCCTTAGTAACTACAACCTTGGCAGCAGTTCCTAGAACCTGATTATCTGCCTTGTCTAAGGATAATCCAACTTCTTCTCTGATGACAGTGCCTGCGTGAAGGACGGACAATGAAAATGATCAGCTGGCACCAAAAAACAAAAAAAGGTATATCAAATCATAACTAAAGATAAAGTTCACCTCCAGTTAGAGTAGCAATGTCATCAAGATATTGACTCTTGCGCTCTCCAAAACCAGGGGCCTTGATAGCAGCAATCTTCAATGCACCTCTAAGCCTATTAACCACAAGGGTTGCAAGAGCTTCCTGCTCAATATCCTCTGCGACTATTAGAATTGGATATCCACTTCTAATAGCATCCTCCAGGATAGTGATAAGATCTCTGGCATTGTTAATCTTCTTGTCCACAAGGAGCAGCTGGCAATATTTAAATCACCGTAAACATAGAGTCATACAAACTACTATTACCAAATAGTACTACACAATTTTCAGTACAATGAGGAAGGGGAGCATCAAACCTTGCAGTTCTCATACTCGACTGTCATCTTTTCACTGTCAGTTACAAAGTAGGGAGAAATATAGCCACGGTCACACTGCATTCCCTCAACAACATAAAGGTTATTTTCAGCACTTTTTCCTTCTTCTAGTGTGACCACTCCCTGCCGCCCAACTTTTTTCATAGCCTCAGCTATCATATTCCCAATTTCATAGTTATTTCCAGCACTAACTGCAGCAACATCAGCAAGTTCACTGTCCTCAACCTGTAGTGTCAAACGATAGTCCAACATATTCAAAACTTTGAAGACGGAATAGTATTCTTGAGAGTTGAAATGAATAAAATTCAAATGGGTACCAATGGTCACAACTACAACTGACTATAAGAAGTCCCAAAAGATCGAGTCTGTACAATCTATGTGCAGTTCAACTGGAAAAGAAGTATGCACTACACCATACAACAATCAGATAACTCTGGAGGAAAACAATGAAATAAAAAAAAAAAAAACAGAGCAGACAACATATAACTTTGAACAAGGCAAATCGGATGAACTAGTGCAGCATGTGTCTTTAAACATGGTGCTTATAACAAGAGCCCATTCCTTATCACTTATGCACATATTCAATTGATATATAGACAGACAAACAAGGTCTGTTCCAGATGAAGCTCATATCGATATGTATAACAGTAAATGTCCCGTGGGCAGTAATCAAGGTCAGCCAACAACCCTGTTTGTAGCTTGTATGCAGTGCAGTGTGCTAAAGCCATCAGATATTCAGGTGCTCAATGCCGTTGTATTGAAGTGAAGCGATTGTTCAACGGCAAAGATAAACAGAGTACCAAGGAACGCTGAAATGTATTTCCTAAACAGAATGCGATCATAACCAAAATGTTACCTCCTTGGACATCTTTTGGAGTTCGCTGACTAGCGCTTTGGCTGTTTTCTCAATACCACGGGTGATCTGCACTGGATTAGCACCAGCAGCTACAACCTAGAGAAAGTAGCAACATCCTCTAGATCTTCAGACATGAGCAAAACAGCGACAATATAGATACCCCGAGACATGAGGTTTTATATTAGTGTGTACCTTTACACCCTCGGTAATCATCCCTTGAGCAAGGACGACCGAAGTGGTTGTCCCATCACCAGCCAAGTCGTTTGTCTTAGCAGCAGCTTGGCGGACCAATTTAGCACCAATATTTTCGACAGGGTCCTCGAGTTCAACCTGGTGCATGGCCACAGCCCAGAACAGAAGAGGAAACTCAACTCGGCAGCCACAACAAGTTACTGCAGGGTATGGGTGCAGTATGAACAAGAACAAACGATGGTAAATTTGTAATCAGAAGATGGGATGCACACCTCCTTTGCCACAGTGACACCATCATTGACAATTTTAGGCGAGCCATACTTGCTCTCGAGGACTACATTTCGCCCCTTTGGTCCAAGAGTAACCCCCACGAGATCTGCAAGCTTGTTGACCCCATTCTGACATAGGAAAATCAAGTAATGAAGATGGCACACTTGAACGTGAGCAGCAGCAGCCGCAGCGGTCTTCTAGTGGTCAAGAGTGATTATATGTTTGTCAGGCAACTCACTTGCAGTTTCCTGATAGCCGAGCCATCCTTGTTGAAGTGCAGCTCCTTTGCGGCGTTTACTCTGAAGTTGCACTTCCTCTGGGGCCTCACCTTGCGCGGAAGCGAAACCAGCGAGGGCGAGACGAGGGAAAGGTGCTTCTTGGGCGCAGCAAGCGTCACGCCGGCAGATGCAGGCTTGATGCCGCAAGTGGAAGCGGTCCCGAACGCTGAAGCCATGGATTGATGCTGGCTACTGCAAGAAATTTGAATCAGGTTTGCGTCATCACTCTCAGCGCAACTGCACGAGGGAAACCGCACCGCCGCCGCCGCTGCCGGGGCCCGCCGGTGGACGGATGGATGGGTCGTCGGCGCCAAAGGAACAGAAGAGGAATCGATGGTTTACCTGGAACAGAAGAGTAATCGCCGGCAGCCGCGAGGGAGAAGGAGAATGGAATGTCAACGCAACGGGGGATCAATGGATCGATGAAATCAGATTTTGAGAACTCTAGAAGGTTCGTGCTCCAGCTGCTAGGGTTTAAGAGCGATCGATCGGGTTGTTTGGGAGATGAATAAAGCCAAGAAGAGAAGCATCCAGAAGGCCCAAAACCAGGCCCAGGCCCAACTGCATATGCCTTCCTTCGAGACCCAGCAAGTTATAAAGCTCAAAAGATAAAAACAAAGCAAATTAAAGCAGCATTTTTTTTTTCTAAAAAAACACTGAACTGCTAATCCAAACTGCATGCATGCTTTTGCTTTCCTTGTCAACTTGAGTAGTAGCTGCAGTAGTAGTTCAAAAATAAAGGCAAAGGTGAAATAAAGATAGGCGTATCTCTAACCAATGCCAAAAGGCATAAAACACAAAGTTCAGATGCTAAGACTTGTCATTTGATATATTCACTACTGATGAGTTACTTCCATCTCCCGGTCCCAGAATATGTTTTAAACAAATTCAGCACAATCACAACTATGATCATGCTGTTACCTCTGCTTATGCAAATATAATACTTGGAGCATTGGCCAAGAACCACTAAAACTAAAATATATAATTTTGATCGCCAGTGGCTTTTAACCAACTCCTGGCCTATTTAAATTCTCAGAGCAATGGGCTAAAACAGTGACACTTAAGGGTCATATAAAAAGGAAGTCATGCCACCAAAGAAAATCCACCGACAAGTCGACAACATCTCAAAACATTATCAAACTGACAAAATTATCAAAAGGAAGGAAATGTTCTACAAATCTGATCAACGCAGAAGATTAGACAGTAGACACATAATACTATATCCATGACAATAATGGAGGGCCTAGGTACGACTGCATTACAGTACTTCAGAAAATCAAACACCACATGGAGGCTTCCTAGCTATTTCACACAGCTTCCTGACAAATCACGGCTGCTTATCCCTTGTAGCGTCGAGCCTTCACGGAGGTTCACCTTAGCTCACCAGTTCCTCCCAATAACAACTCCATATCCTCCATATCAACTCTACTTTTTTCTCTACAAGAACAGAAACAGAAAAAGAACATGCTGCTCAAGTGCCAACATATATAATTATTAAAGGTCAGGTAAAAGGAGAGAGAAAATATATCTTATTGGATCACTCAAGATCTCTGGATTCATCTGTCAGGTTAGTACATAACTTTACTCGGTGACTAAGCTAACAGATTTAATTAAAGAGATAACCAACACAACATCCCGAAACTAAACTGAGATAAAAATCAGTTCGTTTTCTTGGACGAATCATCCTCTGAGGAACCATTGTTGTTGTTATCGTTGCTGCTGCTGCTACTGTCATTTGATGTGTTGCTAAGATCAGGAACTACTGCTGTGGCCGGTTCAACATGAGCCAGCCGAGCTGCGCCTATCACCTGCTCTGGTAGCTCCTCATATGTGTTGGCCTGACGAGATAGTTCAGAGTATAGCAGTCAGTCAGTGCAAATATAAATGCATGCATTGTACTATTATTGATCTCAACAGAATGCTAACAAAAAAAATGTCAAGGGGACCTATTAGTCACCTGTATTAGGAAGGCCATATCAACTACTAATGTCGTCACCACACCAAACACAAGACCCAAAACTCCATTTGCTACTGCCGAAGATCCAATGTCAACGTCCACCTAAAACATAAAGCAAATTGGGTCAGGTTCGATTGGAGTATTACTATGCAAACTCCTGAAACATTGTTCGCTAAGCAGAACACCCAACCCAAATGGGTTGACTCAAACACAACATCTTTGTGTCCTTCCATGCCTTATGGATATGAAGATGAAACCAGATACTATGCAGGCATAGCTCATTCCACAGATATAAACACAAAAGATACAAAAGACTTCAGTTAAATAAATACTGACCTCCAGGTATGCAGGACCTCGAACATAACTACAATCAACAGCCTTTCCCAACAGACAAGGGGTGCTTCCAACACTCTGTCGCACTATCCAGGAGCCCTGAACAATTTTTCATACTGTTAGTAAATAGGAACTGAATGATACAAAACTACTACTGTACCGTAAATAACTACTATATGAGAGTAGACCTTGGGAACGGATGGTATAAGCTTTAGTCTGCTATTGCGGAATTCATCATCGCCATCAAAAAAGCGCTGTAGCAATGATCCCTTTTTCAAGGTATTTGTGACAAAATACATGACCAAGCTGTACTGAGTTGATCCAGGAATCTACAAGAGGATACTAACTTCACAAAAATCCTTCAAATACACCAACAATAAAGATTATAAGGTAAGTCTTAGTGAACAATTTACCTGTATGTTGACAACAAATGTATGCATCCCTCTCTCAGCAGCAACCTAGAAAGTGGCAAAATGGGCAGATACAAGTAAGCATTGGCCTTACTTGGGTGAGGGCTTGGATTACACAAGGAACCACAAACTGATTACATCCAGTTATACTATTTGGTAAACCTTCAGAAGTCTAAGTTGTTCTTTCTGTTTACCTGAGCAACACAACCCTTCTGTCTGGCAACATTATCCATACGTTTGGTGTCCTTAAACCAGTCAATGGCTGCAAGCTCCATGAGATAACTTGCTGCAGGTATCTGTAACTTGGATACAAGTGTGTATTAAAGTTCTTCATGAAAGCCTTTTTTTTAAAAGAAAAGGTACTGGCAAGCAATAAAGCACGAAGCTGGAGATGTTGACCTTTGATTTGTCTTGTGGGAAGTTCTTGCTACGAACTTTAAAGATCTTGCTATCAGGTACTGTCCAACAATTGCGGCTTTTCTCCTCAGGATCACGATGAAGAATACCCGAAAAAAAAGATAAATCGATTTTTTCTGGGGGCTCATCTGCAATAAAGAAGCGCTATCACCGTTATGGCAAAAAGTAATGATACCTGTCCTGCTAACTTGATAGTAGACATTGAGAATAGATCAACAGAATAATATAGTGCAAGATGGGGAATCAAACCTGCGCGCTTGGTATCATTATCAGATTTGTTCGAGTCTTCCTGTATATTGGTTTTGGTCAAGGTTAGTTATGATGATGATAGAAAACCACATCAACAGACATGTTCTCGAAAAAAATGATGATAGAAAACATGTCAAACTTCTTTTTGAAAGTAAATGACAGGGAGAACATGTTAAAAATGTCGGTGATATTGTTAGACTTAATCTACTGCTCCCCCTCGATTTTCTCCCTGCAGGCGGTCGAGGGGCAGGAAAAAGGACAGCACATGCTGCCCATGCCCTGCGCACTGCATCAGCATGGCTTTAGGCCATCCCCTGTAAAGGTAGAGGTACGCCAGCAGGTAGTGGGCTGGTCTAGTCATGTCTAGGAGTAGTTGGGGTTGGTTAAAGCCTTGTACTGTAGAGGTAGGTGGTTGGTATACCCACCGACTGGCTGTGTCTGACTGAGACATCAGCTTGTATATATATACGGTCCATGGCAATGGAAGAGGTAGTTTAGCAGGCCAAACCATTCTGGGAGGCTCAGGTTTCAGGAACTGAAACCTTGAGTAGAGTGCGTGTGTGTTTGTTGTGCTCACGGACTCTTGCCCTTCACATTTTCGTCCAGGCAGCTGGCCAACGCTCGTGCTTGTGGTGTGCGTGTGTGCAGGAAGACAGAGCTCAAGCTCTTCTCCACTTGAGGGCCTCGAGAGGAGTCGAGGGTAGGTCGAGCAGGTGCTGCTTGCCCAGAATCTGGTCGGCGGCCAACGCTGCTGGTCAATGCCACTGGTCGGCACCTTCCTCAGGTGGTCGGCAGTGGTCGGTGCTAGGTGCTAGCGCCAACACGTGGTATCGGAGCCGTACACATCGTTCGGGCTTAGCAGCCGGCGATGGCGGATCCCACTGGAGCTTTGCCGGGCAACGACGGAGATGCGGAGAGGCAGCTCGAGCCGGTGGCGCAGCCGGTAGAGGTGCGCGTGGTGAGGGAGTACGGCGGGAGCAACTCCTGGCCGATGCTCACCCGCACCAACTACAGCGAGTGGGCCGTGCAGATGAAGTGGAAGCTGCGCGCCCGGAAGTGGTGGGCGGCCGTGGAGACTGGCGACGCCGGAGAGGATGCGGAGGTGGGCGTCATGGAGGCGCTCATGGCGTCCACTCCGAGCGAGTTCCACGAGGCGCTCGGGGCCAAGAAGACGGCGAAGGAGGCGTGGGAGATGCTGGAGTCGTTCCGCATCGGCTCGGATCGAGCCAAGCGGGCCAAGGTTCAGCAGCTACGCTGGGAGTTCAACGACATCCGGTTCAAGTCCGGGGAGTCGGTGGAGGACTTCGCCCTTCGGCTCCAGTCGCTCGCCGCTCAGCTGGCCACCTTCGGCAGGCCGCTGGAGGACGAGGATCTCGTCAGCAAGCTCCTGTGTGTGGTGCCTCCCAAGTACGCCCAGCTTGCCCTGTCCATTGAGACGATGCTGGACTTGTCCACGTTGACGCTTGAGGATATGGTGGGGCGGTTGCGGACGGTGGAGGGTCGCAGTTTGGCGGCGCCGGAGCGGGAGGACAGCAGCAAGTTGCTGCTGACGGAGGAGGAGTGGACTGCGCGCATGAAGCAGCGGTGGTCCTGGGAAGGCTCCTCTGGCCGCGATGGTGACCGTGGCGACAAGCGGCGCCGCAAGGCAAGAAGTGCAACACCAACCCGAACGCGTGCCGGCGTTGCGGGAAGGTGGGGCATTGGGCGCGGGAGTGCCCGGAGAAGAAGTCGGAGAAGGAGGAGGCCCACCTAACTCAGGACGACAGCCACGCGCTGTTGATGGGGGTGTGCTGTGCGCTAGAGGATGGATAAGCAGAGAAGGCAGGGGCGGAGCAGGGGACTGCGCCGCAGACTGTCCATCACGACGAGCCGCGCGCGCGGGCCCATCTTGGCGCAGTCGATGTGCTGGAGCAGGTGGTGGTGTCCCGGGAAGTCGTCTCCGACGAGGCGGCATGGGACAGGCCAGGGGCGGGGGAAGAGCCAGCGGCTACAGAGGCGGAGGAGCTGCCAAGCCCAGTCGCAGAAGGCTCGCCTGCTCACTCCTCTGTTCTTAGTGGCGGCGAGGCCACGGAGGAGCTGGTGGCGGGGAACGAGCCCGTGGCTGCAGAGGCGGAGGAGCCAAGCCCAGCCGCGGAAGGCTCGCCTGCTCTTTGCTCCGGTTCCGGTGGCGGCGAGGCCAGGGGAGCACTGGCGGCCGGGAAAGCTGTGGCGGTGGAGTTCGCGGCGGGGGAAGCAGGAGACTCTGCGGTGGCTGGGGTGGAGGAGCCGCCCAGTCCACCCGGGGCAGGGACCCCCACCCTCGACCGTGCTCCGCCTCGTCCGACCCCACCCCGACAGGACGCCTCGACCTCGAGGGGTGGCTGGGCCTCGTCCGCAGGGCGGGGTGCCCTCGAGGGACGCGGGGCTCCGTCCGCAGGCTGGAGCGGCCTCGAGGGTCATGGGGCCGCGACCACGACCGAGTTTCATGGGGCCGCGGCCGAGTCCGAAGGCCGGGACGGCCTCGAGGGTCATGGGGCCGCGACTACGACCGAGTTTTGCGGGGCCGCGGCCGAGTCCGAAGGCCGGGATGGCCTCGAGGTTCGCGGGGCCCCGACCGAGTTTTGCGAGTCCACGCTCGAGGGTCGTTGGGCCTCGACCGAGGGCCGGGACGGCGTCGAGGGTCGCACGGTCTCGGCCGAAGGACGAAGCGGGCTCGAGGGCTGTGGAGCCGCGAGCTGCCTCGACCGCAGGCGGGAGGCCGCGATCGCGGGCCGGGAGGCCACAACCGCGGAACGCGGAGCCGCGACCGAGGATCGCGCGGCTTTGTCCGAGGGCTGGGGGGCTCTCGCATCTGTGGGGCCACGATGGAGGCTTACGGAGGCCTCGACCGTGGGACGGCTCAACCATGAGACGGAGGGCCTCGATCCCGGGACGGGATGCTTCGACCCCGTGGCCGGAGGCTCGACCCTAGGACGGGGCGCCTCGATCACGGGGCGGGGTGTAACACCTCTGGTATTATATTAACTAAAACCTGCCATGTTATCATATGCACTGCAAAGCATTCATGATTAGGTCAACCTTATTGTGCATTAACTAAAACAAGTTTACATTTCATAGGTTGATTGTGTTTCTGGAATGTGTTGTCACATGAAATAATAAAACCCTACTTTCGAATGTCATCTCAAATGCTTGATTTATATTCTATGTACTTGAGGTGTAAACCGTGTTTACACTAGTGTCAAGCATAGTGTATAAATCTAAGTCCAACCCTAAAAATGATTTCCATATTTGAAGTTGAATTTGGATTTCAAAGCTTATTCCCAAGTCTTGCAATTCAAATTTAAATTCAAATTGGAAAGCTATAAAATGTTTTTCAAAAGCCAACTTGGTCAACCAAGGGTACTATTAGGTCATTGACCTAAAAATGTCCTTGGATGATGCATGTGATCACTAATAACCAACCAATTAAATTAGAAACCAAATCGAGTTTGAATTCGGTTTCAAAAACCCTTTATTTCAAAACCTAGTTTTATCCTCTTTTCTGTAATTCAAAATCTATAAGGAATTTGGGGATACTCTAAAAAGATAGTTTGTAGATCTTGACAAGAGCTACAAAGTTGGTTTATAAAGTTTTTCAAATTTCCACAAAGAATTTCAAATAAATTTGAAAATATAGTTTTCCAGCATTTGACCCCTTTTGATTTTAAAACCATAATTCAAACATTATGCATAATTTGGGAAAACTTTGTATATGAAAAAGGTTTGGTTTGAAAAGTTAAACATTTCATAGTTTTGAAGATTTTCAAATTTTATTGAAAAATCAAAAGTAATTTCAAATGTTTGTTTCTAGGGTTTTATTCCCCTTTTGAATTTGAATTCATATTTCAAAATCCAAACAGAATTTGAGGATGACAGTTAAATGAAAAGTGTAGCTTTTGAAAAGTTATGCAAATTCTATTTTTGGAGATTTTCAAGTTCTTATATAAAATTTGGAGTAATTTGTAATTTCAAACGAGTGGCATTTCTGTAATTTGCTTGAACAGCACCGAGACCTATCGTCGGCCGCCATCGCCGGCTTCTCAAGCCGCGCCGCCGTCCACCGCCGCACATTGCACGGCCGCCAGTGTGCTCCTGGACGCGCGAAGCTTCATCGTCGTCGTGTCGCCCGTCCATACCTCGCCCCTGCCCTATAAATAGGTCAGCCGCCGCCTCTCTTCTTCTTCTTTCTCCCTGCCGCCGCCGACGACCTCGCTCCGCCGCTTCAATTCGCCGTCGTCGCTCCACCGTTGCTCAATTGCTCTTTCCATAAGCTCCGCCTTTACCTTGCGCTTCCTCTGAGCCAGTTCGTGCCCGCTCTCGCAGTCTGAGTTGCCCGCACGACGTCGTCTTCCTCGCGACCGGTCGCCGAGCCGCCGCGAGCTTCCTCGCCGTCCACCGCCGCCAAGGTGGAAAACATATTTCCTTTAACCCTCTCATCATGCTCTCCGTGCTATCCTGCTCCTCATGCGCATCGTGGTTCGCTCTCTGGCACATAGGACACGCCGTGACGCCGTCCTTGCCACCGGAGCGCCGCCGCCACCATCAGCGCCGCCGTCCATAGCTCGACTCAGCCACTCCGAGCCTTCATCAACGTGCGCACCGTGCCTGTGGTGAGCTCCTGCATCTGTTGGTGTCCTCAATTTCTTGTATTCCACGCCATAATCGCCGGTCACCATGCGTCGCCGTCGGCGCGACCTTGACAGCGCCGCCGCGCGCATAGCCGTCTGAGTTACAAGCCAGGGATAGCTTCATTTTCTGTCCCAGTGTGTTCGCGTTGATGTCTTGCACATTCCCGTGCGCTCGCCGTCGCCGGAAATCGCTCCGGTGAGCTTTGCGCCGCGTCCGAGCTCCGCCGTGCCACCATGGCCGCCGGCGAGCCTGCTGCTACTGCTCTATCACTTCATTAGCTAGATAATTATGTTCGCTGAGTCAAGTTGAGCACGTAGGACCAAACCTCGTCGCCGGAGACCTCGCCGTCGGCGAGCAATTGCCGGTCAAAACTCGGCCGCCGCTGGTCAACGTCGGGAGGAATTTCCTTTTTCCTTTTTCCTTTTTTCAGAAAATGTTTTAAATGCTGTTTTCTTTAGAAATTCATAATAATTCATGTATAGCTCCAAAAATTCTGAAATTTTTTGTGTATATTCTTTATGATGTCATCTACCTAGAAAAAATATGAAATGTCAAATTTGAGTAATTTTTGAATAAGTTAAAATTAGCTCTTTTAATTGAAAAATGGACCTTCAATGATTTTTAATAAATAAAATAATTGGCTTTTAATTCAAAAATTTGTTTTACCATCTAATTAGACCAAGAGCTTTTCAAAATAAAATTTTAAGCTTAATTAGACAACTTTAATTTTATGCCTTTATTTTATGCTTTTAAATAATTAATTAATCCCCTTTAATTAAGTTAATCATTATAGGAATTGTTTGACTTTGGGATTGATTGATGATCTTGGGTCATTAACCCTAATGACCTTTGGCACTTTAATTAATTGTTTGCGCTTACCTGGATCATGTCATTAGGGCTTAATTAACGTTATTTCATGTGTTTAATAACTTTCTTAAATAATATAGTTAACCCTAATAAACTTAGTAAGTATGTTTTGGGTGGCTTGCAATTTTACTGTGAAGGAAAGTTGTACTCAAGCCTTTAATCTGGTTGTGCATCCATCAAGCATCATGTCTACTATTTAATCATGTTTAAGCATATCATTGTATCGTATAGTTTCCGATAACGGAGAGTTTAACGTTGTCACCCTAGATCCGAAGGAAGAGCAGACTTAGGAGATTGGAATTGATCCAGAACCCGAGACCATCTACCCCGAATACCAAGGCAAGCCCCGGATGCATTCAAACCCTATTCTATTTTATAAAACTTTTATCGCTTCAGTTATGATATGTTGCATTAAGTAATAGGAGTTGAGTGAAAATCCACCAACTGCATTACCTGTCTTACTTCTATAATTCCTTGTTACCTGTTCTAAAAGATGCGTAGTAATGCTTAGCCCTGCTTAATTAATTAAGTGTTCAGAGGTAAAAGAATGAAAAAGATGAGATTGATTTTATCTGTTAGAATCATGCTTTTAGTTAATAAATCGAGTCCGGACGGCTAACTTGTATTAGGAAAGTAGTTCCTCTGTAGTGTTTCCGTCTGTTGATGCCCTAGGTCCCGTGTCGATGGTGAACTGGTAATATCGAGAAACTAGAAATCCACATACATGAAGTGTCATACAGTGGGCCAGAGTCCCCACGTATGTCATGGAGTGACTTATAGTGGGCTAGAGTCCCCACATATGTCATAGTGTGTTATACTGTGGGTTTAGGTTCCCATGTATATCGGTACACTGGGTCGAAGTGCTCACGTGTATCATGTGGTGATATATGGCTGCGGTTGTTATCTCGGTATATCGGTTCATCTGATATGCTTAGGAGTTAGAGTCTCCTGTATATCAGTGACCTAGGTCCCAGCTGGGTATAAAAATGGATTCGAATCGCCGTTGCTTCTCGGAGAAGAAGACTCGATCGGTGTTCATCATCGTAGTAACAACTTGAATAATGAGTAAGGTTTAAGAAGAAAGTTGGTTGGTAATTTTGATCTTGAGCAAGACCGCTTTTCTTTCTTTCAAACTTTTCTGCAAAATTTCTTATCTCCTACAAGCCTTACCTTGTCCCTCTAGCCTGCATTTCCTGAGTTTTCACCCATCTTTTTCGTCGGGTCAGTCTTATTGAGTACTTTTGTACTCAGGGTTTGTTGAACCCTTATTGCAGGTGAGCCTCATGGGCAGAAATGCTTCGCATCCTACTGCATGACAGTCGTCGAGGAAAGTGACGACGAATAGGATATCTCGCTCTTGGGCAGAGCATATAATCAAGGTTGATGTAATAAGTTATATTGTTATTCCACTGCTACTATGGTTTGTAATAATTCAACTTATGATCTGTAAGTTGAAACTAAACGGTTTGTAAATTTATGTTATTGTAATCCTTCCGCTCTTTTACTCCGATGTATATAATTTGTATAAAACTGTTGTAATACTGCAATGTCTCTTTGTAATGATTGATCCTGCTCGGAGAATTGTGGATGATTTGGGATTTACCCAACAGACCTTTTAAGTTTTATGGAACACATTCATGGTTATTTGGAATCTGTTTAGACAATAATCATGCGTGTGGGCCATATGCTTTAGAAGGTTCTGCCACACGGGGGGCTCGATCGAGGGGCCAGGGGGGTCGACAGCGGAGATTTCTCCGTCTCGGACGACCCAGCCTCGGGGAACTCCGGCGGAGGAGCTGGCCACGTTCGCAGTTGCGGAGCGCGACGCGGTATGGCAGAAGACGACACTGGAGGAACACGCCTTGTACACCCGACGACGGGGGAAGGAACCAGACATCGTCGGGGTGTACGATGACGCTGGGGCGCGGGCTGCGGACATCGCCGCGTTCAAGCGCGAGATGGCAGCTTGATTCGAGACGAGCGATCTCGACGTGCTCTCCTGCTACCTCGGCATTGAGGTGGAGCAGGGGAGGGACTTCATCACGCTGGGGCAGCAGAGACTGCTGGAGCGGGCTGGCATGGCGGACTGTAAGTCCATGCCGACGACGATGGAGGAGCAGATCAAGCTGTCGATCGGACAGCAGGTCACGGAGGATCCGTGGCAGGACCATTGGACGGCGGTGAAGAGGCTGCGGCACTACATAAAGGGGACACTTGATCAGGCAATCGTCTTCCCCAAACTCGGCGAGCAGCGGCTAACGGCATTCAGCGAGGCGCCGTTCAAGTCCGATGAAGGTGAGCAAGGGCTCACGGTGTTCGGCGACGCGGACAAGGCGGGCGACGTGGATGGACGGCGGAGTACCTTGGGCGTACTCGGCGGCGCCAATCGCCTGGCAGTCGCTGAAGCAAAAGACGGTGGCGCTGTTGACCTTCGAGGCGGAGTACATCATGGCAGCCCCCGCGGCATGCCAAGTCACTCGAGCATCTCAGGAACCGAGGCAGAGGATTGACATGGTTGAGGTTAAGGGTTAGCAGCAGGATTAGAGGAAGAATGTTAGACTTAATCTGCTGCTTCCCCTCGATTTTCTCCCTGCAGGCGGTCGAGGGGTAGGAAAAAGGACAACACATGCTGTCCATGCCCTGCGCACTGCATCAGCATGGCTTTAGGCCATCCCCTGTAAAGGTAAAGGTACGCCGGCAGGTAGTGGGCTGGTCTAGTCATGTCTAGGAGTAGTTGAGGCTGGTTAAAGCCTTGTACTGTAGAGGTAGGTGGTTGGTGTACCCACCGACTGGCTGTGTCTGGCTGAGACATCGGCTTATATATATATACGGTCCATGGCAATGGAAGAGGTAGTTTAGCAGGCCAAACCATTCTGGGAGGCTCAGGTTTCAGGAACTGAAACCTTGAGTAGAGAGCGTGTGCGTTTGTTGTGCTCACGGAGCTCTTGCCCCTCACATTTTCGTCCAGGCAGCTGGCCAACGCTCGTGCTTGTGGTGTGCGTGTGTGCGGAAAGAGATAGCTCAAGCTCTTCTCCACTCGAGGGCCTCGAGAGGAGTCGAGGGTAGGTCGAGCAGGTGCTACTCGCCCGGAATCTGGTCGGCGGCCAACGCTGCTGGTCAGTGCCACTGGTCGGCACCTTCCTTAGGTGGTCGGCAGTGGTCGGTGCTAGGTGCTAGCGCCAACAGATATTTCAAGATATGCCGATATGGAACTCAATAGGGGCATTATTACAATTTTTACTAAGTAAAGAAGTCACAAAAAGTATTCTCATAGAGTGGTCTAGTACAAGCACCTCTATATCAGCTTCAGGAACTTGATAATCATCATCGTCATCTGATTCTTCGTCAATCATTCCCATGTTTTTATTTGCCTTGGTGTCAACTTGAAGCTTTTGATTTTTTGGCTCTGAATCCACATCAAACATGGTTTCCATTACAGGAAGCCTTGGGATTATATGGATCTCATCTGTTTGGGAAAAATATTCACGCAATCCTGGGAGCAGGTGCAAAACACAAGAACCAAAATGAATCAGTTGGAGAACAGCACTATGTTGTCACACTGACAACTTAGTTTATTGTTCTCATGCTAAGATGGAGTTGTTAGTTACTGTTTGCATGAAAATAACAGTATTTTAATACCTGCAACACAGTTTAGTATCTGCAGCAAAGAATGATACTGGAAGGAAAGAGAGTAGTTGAGGAACCATCCCTTCAGGTCGATCTGCATAAGGTGTTGAACCTGAGTACGGGGTCTTCCGTTGCGACACTTGAGAGGAGAAATCTTGAAACCTCCACCTGTACTAGCAGAAATTTTAGGAAAAAAAGAACAAAGCACCAGAAGCTGACATTTTTGTCTGGTTTATATTTAGAGTGTTCCATACTCTAAGGCAGATGGAGATTTAATATGTGCCGAAGAAAATTACTTTCAATGAATGCCCTCACAAATCCTCGTTGCCGACCACAGTTAGGATGTTCTATTGACCGGAACAGCACAACTGCATATATGCACACAATGTGTCAAAGAGAAGGCATTGCTGGCATCAAATTAAGGTGATAGGAAAAAAGAACAACCAAACAATTACCATAACTTCCATCATCGTTACGACGCCAATACCGAGCATAACAAAGATCTCGAGGCCAGACTAGCCTGAGTTAATGTTGATAAAAATCTGTTGGCAACAGTCAGAAACAAAATCAAATCATAAGTTGACCATGTTGAGAATCTACTTACATTGGGCACCAGTGCAGCTGCAGCCTATGATACAGTATTGCAGTGTGACCATCAACCTCTTCAACTAAACTACCATGACGAAAGCTACAGTCCCACCTATAATGGAGAATGAAGATCAAGAGATTAACATCAGCGGTAGGGAAAACAGAATGTTAGAAAAGCATTCTTACTCATATCTTGTTACATCCATGCTCATAACAAGGCCAAAAATGGCTTCACATGTAGCTTCAGCTATACCAACAGCCCTCATAGCTCGGCTGCAGCTTCGTGCCTACAGCACAACGGAGTACAATTAAAAAAATCATCAGGTTTTGGACAATATATGAATCACTGAAAGAAGAAGAAGTTGGAACATACAAGGTAATCTACTTCCAGAAGTTCTTCAAATATGCGCAACCCTGGCAATACCAAAACAGCGACAACTTCAACTTCAAATAATCCTAATAAGAAGGTTTATTGACCTAAGGGGAGAAATGAAAAGACTTGCCATTTTGGCATCTAAGTAGTTGCCAATTCTTCTTGGAGCAAAATTGATTGGGGTCATTCTGATTGGACACACCAATGTCAGGCTCTTTGGTCCAGTCATGTATTGAATCAGGGGGGCCTAGCACCAGAAATGACATTGTGGATTTCTATAATGCTCAAAACTGAAAAATAAATGTTGCAAAATAATAGCGGGCAACTTCGCTTGGAATAATTAATGGATCTTTTTACCGTTCCCTATAGTAGTCCTGCGAGTCAAAGTGGGCCGTTCCTCCTCATCTTCAGCTCTAGAGTTGTAACAAAGAATCTAGCTAAATCAGAGAAAGGCCTAGCAGAAGGTAATCAGACAGATGAAATGCCACTTACGTGCTGTCATGATCTGAAAACAAAAACTGCCCTCCAAGTTCCATGTCAAAGTCCACTGAAGCGAAGGCCTTACGGTTCTTAGCTGTCATAGAGTCCTGTTGCTGCAAAATTGCAAAAGGGAAAAGAAAAAGGTTTGTTCAATAAAAAATAACCAGCACGTTGCAACTTGCTCAATTGCATTCGTTTTTAAGAATATGAGATAGGCTGGGGATCTAATTAAGAATTACATAGCACATCCTAACTCTGTGGGAAACTCGGCTTTCTTCCGACATGTTTTACTGCTACTCATAATGTTTGTAAAAATTTAAAACAGGTACAGCCCAGATTTATACTACACCTGATCAATGATGACTTCTATCTTCTTTTTCCATGCCATTGCATCCTCGATATCATACGCACCCATCTGTGAGTTCAGTTCAATTCTCATCTGACAGTGGACGCACGAAACAGGGAGAAATGTTGAAGGATTGGCTATAGAACAAACCGTTATCTGGTGCTCCTTTTCTTTCTTGTTATAAATGCACAAGACATAAATCATCTGAAAGAAGAGATATATAAGCAACTAACAAAATAAAAACAATAGGAGTAAAGAAGAGATGGAGGTGCAAATTAAATGAACGCACTTGACCATGGTGTGTTTTGAGCCCTCTATCCTCCACCCTGCAATTCCCGTCTATTAGCAGTGACTTGAGGGGAACCTGGGCGTCCACAAATTGCATCCACCATCCGTCAGTAAGTAAGGGGAGGTCATCACTTATGGAAATCAATCAACGAATCATGCCGCAAGTGCAAATTACCACGTTGTCCTTTGGCTTCTTCTTGTAGTAGGCGAGCAGCTTGCTGTCGAGCACGAAGTAGCGCGTGTGGAAGAAGGACCTGCCGATCTTCCTGCGGCCGTAGCGCACCATCCAGCCCTCGTGGCGCACGGCGGCGGCGGCGGCGGCCTCCCTGACTGCTACGGCAGCGACAACGGCGGCGGCGGCATTGTTTGACGCCGCCTTGGCCGGCTCGGCGGGCTTGGTGGCGGCGGGCGCGTTGTTGGACGACGCCTTGGCCGGCTCGATGCCGGCGGTCTTGTTGGCGGCGTCCCGGAGGGCCATGGCGGCGGCCCTGAAGAGGTCGCTGCTTTTGCTCTCCCGCCTGGACGCCGACGAGCCCAGCATGTTAGGAACCCGCGAGTGTAAGCCTGCCTACGTCTATCTCCTCCTCCGATCAAGGCTCCCGCCACCGCTAGCTCAACCGGAAGAAGAATCCATCGATATCGATTAGGACCAAAGAATGCGAAGAATGCATGATGATTGGGTGGATGAGACGGCAGGTGGCGATACGGGAGGAGGAGCAAGGCATCAGGCATGGCTACGGCAATGGAGGGTTTGGAGGGGTGGCGGCGCGAGAGACGCGCGCACTCCACACGGGCGGTCGCCATGGCCACTCAAGGGCTCTTTCTCCTCCCCCTCTCTTCTTCTTTTGTCTCCTCTCCAGCCTAAAATAACTTCGTGCTCGCCAAAAAGACAAAAAAAAAATACTAGTTTTCAGTCAGATGGGCCTGAAACTCTAAGAAGCAGAGAATCGGTCCGGCCCAGGGCCAATGATCCCAGCCCAGCCAAAGCATACGGGCATAGTACGGCTGAGTTGTAGGCGGAGCGAAGGGAGCAGAGAGAGAAACCTCTCCGCCCAACCAAAGCAAAGCAAACCCTCGCCGCGCCGCCGCCTTCCCGGCTCGACGATTCCGACTCCTGCTCGCTGCTGCTCCCAGCCTCCGACGACAGGGTAAGGGCTTCCTCCCGCCGCGTGCGCGCCCGACCACCCAGTTAGAGGATGAGCCGCAGCCTCGGGATCCCGGTGAAGCTGCTGCACGAGGCGGCGGGCCACGTCGTCACGGTCGAGCTCAAGACCGGCGAGGTCTACCGCGGCTCCATGGTCGAGTGCGAGGACAACTGGAACTGCCAGCTCGAAAACATCACCTTCACGGCGAAGGTTCGTTTGGTTTGGTTTGCCTCGTCTCTCAATAAATCTCAGTTGAATAATAATGTTCATGCAACGGATGGATTCCAGGACGGCAAGGTGTCGCAGCTGGAGCACGTCTTCGTCAGGGGGAGCAGGGTCAGGTTCATGATCATACCCGACATGCTCAAGAACGCCCCAATGTTCAAGCGCCTCGAGGCCAGGATTAGGGTCAGCACTCTTACACCTGTTCCTCCCTCTTTATTCATACCACCTTTATTTATGATGCCACTGTTGCAATTTCCCCCTCATCTTGGCATATGTTACACTACAGAAATACTAGCACATGTTTAATTGCTAACCACCGCTCATCTTCCTGCAGGGTAAAGGCTCAGCTGTCGGTGTCGGCCGAGGCCGTGCAGTCGCCATGCGTGCTAGGGTAATCACCTTTTGCTTTCTCTCCACAAGCATTACTTGTTAATCTGGAAGGATTTGGCTCATTCAGTACCTCCATAAATTTTGAATTTACAAGATTTTTAGCTCCTGTGTATAAACCTTCAACTGCTGTCTAGATGTAGTTCGTGATACTTGACGTAGTCCCAACACATGCGGCATTATCCAAATAGATATAAATTATAATCCCTGTTTTTTTGGAGGGGAGGTGAGTGGGTTTGTGGGATCCAACCGCAACAGTACATGTTTAATTAAAATCACAGAACATCCTGGAGCAGTCCTCCATATCTAAACACATTTGTGACAGCATTGCTCAATCCCCCATTCTTTTGCATTGCTGCAATTCTCACACGTCACTCTTTGCATGATCATTTTGAACAAGGGCGAGCAGCTTGAGATATGTTTTAGCTAGACTAGTGTGGGAGAGGCAATGCAATTCTTACTGTTGCATGAGCTTCACCTGGCCCATCAAGGCAAGTAGGAAATCTGAGAGCTGGATGATAGTCCCTAACTTATTGCTCCTGCACATTAGAACATCTTTCTCCTGTAGTTGATCTCATGTTAAAAGTATGCCATGCTGTTTCCATGTTTCATATCTAGTTACCATTGAATGCCCTCCTTGCTAGTTGCACTTTCGCCTTCTCTTCAAGATGGGTAATAGTGTTGATTTTACTTTCTCTTGAGCTTGTGTGTGTGGATTTATATACTAGAAAAGAAAAGAGTATTTTGTGTTCGAAGTCACCCTTTTCTTTTCAAATTGAAACCTCACTATCCAGAAGTAAAAGTGTGAGAGTACACCATGAAATTTAGAACAAATGTATTTACATAGTCTAGCTTAATTTTCTCAAGAAAGCGAGAGAATATGAACTGTTCTGAATTTTATCACAACAATTTGTGTATCACATTTACCATGTTTTTGCCTACCAATCAGCACCCACTTTGGTAATTTGAATTTTGAAGTTCTCTGCGTGTGTGAGCTCTATAATGTTCAGACAGGAACTTTAAAATGTGCAACCATCAGCATTGAAATCATCTTTATATTTACAGTCAACTTGCATGAGTTTGATATATTCACAGATTCGGATCATTTTATTTGTGTGTATACTTGACTACTTGTTGTGTTATAGATATGTTCTAACCTTTTGCCTGCCACTTGATGTAGGCTGCTGCTGGTCGTGGTGGTGGTCCTGTTGGACGAGGTGGTGCACCCCCTGTGAGGAGGTAGATCTGTCTAAAGGATCACCCACGCTTTTATCTGGCAAACCAAGCTTTTGCCCTAGTTGCAAAAACTTTGCTTGGGCAGCCATGCTTGTAACTTAGCTTATCTGCAGTAGTTTGTGTTTACAGTATGGATGCAAGACTTTTGTAACTTCTCTGCAGTGTATTGCTCGAGTGTGGTGTTAGCTTTAAGGACGAGAAGACTATAAAATAGTTTCGACAATGCTATATTGCTATTGAGGATGTCATTTGGATATATAGATTTAGTGACTGCTTCTTGTACTAGTCAGAAAATGTGCTCCTTCACGTTTCTCTAGCTTTGCTGTTCATGGATCATGGTGGTAGTTGTGAGTACTGGTGCCCTTGGTACTTGCTGCTGCTTAGGAGCGACATGACCATTTTTTCTCTCAACAGTGCTTATGTTAGTGATGATCTTTGGGCTACCCAAATCGTGGTTTTTTAGAACGTAAGATTGAATATAACAATGCAGATCCATATCACCATGAATTAGTGTGTAGGACAAGTCTGATGTCAGACGTGCCTCTCCTTGCCTATAGCCCTTATACCCGTTTCGTCTGCTCTTTGTTATTTGGCCTGGGAACATTTGCTTCCCAAGCTCAATGCGAGACCATGAATGAATTAACTGAGGATTACATGCACAGATAGGCTGTCTTGCAAACAAATTCCTAAATTTCGCAGGAATCCCGTTGCACATTCACTTCATAGTAAAAAAAACGCAATATATTAGTAATGGTTTGACGTCACTTATCGAGTGTATGGTGCTACTGCTTCACCAGCTTCGCTTTTTTCCACAACACAAAAGCAACCACAGTACAATGTTTACACTCAGATGTTAAAAATCTGAAGACCTAAATTACATGTGTACAGATGCTTGTATTTCCGTTTTTCAGTGGAAATGGGGAGTCCCCGGTTCTAAAAAAAATTACGTGTGTGGTATTATCATCCATTCATTCTTAGTAGCAGATTACAAGTAAAGTGCAACAACAGAGTACAAGGACCCATCCAGCTGAGTACACGTATTGTATCATCTAACATTCACTCGTAGTAGATTAGAGTTAACATCCAAAAATTATTCTAAGTCACAGATCACAACATCAAATGTGACAGCTCCATCATCCAAGCATCAAACAAATGTACTCAATGGTGATGCGCACAACTCAAGAATAACGATATGACCTGACATAACTTCTCCATCTTTCTCAAACTGCAGCATATCTTGGTGCACCTGCTGCTTTCACTCTAGTCTCTAGTTATCCGAGCTCAATGAAGTTTCACCAGGCGAATCGCTTTCGTCTTGCATGCGCTTCATCTCATATGCCCATTCTAACCCAGAGCAGTAATGGAGGGGCGGATTGAACCTATGGTCATTCATCTCGGGAGGAAGGAATGCTCCATTCTCGATCAGGAATCTCACAGCCTTCTTGTTTCTTTCCTTGGCAGCAATGTGCAGAGGAGTCCCTGTGTTCAAGCAAGAAAAGAGCCAATCAGACTCCCAGGATATCAGGATAAAAGAACAGGTCAACTCATATCGCTATTCTATATAAGCATGTTACAATAAATTTCTACACACTATTGCTAGAGAAGTAGAAACATATAGGGTTTAATCAAGAAATGGTCTCCTCCATACAAAACTGCCACATATGTTCTTACGCATGAACTGCAACCATGTCACATCATACTGATATAGATTCAGTTGTGAATTTGAGGCCCAGAATAACCAGGAAGTTATCACTACTGCATCCTTCATATATGATGGAAAGATATGTTCATGAAGCAGCATCATGAATGACACTGAAAATATGCATGTTCAACAACTTTAGTCTCGAACAGTGCAGGCAATGAGTCAGAGGAATTGTGAACTTACAGCCGCATGCCCCTTTAGTTCGAGCATCAATATTGGCACCACGCTCCAATAGTTCATCCATGATTTTAACATGCCCACCCTGAGCAGCCAGATGGAGTGGGGTAGCACCAGGACATTTTGGACCCCATGCAGGTGCATTGACGTCCATCCCCTCATCCAGGAGACGTCGGACCTAGGCAGAAAGAAAACCATATTTGTTATCTAATTAGATAAGTGAATAAAGAAAAACATTTAGCAATAGGCAAACCATATTTATCTAATTAGATTAGTTAGGTGATTAAAACAAGAACATTTAGCACTAGGCACTGTCGCACCGACAGGCAACATGGGAAATAAAAAGAGAAAATTATTAATAAAGGTTAATATAGGATGAATATCATCCTGAAGGACTAAAAACAGTAGTATTTCTTCCAAAATGTATCTATATTTATTGCTAATTGAAGCACATGAAACCAAGGAATAAGAAAAAAAAGGGAAATAGTTATGTTCAGCTAGTCACAGATGAAATTGGCAAAATACTTGGTCATATGGGCTTAAGGTGGGCACTGAATTTGGGAACTAGATTTGGGAATCAGATAATTCAGAACGAATTGAGATAGTAGAATTTTGAACATGGTCATATGGGCTTAAGGTGGGCACTGAATTTTGATAGAATTATAAAGGTGGTAGCCAGCAAAACTAATTTTACATCTAGAAGCAATTGTTTCTTTGGATTCCTTGTTTCTTTGGATTCCTCGATTGAGACTTGTTGGATTGCTCAGCTTAGCTTCAGGGTAGCGACAAAAAGAATTCATGAAATACTGGCTACCTTGATCTGAGTGCACCTTTATGTATTTCGTGTTGTGTGATGCTTAGTATATTTCTTTATTCATACTACATCTAATAAGTTGAACATTGGCTGACATTTGGTAATATATTTTACACAGTATATCAAATCAATACAGTAGCATGCTCCTCCTCCTCAACACCCCCCCCCCCCTCCTTCTTCTTCCAAAGTTTTGGTTATAGTATTGGTTCATTGACAATGTAATCTAGTTTGCAATGTATCATCAATCAATCAATCAAGAGAAATAAAACAAAACGGGAGACAGGGTATGTATGTATGAATGGTGGTTACCTCCTTGAGGTCTCCCTTGCGAGCAGCAACATGCAGCGGGTTCCAGCCACGGTCGTCAGCGTCGTGGCAGCTCCGGGGGCGGCTCATGCTGAGCGACCTGCGCACCAGCACCATGGTACCCGTGGCGGCTCCTCGGGCAGCAGCAGGGCAGGGGAGGGTCTCCAGCCTCAGATCCAAAGCGAGCAACGGAGAAATTGAAGCGAATGGGGCGGAAAGTAGCCGGGATCCGGTTCCGACGGAGCAGGCGGCCGGGGTGGCGGAATCGCGGAGACAAACGGAAGCAATCAGAGATTGGAATCGGAGAAGAGGGGTCGGAGGAGACGACTAGCGGGAGTAGTTGCCCATGCCGAAGGGAGCAAAGGGATTCAAGCCGGGTCCGAGCGCGCGGAGGTTCTTGTGGAGCATCGGCGAGGAAGACGGCGGCGTCGATGAGCGGCGCGGGGCGTAAACCATAGTATTGCTGTTCTGGTGGAGGAGATTTGTTGTTCCCTTGTCGTTCCCTACTACTCCAATCGAATCGGAATCCGACCGCCAAGCAGATCAGAGGAAGACGGAATTGGGGATCATAGCTAGCCTCTCCCGCCGCCGATCCAGCCTCTGCGTCTGCGTCTGCCGGGTGGTGGTGGTGGTGGTGGAGCTGGAGGGAGCGAGATGGAAGAGGCGGATGAGCAAGCAAACCCTAGGACAAACAACAAGCAAATTGGAATCCAATTCCCACCTCCGCTAGTCCGCTTCCTCTTCTTGTTTTCTGATGAGACACTTTTTATTTGTGGACGGATGGACGGAATTACCCCCCGAGCGGCAGAAACGGACGCGACACGACCAGAGTTGTCGGGTGGGCCAATGGGAAGAACGTCCAATCAGGCGATAGGTAGCCCATGGGCTTAGTAAGTAACAAAGTGGAGGCCCATTAAGAGCCCACTAGATTTCATTCCGCTACGGTTGCGACGATTCCCCATTTTGCGTGCAGAGCAAAATCCCATCCGCCGGCAAACAAAACCCTCTTCCCCCTCTCTGCGCCGCCGCCGCCATGGCCGCCGCCGCCACACGCTCCCGCGCCGCCGCGGCGTGGGCACGCCTCCTCTCCCTCCGTCCGCACAGCCTCGTGGGATCCACCGCCTTGCCCCGCCAAAGCCATCACCTAGGCTCGCGGATCACGCCGCCGCGCCGCCACCTGGCATTCTCCGCCTCTGACGCGGGCGGCGACTGGTCCCCCCCAGATGATCCAGAGCGAGAGGTTCGTGCACGATCTGCTCGCTCAGATCGAGCGCGAGCGCGAGCGGGAGCGACAGGACCGCCGCGCAAAGGGAGAGACAGAGGAGGAGGAGGAGGAGGAGGACTACATGGGCGTCAAGCCGCTCATTGAGAAGCTCGAGCGACGCAAGGCCAAGGAGGCGGCCTCCGCAGACGAAGGCTTCTGGGAGCCCACCGACTCCGACAGCGACGAGGACGACGAGCGCTACACGCCCGACGCCATCAAGCAACGCGTCGACGAGTTCGAGCGCAAGTGCAACCGCCATGAGGAGTACCTGCAATCATTCGCAGAGGCCGGTAAGTAACCTTCAACATTACTTTTATCCATTTCCACCACATTATTTTTACCCCCTTCATCAACAATTTCTCTGCCCTTTGTCATCGCCAAATGTGATGTCACAGACACCCTCGACGAGGCTCACAAATGGATGACCAAGATCAACAAGTTCGAGGAGCGCCATCTCAAGCTGCCGCTGGAGTACAGGGTCATCGGTGACATGATGAACCTTCTCAAGGATGCCAAGGGGAAAGAGCGCTTCGTCCTCCTTCAGAAGCTCAACCGAGCCGTCAGGATCATGGAAACCAAGGAGGCCTACGACCCCAGTAACCCTGCAAACTTTGGCCTCATCCAGCACAAGCAGGTTGGTTCTCCAGAGGATGTCATGCTCAATGCCGGCTTTGATAAGGAGAAGCAGATGATCCAAGGGGCAGAACTCGAGGGTGATGAGGAGGAATTCAATGAGGCAAAGGAGAGAGATGATATGCTCATAGAGAAACTCAATGCTATTGAAAAGAAGATTGAGGAGAAGCTAAAGTTGTTGGATCATACCTTTGGTAAGAAAGGCAGAGTCTTGGAGGAGGAAATCAAGGATTTGGTGGAGGAGCGCAATTCCCTGTCTGAGAAGAAGAGGAGACCTATGTACAGAAAAGTAAGTAGAATCATCAATTCAAAATGGTCCACTTGGCCAAGCAAACTTTCGCTTGGATCTGTCTTCCATTGTCGCCTTTCATGTTGCATTATGTGCTAACACCACACATATCGCCATGACACACCTTACAGGGTTTTGATGTGAAAGTTATCGACGTTAACAGGACATGCAAAGTCACAAAGGTTAGTGCTCTTTGTTTGAGTGGCTTATTCAACTGCAAATTATAGTGTTTTCACCAACTCTGTTGAATAATTTTACGTCTTGCTTATCAGGGAGGACAAATAGCAAAATACACAGCGCTATTGGCCACTGGAAATTACAATGGTGTTGTTGGCTTTGCGAAAGCTAAAGGCCCAACAGCCAAGATTGCAATACAAAGAGTATGGATGATTTACCTTTCCAAACAAATTACTAAACTTGTTCCTGGTGCCAGTTAAGGCAGTAGTATTGAGTTGTAGACTCCTAGTAATAGATAAAAACAACTAAAAATTTGTGGCTTGGGATATATTTATAATGATAGAGCATCCTTGACCTTGAAAATATCTGATTGGTTACCTGAGAATCTCTATCGTATGCTTGATGGTTGAACAACTGGTTTCATGCTTCATTTGGAATTAGCTGAGTCCACTGAGACATCTAGGTCTTACAGGAAGTGTCTTTTTTCTTCTCTTCACCAGGCATATGAGAAATGCTTCCAGAATCTCCACTACATGGAGCGATACGAGGATCACACAATTGCTCATGCTATCCAGGCCAAATATGAGAAAACAAAGGTGAGCAGACGGAAATACCAAACCTCTCTTGTATATGTGAATCCTGCTGTGGTAACTCTGGTGGGTCTGATGTCTGCTTGTGTATCTTAAGATATACCTCTGGCCTGGACCAATGAGGAGTGGAATGTCTGCTGCGGGTAGGACTGTTGAGACTGTGCTGTACTTGGCTGGTTTCAGCAACGTCAAGACAAAGGTGTGAATCTAACGTCCAAGCGATCACTATTAGTCCTTTTTGTATTTCAAAATTGTGATATTCTTTTCTTGCCTTTTGTCTTGCAGATTATTGGATCAAGGAACCCACTTAATGTGATTAAAGCTCTCTTCATAGCTTTGAATGCTGTATGTGTCTTGTATTTCAAAATCTTCCCATTTCAAT
Source organism: Bothriochloa decipiens (assembly GCA_023333625.1). Taxonomy (NCBI): domain Eukaryota; kingdom Viridiplantae; phylum Streptophyta; class Magnoliopsida; order Poales; family Poaceae; genus Bothriochloa; species Bothriochloa decipiens. The sequence goes on along the minus strand of CM041637.1, from coordinate 47,817,326 downwards.
CTCCTCATTCTTGATATTTATTTATAGTCATCTTGTCTAATTTTTCAATCAACTTGTTTCCAGATTGAAACTCCGAAAGATGTCCAACAGAAGTTTGGGCGCACTGTCGTCGAGTCATATTTATTGTAACCATCTGATTGTTTGGAGGACTCAGAGGCGAGTGGAGCCTCTATAGGTTTTGCCATGAGAAGACCAAGGAGGTAAATGGCAAGTCCGACCAATGAGGGCCTCCCTCTTTGTTTTGGTGGTGATGTGAGGGTGCATGTTGAAGCGGCAAAATTTCAGTGCCAGTAGTAATCAGATGAATAGATGGTATTCCCCTGACTCTGTTTGTAGAACTTGAATGAACCTGGGGACACGCATTTGAGGGTTCTTGTATAAATACTCCAAGATCAAAATCAAAATTGCCTCGTCTTTTTATGATGAGGTGCCTTGTTTTTGTTACCAGAGCTTCCTCTTCCTCTCCCTGCATACTGCTGTTTGGATGATAAAATCAATTGGATATTAAATTTCCATGGGTTAGTGTAGGGCAACAGCCAACAGGCCATCTTGCTCATTGATTGTGTATGTGATTGAGGGCTGGTGATCTTGCTCATTGATTGTGTATGTGATTGACTGAGTGCTGGTGATGGTTGGGATCCAGCATTCCTCGACTGGTTGATTCTGTGAGAAACTGTAGTAGGCGGGATTGTTCATCCCTTAATGTTACAGCAATATTGTCCTGTTAATTGAGGCGTTTACCATGCGTTTAGTTTATTGGCACCACATCCACATACAATTGTCGGATCATACAAGTAGAAGTAGACAGTTTAGTGTGTACATCAGCAATTACAGGGCAGTAGCTTTATTTTATTTTGCCTGCCAGCTGAGTCGATTAGAGAGTAGATTGTGTCGTGCAACGCTGATGGAGGCAGGGGCTGCAGTCCTAGCAGCGGCACATTAGGCTTAGGGATCTGCTGCTTGGCTGCTTGGTGCTGGTGCGGGTGCCTGTGCCGGTGGACGTGGGGGCGCATCATGTTCCTTGTCGCTGGGGACGGGGAGTGGGTGGTGGACGGGGAAACCATGGCGCACCCAGGCAAGGTAGCCACCTCCCATGTTCTTGACATTCTTGAATCCCTGCAAGTTGCAGGCAAATGTTATGTATTAGTCAGAGAAAGCAAGCTGTTGGTGGATGTGGTGTATCACGAATGACGGTGGATGTTGTATACAGTACTTACTGCTGCTTGGAGATCAAGGCATGCTAGCTCTGATCTCTTGCCGCTTTGGCACCCCTGTACATTTATTTCATTTCAAATGCATTATTGCTACGTCGATTTGTCTAGCAAGTACTAATATGAAAGCTACGTAGTATATATATGAGACGGTAACGTGGTACCACTAAGACGTGTTCCTCTTTGCTGGTCAATAGCGACGCCACCTGCTCCACAAACTGGGCGTTCTTCACCCGGCTTCCTGCGCGCCAAAGTGTCACTCGGATAATAATAATAAAATTTGCGCATATACCACTTTAGTTATTTTAGTCCTGTCAGCTTGGAAGCCATTTTGTATTGTATATGGACGCTTTGATGGCTCTATGCATGGACATAGGCATATTTAGCGGCTAGGTACATGGATGATATTGCATTGGCATGGATTAGCAGCATATATCATGAGTCTGATAGTGAAATGACTTCGTTTCTCGTATTAGTAATAATTATTAATTTGATGAATTAACCGATGAAAAATCAACCTATTTCGTTCCACGAAGAAAACAAAAAAAAAGGGTAAACGAGTAAAATGATGGTGGACTAACACATTCTCCAAACAAACATCATGTAAGTGAATAGTGAAGGAACGTAGGCTATAGATATACTCGTTCAATTCCTATTAACTTTTTCTTGATACATAAAGTAGGATATATTTGCTTGAGCTAAAGCGGAGTTGTTATAGGCAAGAGCTACTGCGGTGACGGAGATTGCAGCCATAGCCCCTAGAGCACCTCACCAAGGGTCTAAAAATGCATTTTACAAGTTTATAGACTTATCGGACACAGGCTTACAAGTTCAGGACCCTGGTGCATTTAACTCTTTAATTAAACTGTGAAGGAACGTATATACTAGCTCGTTCCACCCCCAATTACAAAGTTATTTTTTTTCTTGATACATAGTAAAAATTTATGAAGTTAGAAAGACCAGGATAATTTAGGATATATTTGCTTGAGCTAAAATTGATGTTGTGATGGAGATTATTGCAGCCATAGCCCCTAGATCACCTCACCTTAGTACTACCACCGAAGACGCCGTTATACAGTTTAGAACGGAGAGAATAGACGCTGTTAAAGGAAAGATTGAGTGCTGCTTACCTTGCGGAGTGACGAACATGTAGGGGACGTTGAGGGAGTTTTGGGGCTCCACGACATGGCCCAGCTTGGCGAGCTCCTCCTCCGTCCTCACGTCCAGGTACCGGTGGCATATGCCACCGGCAGATGAGATAATAAGGTCCCTCGCCGCCGTCACGTCCACCGTCGTCACCACCGCCGGCTCAGCCTCCGACCTGCAAGCAGCATTGGCTGGTTCGTGAGGAGGAGGCGCCATGGATGGATATCGCGCTCTTGGCTGGCCGGTACAGTAGCTTCCTTGGATCTCTGCCCTGCCCTGCCCTGCCTCGCTGGAATTGGGAAAGCTAGCTGCGTCTGCGATTCTGTGGGTAACCACACTGATAGTGTGCTTGTGTAGTAGTCTCTGGACTCTAGTGTAGTCTAGTGTGTGCTGTGCTGTGCTGCGATGGTAGTGTCGTGCACTAACCAGCCAGAGCAAGTCACCAATCCTGAACAAACCCATCCAGTCAGTGTCGGCCCATCCATCCATCATGCATAATGTTGTGCTCTCCCCACTTGGCTTTCGGATCGTTGCGACGGAGATGCACAAACTAACACGTCTATCCTCATCCATGCCCTTCGTCCGTCCCTTTTTCTTTTTTGAGAAATCAGACGCACTTAACTTTGATGGGATATATGTATCATAATATTGAAACTTATAAGGTACATAATAACTACCATTAAATAGGCTTTTAAAATCATTTTAATAATAAATCATTTAGAGATACAAATGTGGCTAATATGTGTTCTACGAATCTAGTTAAATTTAAAAATATTCGTCTAATATTAGGATGTTGAGGGAGTTTTGGATGCCTTGAGAGACCTTAGGCTTGAGGCGCTGAGATCCAGGGTAGGTATTATACTGAATTCGAGCAAAGGAGCTCCGCTAATAACCAATTTTCTTTACAGAGAATTGGTTCCCTAAAATGAGCTAGGACGAGGCTCTGAGCTTGTTCTCTCCACGCATTGAACCACTTTTTTTACATAAGTTGAGTTTATATCATACAAAGTTATTATACAGACTTACCTCCGACTGCATGAAGAAAGGGTCAGAAGAAGCTCTGGTTAATACTATAAGACAACTCTTTTCCTTGAACGAGTGGTTTATTACCAGATAACTGAAAAACTGTCCTTTGTTTTTCATTGCAAAAATTAAGGACCGATCATGCAAATACTTGTAGTACTATATTCCGAGAGTTTGTACCCCTGAGAATGAAGAAGACGTCGATATGATTACAACAGTAACATCCAGTTATGTTACAAAATAAGCATCCAGTTACATGCTATCTAGCCATTTTTCATGACTACACAAATAAAACGAGCTGACAACCGGTAATTACGTGTTGCTCTGTCTTCCTATAAAAGTTATTCTTGGAGCAAAAGTAAAATGTTTAGATTCACTCAATCTTGAATGCATCTGCACACAGAGTATGTCTAGATCCAAATAATTATCGCTGCACATTCAAAATGACATATATATAGGGAGGAAGTGTATGCAGTAGCCGTCGTTCATTAAATTAGCACATACAGAGGCAACTAAAAGATACATAAAGATCTTATATATCTGCCTTTCTTGGTAACAACTTTTGAAAGTCGAATGCCACTGCATGCTGCTGCGACACGCATACAGGCCTAGGAGATGATACATTTTTTGATAGGAGTAGAGGACGGATGTTCAACGAGGAGAGGGTCATTAGAAAGAAGGGGAAAAAAGGCAGAGAGAGGTGAGTCAGCCTACCACCAATTGCTTATCCCCTGTTTGCAATTGCAGCAGAGCAGATTATTCAGGTGTGAAAGCCAGACGGCCACTAGCTAGGGACTGGCCCTGGCCTGCAGCTGCTGGTAATGACTCAATCTCAATGCACCGTGGTGGTGGTTCCGTTGGCGCCATTGCTGTACGGCGTTGCTGCTGCGCCGGCATCATCCAGCTCTGCTCCTCCAGCTGTCGAAAGAGCCGGCGGCATGAGCATGCCGCCGCCTCCTCCGGCGCCGGCCTTGGGATGCGGCCGCAGCGCCCCGGAGACGTCCCCCCAGTAGTCCGGGTTGGCCACGTACCACTCCATGGTCTTGCTGAGCCCCTCCTCCCAGCTCGTGCGCTCGCGCCACACACCAGGCTCTTGAGCTTCTCGTCGTCCAGAAAAGTACCTCTGGTCGTTGAACGGCCGGTTGTCCACGAACTCGATGGCCTCGTCGGCATTTTCATGCCGAACAGCCTACAGATGTCCCTGGCCACGTCCATCACCGTGCGCTCCTTCTTGGTGCCGATGTTGTAGACGTGCCCGACCTCGCCGCGGTGCAGCACGACGTCGAACGCCTCGGCCACGTCGTCGCAGTAGAGGTAGCTGCGGGCGTTGGTGCCGTCGCCGTGGGATGGGCAGGCGCTGGCTCCTCATGGCCAGCAACGGGAACTTGGGGATCAGCTTCTCCGGCGGGAACTGCTGCGGTACACGTTGTTCCCGCGCATCGTGATCACGGGGAGACCGTAGCTCCGCCCGTACGCCATCACCAGCATCTCCGCGCCGGCCTTGGTGGCAACGTACGGGTTCGTCGGCAGCAGCTGCGACGCCTCGTGGTTGCCCACCACCGCGTCGCCGTCCGTCTCGCTGTACACCTCGTCGGTGCTGACGTGGATGAAGCGACGGATCTGCCCCGGTGGTGCGGCCGTCCGGCAGGACTCGAGGAGGACGTGGGTGCCGTAGATGTGTTGTTCTCGGTGAACTCAAACGAGTTGCCGAAGGAGTTGTCCACGTGGGTCTGCGCCGCGAAGTGCATCACCCGTGTCGATGACTCGATGCCCTCGGTGGTCAGGATGAAACTCACCAGGTCCGCGCTGCCGATGTCGCCCTTGACGAACTTGAAGTTGGGGTTGCCGGAGACGGGGAGCAGGTTCTCTTGAGGTTGGAGCAGTAGTCCAGCTTGTCCAGCACCACCACCTTGTACTCCGGGTACCTCTGCAAGATGCGGGTCGTCACGTGGGACGCCATGAACCCCGCCGCGCCCGTGATCAGGACCCTTTCTGGCTTGTACCGTGCTATCGATGTCATCGTCGGCGCCGGCGCCATTCTCTCTCTTTTTCCTTTTATTTATGTAAGAAATGATGATGATTCGAGTATCTATGATTAGATCCAATTCTTCAAATAATACTGCTGCTGCGACCAACGACGATGATATATACGTGAGCCAGGATCCATCTCCGAGCAGCCAGGCTTCGCATCGCCCTCGCGCGAGCGGCTCGGGGCGAAACCCTAGCCGCTGCCTCCTCCTCCCCCACCCATTCCTCTCCACCTTGCCGCCGCCGGAGTGTGCCACCGGGAGGCCCGGGTGGCAAACGAGGATGGTAGCGGCGGGGCCAATGCCTCAGTGATGCCCTCTCTCCGGTGCGACGGAGGAGGGGCGAAGCTGGGCGCCCGGCAATGGCGCTCGCCTGTGTGGGCGGCGGATCCATCTGTGGCTCGTCTGATTTGGACCTCCACGACATGATCTGGTGGAGGCCGCAAAAATTAGATCACCCCCGGCGTCGACTCGGGCGGCGTCTCGCTGCGCCGCCGCCGAAGACGAGTGCGGCGGAGCCAGAGCCCTCCCGTGTCTGGGCATCTGCGGCTTTACCTCAATGGTGGCAGCTGGCCTAGGCGTGTACGATGACGACCAGATCAAGACGGAGGTGGCAATCAATGGCATAACAGTTCAGCAATTGGTGGGCAGACTACTACACAGATCTTTTCCACAGCGGGCATTTTCCATTTCTTGTAGTGGGCATTGGCGTCTGCCACGAATGGAGGGCCATGGTAAATCGTGGCCTCACCGCAAGCGGACACATTAGAACGTCCGCTGCGGTAAATTATTTCAAAAAAATAAAAAAGAAAAGAAACCCTAGATAGGCCCGCCAAGCCCATCCACAGGCCCGACGAGCCCATACAGGCTGCCGCCGCTGGGAGCTCCTCCGTGCCAGATCCGGTGCGTGGGGCAGGAGGGTTACCGGATCTGAGGGAGTAGGTGCCGCCGCCGTGCCCTGCGCCGTCGGATCAAGCCGCTGCACCACCGGATCTTCTACCAGGAGTAGGAGCACGACGAGCCGCCAGATCTGCCGACGCCGTGGATGAAGGGCACCAGATCTCGGAGCAGCGGTCCTCCCCTCGCCGCATCTGGCCTGCCCGTCGTCAAATGTGGCACCACCGTCACCGGATCTGGAAAGGGGAGAGAGAAGAGGGAGGGACATCAAGAGGAAAGAGAGAGGAAGATGGGAAGAGACGTACCTTCCCCGGATCCGTGAGTTGTACCTCATCCGCCAGAGAGAGGGAGGAGCTCTCGCGGCCCCGCGCCCGCCTGCCGCTAGCGGCCTCTTGCGTCACCGGTCGCGCTCGTGGCCACGTGCGCCGCCCGCCGCACTCGTGGCCACGCGACCCGCCCCGGCCCTGCTTGCGGCCTCGCGCGCTGCCCGTCATGCTCGTCGTCAGGGGGGGAGAGTGAGGCTTTGTCGGGGAAGAGAGTGAGAGGGAGGAAGGAGAAAGGCGCCATCGGGAACAGCGTGAGTGAGCGGGCGAGAGGAGAAGGAGAGGCGCAGCGCTGTGTCACAGAGGGAGAGTGTTGGCGGTTCAGGCCCAGCTAGCTCGTGTCAGTACAATCAATGATGAGGAGGACGGTGCGCTGCTCGTATTTCTAATCCTACACCCGAACCGCCTTCCACCTGCTACAAAAGGGAGAGGAGGAGCATCCCCCACAACACACACTCATTTGGAGCACTATCTCACTCTCTACACTTGTTCTTTAGGCTTAGCTACTTAGAATATTTTGGAGCAAGGTTGAGCTACTTGGAGGGCTTGTCTCCAAGGAAGAAGTGCTACTCTCTTGCTAATACACTATGAAGAGTTCTTCCTTATTCAAGTTCCCTATTCTTATTTACATTCTTGCATATGAACTAGAGTATAGTCTCGAGCATAATATATTCTATGATTATGAACTAGACTATAGTCCATATGAGAGTTGTTCATCATGCTCATACTTGTTCTTCATTGTTCATATGATTTACAAACTTAGAGAAGATGATAGAAATAGAGTAACAGTCCGTTGTTCCTTCGGGTTTGCTTATATCCTAGCTCGTCCATCCGTATGGCGGGAGTCCTGGGGGATATAGGTAGTTCCTTAGTATGCGGACATGGTGTCCGAATGTGAGGGAGCCTTCGGATATGACAGCATGCCACGGTTGAGGGGTAGGCGGCAGGTGGTGACAGCCCTGTCCGTCCTTCATAATCCCCCACGTCCGTATGTTGTGTAGAAGTTCATAAATGTCCCCATCGGCTGACAGATCAGCTGCATGGATCTCCCTGTTGCTCTTGACCTTGACTTGTATCTTAACCTATTTATCATATGACACTAACTTGTTCTATGCAAATGTATAAGATATACCTGCTCCGCTTAGGTTATTCTTTTATTCTTTATTTCACCTTTATCCTTGAGGTAGCTCTATGTGTGTCCACCATCTATAAATCATATTGTTTTACCCCTGCATAGCTATGGGCCATATTTCAATGATATGAAGTCATAACATATCTGTGCTAGAGGTATTTGTACCCCCGCCTCTTACGGGAAAATATAAATAACTATAGCATGAACTATTTTCGGGTGAAATGCTACAACGATAGATCCATGCGCTTGTGGATATCATCTCTAAAAGGTTATGATCTATCACCTAGGCACATCTTACATCGCTGCTAGAGTACAATTCTAGTAGTGTTGCTAAGAATCGCCAACAACAGGCATTTCTGGCGTGGTTGCCAGAATAGGTATCTTGCCTATTTTGGTGATTGCGTTAAGAAATGCCAACAAGCATTTCTGGCACCGTTGCCGGGAAGCATTGGTACAAATAACTCTAGCAAGAGAAAATGATGAATATAACTTCATTAGATAATGTCCATTGTCTATGTAGGCTAACTTGTATGTTTTCTCCTATTGTGGATGAAAATAGGATAGTGCATGATTGGTTTCTCCTTGCCGGAAAACTTCATCGCTGATCCGGAGGCACTCCTAAGGAAGAACAGGTCTCGTGCCACCTTTTCTTTTGCTACTCCGCCGACAAACGAACCAGTCACTGCTGCATCATCTGAACTGAACAACATGGCCCAGAAGTCACTCCGCAAGTTCTCCGTTTCCGCTGTTGCCAACGTGCCCACCGGGCCCGTTGTCAATGTTGGGGACAAGAACTTTGAACTTAGGACCGGGCTGATCACCATGGTGCAGGTGAGTCCATTCTGTGGACTACCCAATGAGGACGCCAACGCCCATCTCCAGCATTTACTTGAGTTGTGCGACACAATCATCATCAAAGACATCGCACCAGACGCTATGAGGCTCAGTCTATTTCCTTTATCCCTTGTGGGGAAGGCGAAGCAGTGGTTCTACAAGGACAAGAAAGTTGTTGACACCTAGAGCAAGTGCTCCACGGTGTTCCTCGCCAAATTCTTCCCCATGGGCAAAACCAACGCCCTGAGGGAAAGAATTGCCAATTTCCATCAGAACTCAATGGAACCCATTCCGGAGGCATGGGAGAGGCTGCAAGAGTACATACAAGCATGCCCCCACCACGGTATGGAGAATTGGCTGGTGCTCCAAAACTTCTACAAATGGGTTAACACCCATGTCGAAGGGGCACCTCGATGCCACTGCTGGTGGCACCTTTCTATCACTCACTGTTGAGAGCGCTACGGCACTAATCAACAAGATGGTAGAAAACCAAGCTTGGGGGAGGAAAGAGCTCCCGCTAAAGCACAAAAAGGCATGCACACCGTGAAGGAAACAGATATGCTTGCCACAAAAATAGATCTACTCCTCAAGAAGTTTGATGAACATGCCCCTAAAGACACATCCGGCACCGTCAACGCCATGGACTCTCGCATGACATGCGAGGTCTGTGGTAATGTTGGCCATTCGAGAAACGATTGCCCCGAAACCTATGAAGAAGCATCCTACATCAACAATGGGTTCCGCCAACAACAAGGAGGTAATAACGGCTGGAACAACCAATTCCGTCCTCCATTCCAAGGTAATTCAAACTATCACTCCAATTACAAATCGAATCAACCTTCACTTAAAGATCTGGTTTTAGGACAAGCTAAAATAAACAGAAATCTTACCAAAAATATGCTTAATAACGATAAAATTTTAGAAAGTTTAAGCACAAAAATAGAGGGTTTATCTTCTACTGTTAAGAACCTGCTGAGCTTTAACAAGATGATAGAAACCCAGTTAGCTCAGATAGATGCCGCTGTACCCGCTAACAATAGTTCAGGAAGGATCCTAGGGCAACCTGAGGTCCCACTTGAATTTGTTAATATGATCTCGACAAGGCTTGGTAAACCTTCATCATGGGGTGTATCTGTTCTTGACAAGAAGGGAGACCCTGGCCGCCCAACAATCACAATTTCCATCGGCCCCCACACGATCAACAATGCCTACTGCGACCTTGGAGCAAGCATTGACGTGATGTCCAAGGTAACATATGACAGAATATTGGGTGGACACTTGTCCCCCATATCATTTCGGTTACAGATGGCAGATCAGTCCACCAGACAACCTGAGGGGTTGGCTGAGGACATACTAGTAAGGATCAGGGACGAATATGTCCCTATTGACTTTGTGGTCTTAGACATGGATGACAGCATTGCAGCTCCGCTTATCCTGGGAAGGTCATTCCTGCATGCTACAGAAGCGGCCATCTACACACGGAAGGGTGAAATCACTCTTAATTTTAAGCAAAAAGCTATAAATCTGCCTTTCAATGGTTATGCTAAAAATATCAAGAATAAAAAGAACCAAACGAGAAAGGGATCAGAGCCACCTATAATTAATAAACAGGTATGGCAGGAGGCAACATCTGCATCCACTTCTCCCAGGACAGATGTACCTTCATCAAGCAGGAGATGAAGAGGGAGAAAAAGTCCTCCTCAACGGACTCTAAAAAGGTGAGCCCTGACCGACAGGTAAATCGGTAAGTTATCTTATAAATTATTTTTTAATATAAAAAAATTATATATATATTTATATACATTTATATTTTGTCTTTCATCCCTTTTAAATAAAATAATTTTCAAAAAGTATTACTATTCAAAATTTTTGAAAATTAGTTCATTAGAAAGAATAAAATCTTCTCTTTACAAAACCTATTTTTAAAATAATTCTTGGAAAAGTTTTTATCATCAAAATATTGTTGGAAAACCAAAATCAGCAGATGGATTTTCGAATCCTGGAAACCACCAATGTTCACGAGCTCAAAGTGGTCGTTGTGAGCTACCTGCCAAAGGGGGCAGCATCGGGCCCACAAGTGGGCCGGCCGGACCACCTGCGCCGGCTAGCGCACCTGCACAGTCTCTGGCACAGAGCCAGAGCCAACGGCTCCTAGCCGTTGCCCCTTGCCTCCCCCCCGCCGTCGGTTTTGCAATAAATAGCAGGTATCCCGGGTGAGCTTCATCCCATTCTCATTCACTCATTCTCACTCTTTCACTCCCCCTCACTACTTCACCATTCCTTCTTTCCAACAATATTTTGCAACCTTTGCACAAGTTCTAGCTCAAGGCAGCTCTCGGGTGTGAAAGTTTCATATGACTTCACTAATCCCATCACACCCAGAAAGTTGTCTTTCGTGTTCTTTTTGTCGTCTCCACCATGAGGCGATCATCGAGGAGACGTGCAAGGGATGCTGATGCCAGTTCGAGCTTCCACTTTGAGGCCCCCGAGGAAGCCGTGGTGCATGAAGAGGAGGAGGCCAACGTCCCACTCGAGATCGACTACGCCGACAAGCCGTACCTCGACTTGCAGGGCGACCGGGAGATGCATGCATACTTCCACCTCAAGGACCGCATCTTCCTCCACGCTCCCATGTACGACGACAAGCTCCTACAGGACATAGGTATGAATGTTGAGTTTGAGACCTTATGGAGAGCCGTGCCATGGGAAACCATTAATCCCATGGACGAAGAAGGTTCTCAACTCCTCTCCATTCAATTCCTGTGCACTTTGCAAGAAACCAATTCTAGGATCTCTTTTCGTTTATTTGGATAGCACTATGATGTTTCTTAGAGAGATCTTAGTAGGCACATAGGCTTTAGTTATAGTTGTGCTCTTAACATTGACAATGCCTTACCTGGGTATGATCGCCATAAGTTTTGGGAAGAGATTTCTGGATTTGTTGAAACTGGTCGCTTTAGAGCTTTACATTCAAAAATCCAGCATCCTTCCTTAAAATTCATTCATCGTTGGATTGCCATGACTTTATTTCCTACCTATTCTGTTAGATATGTGAGCAACATTGAGATGAAGATACTTTTTGCAATTGTTAATAAAATCAAAGTTGCTCCTATTAGAGAAATGTTTCTTGATTGGGTAGGAATCATCAAGGAAAATTCTGCTGTTGTTTGCACTTCTTTCATAACTCGCATTGCAAATGTTGTTGGTGCTCTGGATGAGGTAGAAATCGAATATATTTCCATCCCTCGCACCATTGTTGATGAGGATTGTATGGTGCAAGGGCATCACTTGACTTCGAAGGATGATGAGATTCATGTTATTTTTCCTGGTTATATAAACAAGATCATATTACCTAACCAAGGTCTGCGTTTATATAACTGTGATTTACTAACCTTTGAACTGAAGACCAAGGAAGAAGCCCGCAGGGAAAGAATTACCAGGCGTGCGGCCAGAGTTGCAGTTGGGGAGGGACCCAGTGCGCAATCTGAGTACCAAGAGGAACCAGCACAACCTTTTTTATCATGCAGGATGGTACGCCGCTCAGAACATGCCGGACCCGAACGATGCCCCAAGGTGGAATCCACCTCCACCTCAACCAACAGCAGGAGCATGGTCAGAAGCAGATTTGGATGAATGGGACCTACCACCACCAGTCCAACCATGAAGGAACCCAGAGCTTGACCCCATCAATACACGCATGGGACAGATGCAAATCCAAACCAACGATATCAAGAACACCCTCAACACCCACGTGCAGCAGACAGACCAGTGGTAGCAGCAGCTGGAGGCGAGGCTCCAGCAACAATATGACCAGTAGAGAGCCTTCTGGGAGTACTCAGGGTACTACCCAGGACCTTCGCAATGAGCTAGCTTGGGGGAGACCCCGCAAAGGTATGTGCATTGCATATTTAAATTCCAAGAAATTTTATATTCTTTTTAGCATGTTTTAATTTTCAGCATTCATGCATTTAAAAAAATTAAAAAATAAAAAATAAAAAAACTAAAAAGACCAAAAATATTTATTCTACTCTATATATATGTGTTGTATAAATATCTAGTTCAACCTTTGTTGAGATGATGAATAGTTGCTCTGTTTTATATTTCTTTTGTACCTGCTTTATAATCGAGCTTTCTCTAAAGTTTGGGTTTATCAACTAAAATGTCTCATCCTAAAAACCTGAACTAGTGGGTTGCACATGCTTGATCCTGTCTAAGTTATTGCTTGATATGATATAGTGACATGGGCTACGCTATGACTTTGTTCTAAATGAGACTTGACATCCAGAGTTTTATTCTAAAAACATTCAAAACAATAGTTCCTCAATGATTATGAAATACCTACCAAGGCCATATGACATGTTTCAATTCTGTAAAACCTTTAGTCATATGCTGCTTGTGGAACATTGAGTTGAGTCAAACTGTTGTGACCTTAATGAGATTATGGTCATATGCCCATAATTGAGATTCACTTGCACTCATCAAATAAAGCCAACTCTCACCTGAGAGTTATGCACAACATGCAATTTTTCTTTCACCCAAATATATGCCAACTCTTACACTGAGAGTTGCGCACCACTCTCCACCAATAAAAATTGACTCTTACCCTGAGAGCCGCACATTTCTTATCCAAATAAAATTAATCCTCGTATTTCCATCATAATATCTCTCTATTCAAAAATTCTTCATATGCCAAATAAAGGATATGGATTATGCTAAAAAATCATGCCAAGGGGCATGAGAGATCAATAAACAACGGGAAGATCTAAAATTTCTAGTTCATAAAAAATGAAAAGGAAAGAAAAAAGTGTGTACCTTTATAGCCCATGTCCCTCCAAAAATATCATCCATCCAATAAAGAGAGTCATGATGCATGAAGTACCAAAAATATTTAGAGATAGGATCCACCTTTATACTCCACACACTTGCACATCTCAATCAAAGTGTATGACTTGTATCTCCTTATGGTTCGGTTTTTGACTTAGCAATACATGTGATAGAAGTATGCCCACCTTCATACTTGCCTATAACTCCACTCAAAAGCTTTAGCAGTAGGACATGAAAGAAAGGCAACATTACAATGCCTTTGGTGAGGTAACATACACATTGAGCGATCAAGAGAATCATTTGAGGAACTTGGCTTTCTTTGTAAAATTTTTTTTCAAAACCTCCAGATAGATAGTTAATCTTGGGATGAACGATAAGCAATGCCTGTGAATCTGTTCTATCTTGCAATCTCCCAAGACTTGAGATAGCTAATAAGCCCTATTTTTAAGATAATAACAAGGTGGATAATATGCTGACTTATTCAAGTTAAGGTAGAAAACTTTGTTATAAATCATGTACACTTGAAATATAATCAACATAGAAGCAACTCCTGATCAACAACCAAACCCTAGCTTTGCTTGGGGACAAGTAAAGGGTAAGCTCAGGGGATCTTGTTGGCGGTCCTTAACAACAAATTTATACCGCCAATATAGAACCAAAAAGAGAAGAATTATATATTTTTACACACATATACCTTTACTACTAATGGAATTCCACATGTACTGGATGATATGTCACTATGCACAAAATACACCAAGTACAGGTAATATTTGTAATAAAAAGGCACTTTCCAGAAGATGTATTTGCCAACCCAAAGGAACTCATCCCAACCGAAGTGTGCACGGGCCAAATCCACCATGACACAGCAGTCCAGGTCCGAGCCAGAAGCCACCGACCGAGGCTGGGCGCACAAGGGCCGGCCGGCGCACCAGTGAGGCGGTTCAGGCCCAGCTAGCTCGTATTGGTACAATCAATGCAGAGGAGGACGGTGCGCTGCTCGAATTTCCAATCCTACCCCCGAACTACCTTCCACCTGCTACAAAAGGGAGAGGAGGAGCATCCCCCACAACACACACTCATTTGGAACACTACCTCACTCTCTACACTTGTTCTTTAGGCTTAGCTACTTAAAATATTTTGGAGCAAGGTTGAGCTACTTGGAGGGCTTGTCTCCTAGGAAGAAGTGCTACTCTCTTGGTAATACACTATGAAGAGTTCTTCCTTATTCAAGTTTCCTATTCTTATTTACATTCTTGCATATGAACTAGAGTATAGTCTCGAGCTTGATATATCCTATGATTATGAACTAGACTATAGTCCATATGAGAGTTGTTCATCATGCTCATACTTGTTCTTCATTGTTCATATGATTTACAAACTTAGAGAAGATGATAGAAATAGAGTAATGGTTCGTTATTCCTTTGGGTTTACTTATATCCTAGCTCGTCCATCTGCAGGGCGGGAGTCCTGGGGGATATAGGTAGTTCCTTAGTATGCGGACGTGGTGTCCGGATGTGAGGGAGCCTTCGGATATGACAGCATGCCACGGTTGAGGGGTAGGCGGCAGGTGGTGACAGCCCTGTCCGTCCTTCGTAATCCCCCACGTCCGTATGTTGTGTAGAAGTTCGTAAATGTCTCCATCGGCTGATAGATGAGCTGCCGGGATATCCCTGTTGCTCTTGACCTTGACTTGTATCTTAACCTATTTATCATATGACACTAACTTGTTCTATGCAAATGTATAAGATATACTCCGCTTAGGTTATTCTTTTATTCTTTATTTCACCTTTATCCTTGAGGTTGCTCTATGTGTGTCCACTATCTATAAATCATATTGTTTTACCCCTGCATAGCTATGGGCCATATTTCAATGATATGAAGTCATAACATATCTGTACTAGAGGTATTTGTACCCCCGCCTCTTACGGGGAAATATAAATAACGATACCCTGAACTATTTTCGGTGAAATGCTACAATGATAGATCCGTGCGCTTGCGGATATCATCTCTAAAAGGTTACGATCTGTCATCTGGGCACATCTTACATCGTTGCTAGAGTACAATTCTAGTAGCGTTGCTATTTTGGTGATTACGTTAAGAAATGCCAACAAAGAGGTAGTCGCCCGGCGCGAGACGGAGTGGAGGAGTTCGTGAGTGAGTATTGAACCCTAAGTGTCAGTTTTATACATAGAGCGAATACTGAGTTCACTTTGGGCTACTGGGCTACGGCCTTTTACCGTAGCAGGCCGTATGAAACGCATGCTGCGGTAAATCAATTTACCGCAGTGAGCATGTTTAGACGCCCGCTACATAAAATACACTATTTTCCGTGGCAGACATGTTAAGATGCCCGCTGCGGTAAATCGATTTACCGCAGCGGGCAAAAACGTTCGTTGCGGTAAATAAAAAGTGCCCGCCATGGTAAATCCTGGTGATTTATCGCAGCGGGCCAAAAAAGTGTCCGCCACGGAGCGCCTTTCTGAAACATCGCGGAAGTTCTATTTTGTAGTAGTGGCAATGTCAGTACTACCAAGTTTCAACGACGGTGACGTCTGTGGGCGCCACTTTCCTTGCTGGAGGCGTCGTCGTCTTGTCCTTCATGAGGATCTCTCTGGACGAAAACTCATCTCTAGTTTTGTAGTGGGGCGATGATGGCATCTACGGATGTCATTTTTCTTGTTGGAGACGTCACTCTTGTAAGATCCCTGGGTTGTCGGCTTTGGTGCCGGCAACGAGATGGTGGCTCCTTTGCATATACACCAGGTGCTTCGTGATGTTGCCAATATACAACATTTGGTGTCTTCAGTGGTGGTCGGTGTCCAACGATTTTTCAATACCCTTAATAGGTCTGACAAATGTGTTTTGGTGGCATTGTCTCAACGTTAGTGGTCATATTCATGTGGAGTTGACATCACGGAGCAAGTCAGTTGTCACGTAGGACTACTCGAGTTCATTGTTATGTATTTTTCTTCTGTCAGTTTATTTTATTTTAGTTTTTCGTAATAATTTGGCCTGATGTATTTTTAAAAGAGGATGACTGAAACCGAAAATACAATTTTGTTTATTTAAAAAATGGATGGGTACGTAGTTATAGGTATCTCATGTAGCTCATGCGCATCTGGTCTGTGCACATGAAAAGAAACGAATTATCCCCTTTTCTCACGTCCTATCAAATTTAATGTTCCATTTTTTCTGTGATGTAAGGAACGTTGCAAAAAGTTAAGCTTGTGGTCGCAATTGCCGGCAAGACGGTTTTATTGCATTTTTTTTTGGCTCTATCTTCAATATCTGCCGATTCCATCAAAAAAAAATATATAAAGATATAAAGTGTCTGATGAAGCTGTCTGAGTGAATAAAAAATTCAAAATGTTTTCAGTTTTTTCTTTTTTGAGCAAATCAAAATGTTTTTAGTTGATTAGTTTTTTCTGAAACTTTCAGTTGATTAGTTGACTACATAAGCAGATACAATAATATGCCGAAATAGCGAGACTAGCATGTGGACCTCCCGCTCTATCCCTACATCACCTGGGCGAGTGAAACGTAAATTAGACATATCCCCTCAACCTACATCTATCCATGCATTTGTATCTGCTCATACAAATATAGACAACCAAATACATTGCTCGTTTAGATTTGTACAGAGCAAACCAACCAAAAATTATCACATTATTATTAATGACAAATATACAATACACATCAAACCTTGAATACATTAAGCTCCTTCCAACCGATACTCTATTTTGATTTCCTATTTCTGGTTGGTAATGGTAGACCAAAGTATACTCCAAAAAGGAAAGATCGACCAAAATTTACTTCTTTTTCTTAATAAAACTGGGGAACTAAGAGGCATGGAGAGTACCATAGATCCACCACGATGTTCCTAGCTTGTTCCTCCGGCCTCCTTCTCGTCATTTATTTATTATCTCGTCCTCACTTTGGCATGTCTTGCTGCCAATAAAATACATGCTTCAAATCTTTTTGACTAATTGGATCATTCTTTTTCAAGAACGTGCGCTACACACATATTTCATTCAAAAAAAGAGATGGAATACAAACGAGGAGCCTAAAAGGCGAGTTGCCCCCGGGGTCCTACAACTACCTCGGACCACCCATACATAGTGGGTTTGCTGACTTAAGTCTTCAAGTGTGAGTCCATGGGCAAACAAAAGCATAATCCGAAACAACACACACAAACAACACTTGAGATCTAATTCCCCTCTCTTTCTACCTCGGACCACCACATCTCTCTCTCTCTATTATTTCTCTCTTTCTCTCTCGGTTTCGGATCTGCTCGGTGGTATTGGCGACTAGCTAGGCGGCACAAAGGTGAACGCGCACGCACCCACACACAAGAGAGAGAGAGACGGCTATGTAAGATAGCTAGTGGGGGGGAGTCAGGGTTTGATCAATGTGGATCTCGACTTAATTAGACTTGGATTATAATAAATGCTAGTGCTATATAAAATATGAGATGATTGACTTACCTTAGAATAGTTGAGTGTTATGTGAAACTGATGTTTCCACACGTTTTCTCTAGGAGCCATAAAGATTACCTGATCCTATGAAACATGAACTTACAAAGCATATTGGTGTGAATGCTTTCTTTACCTAGCCACATTGTACTAAAAAAACTATTGCTCTCAGAGTTGCAATTGGTTGACTTTTTCACTAAAGCACAAACTTGAGAGCAGTGTCGGCTTCACTTGGTCAAACTCAATGCTTCCAATCCTTCGCTTCCACCTTTAGTTTGAATGAGGTGTTATGTGTATAAAGGCACTTATACTATAGGCTCATATGGCCATGAGGCTCTCTCTCTATATATATCTATCTCCAACTACATAGTGCTCACACTCTCAGATCCCAGGGTTAGTAATAGTATACAACTATGTTCCTATATTATTCTTAGGTTGGTGCTAACCCTTGTTTTCATTTGGTTCTATAACATGGATACAAATTAAAAAGATATTCAACACTTATAGTAAAAAAGAGAAAAAAATTAAGGTTGAGAGGTAGCTAACCCTATTATTCTACTAGAACTTTAGAAAGTGTGGCGAGGCAATAACATTAGTGCACCTTCTATATATGCTTGTAAATATATAGAAATATATAGATAAAATGGTATAAAAGAGTTATATTGATGATCATTTAGTCGTCCACAATATAAAAAATAATATAACATGTTAATGTTGTTAAATATAACAAATAACATAACTTGTTAGTGTTGTTAACCAAATAGGTATAACTCTGATTATTTGACTAATTGTATTTAGGAAATGTTTATTTTACCCAAATAGGTACTAATCCTATTTATTTGACTAATTGAACTAAGTTTAGGAGGTTTATTGTTATGTACTATTATTCCATGAAAAGGATAAGAGCATATTCATGAATCCCCATGAAGTAATCATGGGCTAATTATTATCACGCCAAGAAATCTATAAGTCGTGTCTATTTTGTAGTTTAAAAAATAAGGTTAAAATATTTGGTGCAATAGTGATATGTTTTACCATTCCGCATTGTTGTCGGATGAAACAGAAAAAAAGAAAAAGTTACACTTATGTAAATATAAAAATTCCTAGAACTATAGTTTTTTTATAATGATAGCAATGATTAGTTAAATCTGTATTTCGTACATTTGAACCAACTATATACACAAAAAATATAATATATATAATCAAATTGTAAACAAAAATATTAATAATCTATCATATAATAAAAATACACAATATAAGGCGAGATGTCCACATTATAGTTGGCAAGGTCGAGAGACAATTCCGTGCCAGAGTTACCATGTCGACGGTAAGCACCTTCTTGCCTTGGTGTGGTAGTCGATGGACTGCATGACTTGCCCTTGAAACTATGGATTCTCTCAACCCTTGAAACTATGGATTCTCTCAACGTAAGGTACAAAAGCTCGACATTCTCTCCCGTCGCCATAATGAGCCATTTGGAACGGTACTCCCTCGCGGAGGAGACGATGGACTCTTCCCCGCTGCCGGTGATGGGGCCGGCCTGACACCTTTGGTGCGCACACACCAGTACTTTTGGCGTGCTCGGCTAGAATAACTTCATGACAAAAAAGGGGTGGATGCTGAAGTGGTGCATTTACTCATCGATGTAGGCGAGGAGCTGCTGCCGGATCGGGTACGTGCGGTAGCTGTGTGGGAAGGACATAAGCGACAGCTCACACGAGCGCAGGTGCAGGCACAACCTGTTCGTACGTGCGGCGGTCCACATGGAGGTGATGCACATGCCGCGCTCTAGAAGCGCGTAGGGGACGTAGACCACCACATCTCTCTATATATTTCTCCCTTTCTCTCTCAGACTCCGATCTACTCGGTGGTTGTGGGATCTACAAACTAGGCAACATAAAGGCGAAATGGCCATGGGTATCTAATGTGTTGTGTGCGCGTGCGCGCACAAGAGAGATATGAGCCTATGTAAGATAGCTAGGAGGGGGGGTGTGAGGGTTTGGTTAATGTGGGTCGGCGAGTATTAATTGACCTTGGATATTCAATCACATGTGCCCATATAACATTCCCGCCTCCGAAAATCACTTGATTTAAAGAGATGGTGCTTTGTCTTGTATTTTTTTTTAAGTAACCCTATGTCTATTTTTTTATTTTTTAAATAATGCAGACTGTTTAAATTTGTTTCCACAAGGAGTCGAATCTAGGTCTACTGGGTGCTACTCAGATGCTTTAATCAGTAGGTTAGAGGCCCTTTCACCTTTGTTTGTCTTGTACATTGGCTAACCGTCTCTGAAATTCGTTCCCACGAGATGTGCTGCTGCTACAAGCCTGCGCAGATCTCTGCTGCTGCTACTGCTTCAAGCCTTCCCTTTATTATCGCACGGGAGCCGCAGCAAGCAAATCTGGGGAGAGGCTGCCATCGTCGCTGCAGGGAGTTCCGAGAGCGGCGTTGCCGACGGGTCGCACGTGCAGGGAGCTCAAACCAACGTCCTTCCGGTAAAGACAGCCTGCTGCACGGCGAGCACGGCAGCGGGGGCCTTCTGCACGACAACCCTCACGGCGGCGAGTGCGGCAACGGTGGCTCGGCAGTCTGTGGCACAACAGCTTGTGCGACGATGTAGCGACAGCGGTGTTGGCCTGCGACCTTCGCGGCAGCGGTGGACTGGCATTGCTTGCTGCGCGCATGCTGTGATGCGAGACTTGGCGATGCAGCCGATCCGGTGTGAGAGAGAGGAAGAAACGACCTGGGTCTCCCCAACGCGATTTGCAAGTTTCTCCCTCAGGAAACGGTTTCCTCCACACACCCCCCCCCCCCCCCCCCCCCACAACAACCCCGGGCGCCCCTCTCTCTCTCTCTAATTAATCTCTCGACACATCAGTAAAATATTTATGTTATGGCCTAACTAATGCATATAGAAACCATCTTAATTACATGACTGGGACTGCCTTTATGTGAAATTGATGTGAGCCTGAGAAAAACGACGTGAATGGTCTTAGAGGTGACCACAGAGTATGGCATGAGCGATGTGGTAGCATCGAAGGTTTATTTTGTAGCTCCAAATTAATTCGAAGCAAGCAAGGGGCGAAAAAGCGAGGACAAAGTGTGAGAGACAAAAGTTAAAGAAAAAGAAAAAAAAATACTCTTTATTCTTTAATATTAAATATACACGGATATCGATTGCATTATTCTTCCTCTTTATTGCACATATATGCATGCATATATGATATATCCATGACGGATGGAGGCAGCAGCGCACAAGTAACCGTGGTGAATTACTAATGAAGCAATAAGCGCAGCTGCCCTGCTAGCTAGCTTGCGCTTCGTCGGAGCAAGGAAAGGTATCCGCCTTCTAGGTTCCTCACGTTCTTGAAGCCCTGCATCATTTATACACAGTTGTCGCAACGTACTTTGTAAGTCTTAGTATTAATTAATAAAGTGGTTATCATTATGTACATTAACCAAAGCTCTATATATACATAGATGGACGGCAGAGCAATGGATTATACACACACACACACACACACATACGGCGTTGATGAGGTCTGCTGTGGCGAGCTTGGACCGAATGCCAGATCGGCAACCCTGCAGTAAACCAGTAGTGCAGTTTTGCATTTAGCAGTATGTATGTATTCGTATCAGAAACATTGTAGAGAATTTGTATGGGATTATATAATATAATTACCACAATTAAGTTTTGGTCTTTGGCATAGAGCGCAGAAACTTGTTCCACAAAGTGGGGATTCTTCTCCTTCCCTGCTTCAATAATTCATCCCATGCATCCATGAAAATAATTTTGCAATGTAGTATTGGGATCCATATATATATGCATACATACCGTGTGGAGTGACAGAGAGGTAGTAGGCAACATTTCGAGCACCGGCGACATGCCCCTTGTCAAAATCCTCCCACATCCTATATAATATATTCGCCCGGAATGCACGAAGATGCATATGAAACGAAGCAGCAAAACGAAGAGGAAGCAGAAACAGGACGTGAGGGTGAGGCAGCAGATTGAGCATGATGATGAGGTGAAGCAATAAGCAGCAACTGTACCTGACATCGAGATAGTGCTGCGTGGGGGAAGAGCTGAGGAGGGCGCACGCCTCCTCCACATCCACCGTCGGAATCGAAAACATGGCGCCGTCGCCTTCTGCTGCTGCTCCTCCTCCTCCTCCTCCTCCTCTCAGAGAGCCCATAATAGTATATGGCTATGCGGCTATTATGCCTATATATGCAAATGTGTGTGTTGTGGAAAAGGGATATGCAGACGGGTGGATACGATGAGATGAGACGAGGAGTTATCAGCTCGCCGCGGGGGCGTTATGTTATTTATAGCAGCAACTGGGCTACTCCTCCCCTCTCTCTCCGATTATATTCAGAGTTGCAAGAAGAGGAATTCTTCTACTTAATGAAACCTGACAAGTGGCACCTGGAATGGAATGGATCGTCATCACAAGTGGCAGCTGCAGCTGCAGAGAGGTGAAGAGATGCGCTGTACGATTAGCCGCGTAGAGCGCATCTCAGTAATAAATGTTACATACCGGGAATAAACGGCCATGTCATTTCTCAGGACAAAATGACAAGACTAGACAAATACAATTTTGATAAGTATTTAGATTAATAACTATTTTACGTCGTCGTCGGCTGATGCATGACAACAACACGTCCATATAATAAATGCATAATAATTCAGCTGATAGTATATGTGAAGGTAGGTATATATATATAGACAAAATAAAATAGCACAAGCTAAACCCTAAATTGATCGAAGGATGTGGATTGGATAGAATAATTAAGGATAGAATAATATAATATTGGGTAACGCTAGCTGTGGATAGCCACGCTGATGCGGCGACACATCAATCTACCTATTCATACTCCTCTCTTGCTCCGTCTGCCTACTAGCAGCTAGTACGTATTATTCCTTTCGATTCCAAAAGACTATAAATTTTCTTTTTAAAAAAATCAAAAATATTTTAATTTTGATCAAATCTGCAAAAAAAATCAGAATATATAGTACCATTTTATGATGCCAGATATATTTTCATCTTAAAGATTCTGAAAACGTAAACGTTGTTGTATATTGGTTTCTTTAATATTAAACTTAGAAGATATTGAAAATTTGACTTGATTGAAATCTACCTTTTTATAGAGGGAGTACAACTAAAACAACCACAAGTGTTACGAATAGTTAGTAGCTAAATCATAACGGTGCTGGGTGGATCTAAACAAATTATACTAACTATTAGTTAGGAAGTTGCAAACTATTAGCTCCATTGACGAAGTTTGAAACTACTAAAAGAACTTCTTAGAGCTCCTTTAGATACTTCCATCTTGATAGTAATAGAGATTAGAGATTTTAGTTTGACAAAAACACTCCATTAACTCTTTTTTTTCCTAGTTTCTAGCTGGCCAACACGATGGAGAGCAATATTTTCTACTAGATCTCCAAATATTACAATCCTCTATTTCTAGTTTATTGTTGGCAAAAGATGGAAAGCGGGAATGTCTCTCTAAAGTACGCACAAGATATAGATAAGTTGATGGAAGGTGAAATGATTTAAGGGATGGTATGGACCTGTGGTGTATAGCTTGACAAATTTAAGGACTTCAAAATATATTTTGAAAGTTCATGAACCTAAGTGGAACTTCTTGAGAAATTAAAGTACCTAAGTGAAGCAACAATGGCAATTATATTGAGGACGATGATGAGAAGCCGACAGTAGTGTGTTACAACAAAAATCACTCGACGATCAAAGGTCAAAGACGAGGCCAAAATAGTCAATTTTCACACCTTCTCTCTCCGTGTATATGAGAAATGAATAATAAAATAAAAGGACGTGGTGTGTTACGAAAAATGCATACACTTTTTTTAATGATAATACTTGGTAAATTTTACTTGTGGCCGTGTCCATCAGCATATTATACATTTAAATGGGGTCATGCAGCAAACTTTTCCTAACAAATAAGGTAAAGTTATTGTTTTTCCTTGAATGATAAAAGAAAGATAAGATCAGCCATGTCCATAGCAACGCTAACAACAAATTATCTGAAGGCAGAAAAAATGTGAAGGCAAAGCCAAGAGTGGGTTGGAAAATGTGATAGAACCGCCCAATTCATATAAGATTAAGTACGGTTGTCCCCGCTAATCACGTTAACACGCATATACTGTCTCTTATACGAATCCGGTAGTCCGCCGAGTGTCACGAAGGACCTCTGTAAATCAACATCATAATCAGGATCGTATATGATTAAGCAAATACATATCACATACTCAGAGTTTACAGCAGAAATATTATTATAATGAGATTACAATAATGAATTTAAGTTTAGTTTTAAATCAAATATATTAAAACATAACTTTAAAAAGTTTACCAAATTATAAGTATGAAATATATTGCTAGCTTAGATGACATCCTCCAACAAGCATAGATGAGAAGTATATACGGAATAGCCGAGCCCACCACACTTAGTTCTTCAGCAAACAAAATGCTCCACCTGCAACAGGGTGGGATAAAACCCTAAGTACTCAATTATACTCAGCAAGACTTACCCGACAGGAAGATATATAAAAGACTCCAAGGATAATGGAAGGCTTTATATGGTGGATTTTGTTGGCTAGCATAGCGTTGCGAAAGAGCTTACTAAAATCAGTCCTTACTTTTAATATTTTTAATCAATAAACTAGCACAAGTTAAGTGAAACTATTTAAAGCTAAGTTTGCATCTTTCTTGAGCAATCACTTGATTAATAAGCACTACAGTAATAACCATATCACATTTGGCAGTATTAACATAACCATTATGTTCCATCTAATTGCACGGCCCTGGAGCAAGAGATGAGTTTCTCACTATCCGGGAGAGACGGCGATTCGAATCGATTTAATCTAGCTGGATGAAGCCCGTATCACACACCCATACAAGACATGCCTCAACGACTCATAGCATGTAGCATTTATATGCCCCAACGACTCATGGCCTGTAGCATATACTTGTGTGAATCACCGTTCACTCTATTTGGCGGTGAGACAAGACCGTTCGCAAAAACTCGTAGTCCTGTATCCTCACAAGACATGCCCATTCAGCCCGTAGCCTGTAGCAAGCAGGGTCTTGGATCAGTCCCATCCCTTCATACTCCCCTCCCAGTAATTGCTAACAGTCCAGAACTAACCCCAAATGAGCTACTAAGTTTCACAGTCGGAACGGGTTATCCGTCTGTTATGTGAAGGTACGTTCAATCTCATTCTAAGTCCAGAGTACGATATAGTCCTTAATCATATGGTTCATTTTTATGATAGCAAATATAGCCAATAGTGATAAAGTAGCCATCTATATCTCGCGGATGACAGGAATGACCCGACTTCTACCGGTCTAAGCATAGAGTGACGTACTTAACTAGTAAAGGTACAGGTAATATTTTATTACGGGCAAGGTAGTTTATGCAGGAACGGTTTCATTCAACTCCTATCAACCTAATGCACAAAATAGGAATATAATATATATACTCAAGTGTATTTTTAAATAAAGAATAGGAGACTTAGAATGCTCCGGGGCTTGCCTGGATTCCAACTCAAGTCAGTTAAGTTATATTGGCTGCACCATCTTGCAGAACACCATTACCCCTAGCATGTATTCCAACTTTTGGATGAATCCACCAATACCATCTTCGGGTTTGTTTTTCACCATATATCCTTTACATGGTTCACCTAGCGTACCTAGATGAAATGCGAAATGCAAATATATGAATATGATGAATGACAACACGAGATGCTTCACATAAGGTACTTAAGACAAGCACAAGATTAAGCAAGACAGAGACCCCTAGAGATACTTAACTTAATTAACCCTTTCTAATTCTTATTACTTCAAGTTGATCATGACCATAACAAACAAGCAATCAAGTTGCCAAGGAACGGTAGAGGTTTCATGCCCCAGGGTCCACAATCAATCCAAAAGGTCAAACAAGTCATTACATGATTTTTGCTAATCCATTTAATATTTATTAACTAATGGTCAAAGCGTATTATTAAGGATATAATTAAAAATCATCAAATTAATACCAAACTTTTTGTGAAGGTTGATACTAGCATAAAACAGTTACACAAAAAGTTTCATGATCATTGAATATTTATTTTCCTATAAAATCATGGAACAAACATTTATTAATTAAAATAGCTAATTTTTAATCATGCAAAATCTACTGATTTTCACCATTTCATATTTTTCCTAGATAGACATCATCATGAGAAGACTACACGAAAAGTTTCACAATTACATCATGCCTGTATAATTAGTTATGAAAATCACAAGTTCAGCATATATCCTGAAAAGGAAAAAGAGAAACTGCACTATGCATACTATTCATATGAGTCATAGAATTCACACTTAGGACCCTCCCTTTCTTCTAATTGTTGTGCGGGGTCCTTGGTCACGAAATAAAAACAGAGGACGATTGGGAAGGCCACTTTTGGTGGGGAAGGTGCTCACCGGCGGCAAAGGAGAGTTGGGGAAGCATGCGGGTGCCCGTGCGAACTCATTGGCAGCCGTGCCTTGGCCCGGGATGGCCTGAGGAGGCGTGGCCGCGTGGGCGACGGCACCAGCGGCCATTGCTGCTGCGTACTGCTACTGCTCTGCAAAGGAGAGGAGGAAGGCAGGGCGGCGCGGCTTGCTGGGAAAGGAGAGGGATGAGCCTGGGTGCCAGCAAGGAAAAGAGGAGAGGGTTGGGGCCGGCTGCTGCTCTGCCTCCAAAAACAGAGAGAACGAGAGGGAGACAGAGAGAGCAAGGGAGGATGAGAGTGGAGAAGGGAAAATCAAACTTCCCCACTTTCAGAGCATGGCACATGGAAGACAGGTGGCAAAATGGAGAAGGAGCAGGAAGGGTCAAGATGTGGCAAAATGGAGAAGGTGGTAAAATGGAGAAGGTCGGCGACGTCGACGGTGAGCAGGCAAAGTTCGCGGGTTATTGTAGCAGTCCCCGTTTTCAAATTTATCAAATTACTCTCAAATTTATATAAGAATTTCAAAAAAAATTTAAACTAAAAATTGTTCAAAATAAATAGAGCTACAGTTTTGCTTTTCGGACAATAGCCAAATTTCAAGTATTTTTGAAAGTTGGTTTTCAAATTTATAAATTGAATTAGGGTTAATTAACTATTCATTATTTTTTTGTTAGTTAAGTAGTAAATAATTACTACTCAATTAACTCAATCAAATGCACAATTACACATTTCAAACATCATATTAATTCATGACACAAAACATGATGCGACATCAAAGAAGGAATTCAATGATGCTTATGCTCATGTATTATAATGCAATTAAGCAAACATAACACTGGAGTGTTACAGAAGAAGCCACCAGAAGATTTCTTATTGTTGAATGTGGATGCGAGCTATAATCAACAACGGAGCACTGGAAGCTCTGGGGTTGTGATTAGTGATGCAAGTGGTTCCTTTGTGGCTGCCGCAGCAAACTATTATGAGCATGTTCTGGATGCGCCTATGGCTGAAGCAATGTCACTTAGGGAGGGATTGACACTAGCGCAACATCTGGGATGGAAATCATATTGTGTAGAAGTGGTTGATACAACGAAGCAAGGAGGTGTATCTACAACGGCGAGTGCTCCGGTATATGATGAATGCATCCATTTATGGCAAGAGTTTGTGGCTATATCTATAGATTATTGTAATAGAGAAGTTAATAAAGTAGCGGATGAGATAGCTAGACTAGCGATGAATTCAAAATCATCATGTAATTGGGTCAATGAACCCTCTAGTAGCATCCTAAAAACTTTGATGAACGATATAACGATATTTGAAGATTAATAAAGTGCGTTAAATGGCTTCTTTTTTAAAAAAAAAATGAAAGATAAGATAGGGATTCGATCCATGGCATCGCTAATAATATATCCGATCCGATAAATTAATACTTGGAGTTGCATTTTGTGTGGATATATATGCGGCTACTCCACGTGGTGCTGATGGTATGGTACGTATCTAGATAGACGATCGAAGATGGAGATAAAGATGAGCGTGCGCGGACCATGGATATGGCTGGATATATAATTTGATGGATAGACAGAATAGAAAGCGACTGGACTCGACGCCGCTACTTGAGCTCGTCGGAGGAGCAATCATGCAATTAATATGGATGGTGGATGTGGATGTGCCAAATGCCATGCCATGGAGTGCAGACCTGCTTGAAGCATCTGCAATTCAGCATATTGGTACGTTATGGCGATCTCTATCTGTCGTCTTCATCTATATATAACTGGAAGGCTCGCGGCCGCCGTCGTCCTCTCATCTAGCTAGCCTCGATCGCATCCCTCTCTGGTGCATTGCCGATGATCGATACCATCCAGCAAGTCAGCTATATCCGTCCATCAGCATAGCTACCAGCAAGTTAGCTATAATACTGTAGGTGCAACGGTGCCAAGTCAAACGTTGAAAATTCACCATATATATTTGTGATGAGATTTTTTTTACAATATATCAATTGGAGTCATTTGTGTTGATAATATTTAATTTATGTAAGTCACAATCTCTAGTCATGTTGGAGTGTGTTCTTGGGCTTTATTAATAGGTGTGGATATCTCTGAATAGATGCCAAAAGAGTTAAAAAAAAAAAAAACATAGCCATAGTATCTATTTAGATATGGAGCCAAACTCAACAACTAGTCGTTACCCCTTGGCATTGATCTGCTGACTAAGTAGACGGGAGGAGTTCGTTGACTGAGTAGACGTAAAACTAGTTTAACAGTTGCACGAGGAGCACGTCATATAAGTTTAACAGTTGCTTCCATAATAAAAAAAAAAAGTGTTTTAAAAGTTGCTTCAGTTTCTGTTCTTTACCCCTAACGATGCAAAGGCAGCACAGGGCCCATTTAGCGTGTTGGGATCAGAAGAGGAGCAACGAGTGTTGTTTGGGCCGGCCCACTGAAATCGCAGCCCAGGTGGACTAGGAGCAGGAGGTGGTCCACGTGGATTGACTTTGACTCGTTGAAATACGTTCCCTGCAGCCTGCGGCGCAGCGACCGAGTGTAGCGGCGAGCCATCCTCATTTGAATTTCAAATTCCCATTCCCCTCTTGGCCCCCTTGTTTCTTCTTCTTCTTCCATCCACCCCGCAGGCCGGCCAAAATCCTTGCATTCAATTCCTTGGCTTTCCTTTCCTTTCCCCAGATTGGGATTGGAATTGGGTACAGCAGCAGCAGCAGCAGCCGGACCGGATGGGGTGCGTGTCGTCCTCCTTGCTCGAGGGCGACGGCGGCGAGGACGACCGCCGCCGCATCATCTCCCACCACCACATCGTCTCCCTCACCTCCTCCACCTACGGCATCCTCACCAGTCCGCGAGCCTACTCCTCCTCGTCTTCCACCGCCAAGCCCAGTGCCTTTGGCCCAGAGCCGCCGCCTCCTCCCCCCCCCTCCTCCTCCTCCTCCTCCACCACCGACGACGACAAGACAGCAAGCAGCCCCAACACCGAAACCCGAATCTCAGCCCCAGGCGGAGGAGGTCATCAACTCCTGGGAGCTCATGGCGGGCCTCGTCGACCCCTCCACGCCGGCCAAGCCCCAATCCTCCTGCAAGCCCGACGGCGGCCAGCGCAGCCGCCGCCGCATCCCTCTCCGCGCCATCGACGGCAACTCCTCCTCCGTCTCCAATAAGGAAGGCCTTCCTCCGTCCTCGGTCGTGCTCTACACTACCTCCCTCCGCGGGGTCCGCGCCACCTTCGAGGCCTGCAACGCCGTCCGCGCCGCGCTGCAGGCGCACGGCGTCGCCTTCCGGGAGCGCGACGTCTCCATGGACCGCGGATTCAGGGACGAGCTCAGGAGCAAGCTGGGCGGCGCCAGAGCACCACCAGCTCCGTGCATGCTCCCCAGGCTCTTCGTGCGGGGCCGTCACGTGGGCGGCGCCGAGGACGTGCTGCGCCTCGACGAGGAAGGACTCCTGGCCCCGCTGCTGGAGGGCCTGCCCAGGGCGCGCGGAGGCGGAGGCGGAGGCGGAGGCGGAGGCGCCTACTGCTGCGACGGATGCGGCGGCATGAGGTTCCTGCCCTGCTTCGACTGCTCGGGGAGCCGCAAGCTGGCTGTCACGCTTCCGGTCGCCGCCACGGCTTCCTGCAGGCGGCGGAAGGTGGTGGTGGTGCGATGCGGGGAGTGCAACGAGAACGGCCTCGTGCTCTGCCCAATCTGCTCCTGACCATCTCTGCCGTGGCTCATTTCAGATGCAGGTGCAGCCGTGCAGAGCAACAAATCCCCTTTTGATCTTTGCTGCTTGTATTGTAATTGTAATGCTGATTGGTGGATGCATGGTTCAGCAATCAGCAGGCAGAGGCAGTAGGCATTCTTTTCTTTCATCGACGATTGTTTGATTGATTGAGCCAGTAGTCTGCCTGCCTGGATTCAAATTTGCTATGCTATCTAGTGCAATGCAGCTTCTAGAAACTTTTGTTTGCCTGCTAGTGTTGCTGCTAACTATCTGACGATCATCGGCAACTAATTACTGAAGGGTGAATGTGTGCTCACGCATAGCATCCGTCAAGGATAATGCAACACATACATCTGCAGTTACATGCTTCTCGGAAATGCAGTCGATTGAGCGATATAATGATGATATGTACCATCCATCAGCCTGATCGGCTGCGCTCACTACTGCACTGCTGCAGGGAAGTCTTGAGTAAGGACTATTAACAAGGCTGAATCCGTATATGACGTCGGAATTTCATTCGGGCCCTTTTTAATTTTCATTCAAACGATCCACCCAACAATATATATATATATATATATATATATATATATATATATGATTTGAAAGAACGTACTGCACCACACACCAAATCGAGTTGGTTGTAAATTTCTTCTCCTCTCAAATAATTAAATCACATCGCAGCACATACCTTAGCTGCGGTAATCCATCTGATTCAGGATACCTGCTTGCATCGCGCATTCGTTCTGGAGTAGTAACTAGAACTAGCCGCTAGTGATCAGTCGGCGGGAGGAGGCGCACAGCTGCCGCAGGGCGTGAAGTCGCACGACAGCTTTGTCCGCCCGGCTGGTCCGCCGCCGCCGGCGTTGGCCCTGCGGAAGCGCGCGCCCTCCAGGAGCACCCTCTGGCCGGAGCTGAGGAGCGCGCCGTTCATGTGGTCCATGACGCTGGCCGTGGTCGGGTACAAGAAGGGACCCCCGGGGGCGTTGTAGTAGGCGTTGAGCAGCGCCGCCGTGGCCTCCCGGAGCAGCGTCCGGTACATGTCGCCGCGGCCCTCCAGCGCCTCCCCGAGCGTCAGCTCCGAGCCGTAGCGCTGCGCCGCAAGGGGCCCGAACGCCATGGCCACCGTCGTGTTCGGGGTCAGCACCTTCCAGTGGCAGCGGTGCTCCGGCGACGCCCACATGCTGTGCCAAGTGCCGTGGCAACATGTCATCCATGCAACGGAAATTAAGAAAAGGAAGACAAACTAAACAACGTGCGTACTCGTAGGTGCAGGCGGAGCCCCGCGATGGCGCCGTTGGTGGAGGTGGCGGCGGTGGCTGTGGCTGGGCCTCCGGCTGGTGTGGCTGCTCCTGCGGCAAATTCGTTGGTGGCTTTCGCCAGACGGGCGGCAGCAGCCTTGGCCTGCGGCGCCAGACGGGCGGGAGCGGTGAAGAAGAAGCCGGCGCCGGCGCCGGCGCCGTCGACTCCGGCCCCTGCGGCGGCGTCCTGCCGCCGCGTCTTGACCTGTCGTGCCCCGGGCAGAAGTCCATGGCCTCCTCGGGCTGCGAGAGCAGCGGCGGCACGGTGTAGAGCGCGAGTCCCAGCATGCGGAAGGCCAGGGTGAGCTCGCGCGGCGCGCCGGGGGACGCCGCGCCGCCGCCGCAGTGTCCCGTCCCCTGGACGACGCGCGCCGTGCATCGGTTCATGTCCGGGGAGCCATCCATGCGGACGGAGAAGCCGCCGAACCAGTTGGTGCTGCTCTCCCGCACCGTCAGCGGGGTGTCGCCGCCGCCGCACTGGATGGCCACGTGCGCGCCTGCAATGGCAACACGTCTGGTTCGTGATGTATCGGATTGGAATTGGAATTGGATGGGTTAGGTGGGCAGGAGCAGGAGCATGTCAAGCGCAGTGCAGTGTAGGAATGGCATGGACGATGATGCCCAAGTATGACCGTACCGTAGAGCGGGTAGTCGAAGAGTCCCTTGGCGCCGTCCTTGCACTGGTCGCAGAACACCATGCCGGCCACCACCGTGCTGGCCGCCGGCACCGTCGCCTCCGCCACCGTGGCGGCGAATCCCAACACCAGCAACAGGATCAGTAGCCTGCAGGTGCTGATGGTCGTCTGATTCTGATGCGGCTCCTCCGTCATCTGATGGATCGATCCGCTGGACGGTTGATCTGATGACGATCCGATCGATGGCGATAGGAAGAGCTGGAGTTCGTCGCCGATACGATTGCCGACCTCTCTAGCAGTGGCAGTAGCGCATGCTGCAGCACCCTCTTCTCCTCCTTGCTATGCTGGTGTACGTGGTGTTGGTCATCTGCATTATATTCGCACCTGGATGCTGATTTGCGTTGGTCTGCCAGCACCCGGGTGCATTATAGTATATCACAACAGCTAGCTAAGCTAGTACACGTAACACGTATACCGGGCAGGTGCTGCTCCTGCTCGCTCGCTTTGTGTGACGCGGGCGATTCGGCGAGCACACGTCCGTCCATATGGAGGAGCAGGGGAAGGAAAAGATGGAGCACCATCAAGCTACTAATTTCCTTATATATACTAATGGAAATGGGCTTTGCATGCTGCATTTTTCTAACTCTGTCTTAATTTAATTTGCAACTAAGTGATAATCACTACTGCATTGTATCCATCTTAAATAATTGGCTCAAACATGTCTAGATATGTTTAGCCTTGGATTGATAGCTTCGGCCTTCATGCCAAGGGAACTGATCGATCTGGTGTCTATTACGGAAGATGAGGGAAAGGGAACATCGCGTCTGCATTGTTGCGTGCAGGACACGTACACATTAGGAGCATCTACTGCCATTTCATGCAAGTAAGAAAAGAGGTGTCGATGCCAGTTTTCATTATTTTTATTAATATACCCAGTATGTACTTACTAATCACGCTCATGTACACCACTGCAGTGACTCTTCAGAATCAACTTCCCAACCTCTGACTCCTCGGAGCTTAGCAGTGTTTCCCGCTGGAACTGGCTCCATGCCATCTAGAATGTACACGTGAACGGTGTAACAATTACATCGGCGCGTTGCTGCTAGATCAATACAAATCATTTGTTGTCAAAAAAAAAAAAAGTGATGTTACTTTTGTTTGTGTAGAAAAAGCCTTCAAACCGCGGGGCATCGGTGCTGCAGACTGCACACTTGCTCGTGGGCCCTTGCCAGTTTTAGATCTCTAGACCCAGCCCAACAACCCTTCTCCACGGCCCAGCTCGCAACCCCTTGCCAATTTTAGCCGCCGCCCGCTCAAATTCATTTCATTTCTTTTCCTGTGAGAGAAAGAGAAGAGAAATTTGCAGCCGCGGCGGCATTCGAAATTTGAAATTCCCTTCTCTTCTCTTCTCCTCCCGGACCCGCCGTTCCGTTCCGTTCCGTTCCGTTACCGTGCCCTTGGGAAGCCGAGCCGGGGAAAGGGAACCGCCGCGCCGCCTGCGAATGCGAGGCCGCGACGCCTGATCGATCCATCCATCCACCCGGCCGTGCGATGGAGGCCACCTCCCCGCCTCCTCCTCCCACCACCGTCCGCCGGAACCCACCCCGCCGCGCGAGGCCTCCGCCGACCCCGCTCACCGCCGCCAGACCCAAACCCTCCTCCTTCTCCCGCCTGCTCGAAGATGAAGCAGCGTCCGCCGCCTCCGTTCCCCGTCCGCTGCAGGAGGACCGCCTCAAGGTATTCCTCCGCATCCGCCCACTCCTGGACCCCCGCGATCGCCGCCCGCCAGTGCCCGCTGCCAAGCCGCCCCGGAAGCCGAAGCAGCTGGCAAAGGAGGCCCCCGTACCCGGAGACGGGCAGCTCTGCCTTGCGCCCGCAGGCCCCAGCTCGGTCGCCCTGACTGTGCCGCGGCCGAAGCTGGTGGATGCCAAGCGACCTCGGATCGAGGTATTCGACGGATTCTCCGGCGTTTTCCCCTCCGACTCCACCCAGGTCAACTCAAACCCGAGCTGTATATTATGTTTTACAGATTTAACATGTCCAGCAGAAATTATGAGAGGTTTATGGTCAGATATCCTGCTTTAGGAAGCTTTTTTTTTTAATAATAGCATATGGGAAGATATCCTCCCACTCTTTGGATTAGAAACTAAAATAAAATTCGATCTAGTTTTTCCATTCCTAATTATGGTACCATGTGTATAGAACACCAGTCATCATCAACTACCTTAACTCGTGGAACTGAATAAGGGTGTTAAACAACCTAGAGTATCTTTGTTTCTTTGTAATATCTAATTGTATTGATTGAAGTCTATAGCTAGTATTTTACTCTACCTATTAGTGTTTAGCTTGACTAAAAGTTAGGTTCATTTTCTTTCTCACAGCATGATATTTTTGCGCAAGTTATGAACCCACTAGTGGATGATTTCTTAGATGGAAAGAGCGGCCTTTTGGTTGCAATGGGTCCCACTGGCTCTGGAAAGACACACACAATTTTTGGTTCCGCAAGGAATCCTGGTATATTACCCCTCACATTGAGGAAAATCTTCAATGCAGAAGGCAAAGAAGACAAGGTTGCCAAGAAACCACAAAGGTGAAATATGCTGTTTCACATTTGCAAGCAATGGTATGGAAGGAACAATATATTGACAGTTTCTTTTTTCTATGACAATAACAGAGCATTTTTCCTATCAATGTTTGAGATACTTTCTGAGGGAAAAGGGGAACGCATCCTTGACTTACTGTCTGATGCAGTGGAGTGTGTTCTTCAGCAGTCAGCAATTAAAGGTCTTCAAGAGGTAGTCCTCAACCAGTCACCTTGAATGCTCTTGATAGGACTGAGTATCCTTTGACTGTGTGATTTCAGTTTGAATTGCATTTCTTGTTGTCACCTCCTGAGAATTCCAATCGGATAGTCACAATTAACATGGGTGAGAAGGTGCTGTGCAAGTCTTGTGAGGAATTTTCATTTCTTACTGTTACTTGGAATCATGATTTCTGATCACATGAATGTCCTGGAAATTGGAACAGTACATGTCATTTGAACTGTATCGTGCAAGAGACTCATATGACTGATATATCTATAGCAGACAATAAGTTTTTAGCTTTAATTTGTTCTGCAGGTTGCAATTTCAAATCCTGCAGATGCTGAGAGCCTGATTTCACGTGGTATGCTAAAGCGCAGCACGGCTGCAACAAATGCTAACAGCAACTCAAGGCATGCTCTTGCTCTCCTTATGAATATGTTCCCTTGTTCTTTCGTAATGGATGTTTCTGTTCAGATCATATCAGACATAGTGTTTCACTAGTGGGCACCACTATTTACTTTCTTCTATTCTACGTCTTTCAAATAACTTTTAAATCATGTTTATATAAATATGATGTTAATTAAAGAGGACTTCATTTTGTATTGCAGTCGATCTCAGTGCATCATCACGATACATGCAGACAGTGAACATCCTCTTAGTAGTGCTGTTCTGACCATAGCAGACCTTGCTGGCGCAGAGCGGGAAAGGAGAACAGGAAACCAAGTCTGTTTCTCCATCAGCATTACTTTGTAATATATGATAAAACAATGATTCGTTTCTGAAAAATGATTAATCTTTGTCTGCAGGGTTCAAGGCTGTTAGAAAGTAACTTCATTAACAACACATCCATGGTTTTCAGTCAATGTTTGAGGGTACTACCAAATGGCTTTTCTCCTCAATCTCTTCGTTCACTGCAGTCTACTTGCAAAACACTATCATTCACTCATTTGCATCTTTGAATTAATGAAGATGTGCTAGCCTGTTCGCTAACTCTTTTATTTTATTTTTTTTTGTTTTGGCAATTGCAGTCTCTGCTAGAACATCAGAAAAACCAGAAGAAGCCCTTGGAAAAACATTTCAAGAATTCCATGGTGATGTTTCTTAATTGGCTTAAATTAGTAGTACACAAGACTATTTTCTAATTGAAATTTCACTGTCAGCATCTAAATCTTTTTGCCATTTTTGATAGTTGACAAGGTACTTAAGAGACTACCTAGAAGGAAAGAAGAAAATGACTCTGGTATGCTACTTGGACATGAAATTATCAACTTGGCTTGTAAGATAGAAAGTATATTAGTAAATTTGTCATGATGAACACTTCCCAGTGACTAGATTTTCAATAAATGTAAATAAACAAAAATGCTTGGAAAAAGTAAGTGCTAAAAAAATTGGAGACCTTGCAATATCCAGAATTCAAGTAAAAAAGAAGGGAGGTGGTAGGTTTTTAGTACGCAAGAGGTTTTAGTGCTACATGTCACTGGTGCTAAACTGCTAACCCTTCGGTGTACATGTTTATCCTTGTGTGCTTTATTCTTTACTTTAATAATTATCTGCCCATGTTTTTCAGATCTTGAATGTGAAGCCAGGGGATGCTGATTATTTGGATACATCATTTTTGCTTAGACAAGCATCTCCTTACATGAAAATAAAGTACTATTGCTCTCCTTACTACTTCACTGACTCATTTCTTTTCTTTTGCTATAATCAAGAAGAATTAATCATAACTAGTGGGAAAGGTGGTATTAGGTTGCCTATTGTCGCCAGTCATATCAGTAATTAGAAGGTTGATAATTGTAACTGTATTAATAGAATCTTGCTAATCTTGCAAGATCAGCATGTAACTTCAATTAAAAGAAATGCGGCGAGGAAAGTGGCAACATTGATCACTTAATTAAATCAACTAGCTTTCTAGAAAGTTATTTTTGTCTTCTAAGACAAAAGGATAGGTGTCCCATTTAGGGTATTTTTTTTTTTTCTGTAAGTCAATTGGTTACCATCTGATATTCGTTACTTGACAATCTTATATCATTCATTTTGCTTCCTGTTATCTTTTCAGGTACACTAATCTTGAGGATTCTTCCGACTTGGCTTCCCAAAAGAGAATCAATGCTTCCTTAATTTGCCAAGAGAACAAGAAAAAAAGGAAGGTTCAGAAGCCTGATGCCCATTTGGTACAGCTGTTTACCTTCAACATTTGAGTATATTTAGAGTTAAGACTGTATAAATAGCTGTCATGCACTGCAGCATCTTGACCCGAAGTTTCAATTCACATGCACACCATATGTATTTTTACTGAATGGTTATGTCCTTGCTGTCTTAAACCATATATATTCGTTCGACTAGTATATTCTCCCATCTGATCATAAGGACTGCTCTTGTTTTAAAAGCTATAGGACTAGGGAAGGCATTTTATTTCTTACTGGACTGTGTTGTCATATATTATATGTTTTTGCAGGTTGGACGAAAGGAAAAAGTTGATACAGATGGTATTTCTAAAGTTTCTGAAAAAGGTTCTGTTTACTAGAACTTGTGATGTATTTCACTGTCGCATGCTTTATTGTTGGTACAAGGTATTTGTGGTACTGGTGAACCTTTTATTTACTTCATTTGAAATGGGTACAGATGGCGCACAACATGTGTCTCCCAACTCAGAGATACCAGGAGTATCCAGAAGCGAAGCAATAATGACAAACTTTGCCAGGGCTTTATTGATTGTATCAAGACAGTATAAGAACAAACTTTTGGTAATTTCTGATGCTTGTTTTTTCTTCTGAGCATGATATGTGGAACATCTGTTCAATATAAGAGGTTTTCTTGGTGGTTAATACAGAACTCGGATACCCAATAATTTTTTCATGGTGAATGTTCTTGCAATTTTATTACCATTAAAGGGTAACCTTGTTTTCACAGTACTTGTTTTCACTTTATGCTGTCATAATAGGAGTCCGAGAAGGCCGCTGAAAGCCTGAAAGAATTGATTAGAGATAAAGATATCCAAATTAGAGATAAAGATATCCAAATTAGAGATAAAGATATCCAAATTATGGAATTGAAAAAGGAGCTGGAGGCTGTAAGGTATTGTTCATGCAAGAGTTCTCCAATAACTGAAGATGATTCTGTTAACCATGATGATTCTGCATCATCTGGTCAAGCTGCTCCGAGTTTGGTTTCTGTATCAAATCAGCCTGAACTGGGGTCTTACGATGCTTCAGACGATAATTTCCATGTAAGCAAAAGAAGCTTTAATACACAAGTTTTTATTCATCTTTATTTTGGAACTTTTATGGCCTTCATTTAACTAGTTATTGGGGGAAAGCAAGGATGGTTGGTACCAGGATGGCAGGATATGCTAAAAATTCATATGAAATGCCACACCCTTTGGTTGCAGCCAAAGGAACTTTAAAAGGATAGTTATTATAATTTGGGAACATGGAATGCTAACATCAGCCTGTATTTTTTTCCTTTTTTGTAGTATCTCTTTTCTGTATCTCCAAGTTAGAAGTAGTTCATTTTTTATGCTGGCATTTCATTATTTTCTAAGATGCAGGGCTTCCTTGATATGATTTTTCAAATTACAAGATAAACTAAAAATTACACCCTCCTCACCCCCCCCCCCC
>CM041637.1:47722394-47778475 GCA_023333625.1 Bothriochloa decipiens | reverse complement strand
GTTAAGTCTGTTCACTGTAAATGTGCCAGAAGCAACATTTTAAAATGCTTGTTTCTAGTCCTGAATTATTTTTATCTTTCTGTGATAGGGGAATCTGACAGTTATGATGCTTCGTGTGTTTCTTTGATAGATGAACAAGTGTGCTCCAGAGGTCTTAAGGTTGATGCTTACCTTGTGTAATTGACTGTTTTCTGCATCCACTTGAGCAAAGTGTTATCATTTTCACGTATCTACTTGTAGTGTTGCAACCTAATATTATAGAATGGTGCAACCTAATATTATAGAATCCTTTTTTAGCCAGAGAAATCATGCCATCTTAATGTTTTTTGTTCAAAGTTTGACACAGAAAAAAGAAGTACCAAGTTGCTCCTGTTTCTAAATGCATATTTAGTGCTTTTTTACCAGTAACAGCCTACCCAGCGTGCTTGGGATGGTAGTAGTAGGCTTTATTGCTATTGTTTTGCTATTAGCACTTGTGGGTTGTGGCAAGAATTTTTATTAGAGTTCACTAGACCAAATATACATGGGAAATAATAGTAACAAATTATCTCTGCCTTTTTTTTTTTCTGTTCTTTTAGGTAGAGTCACAAGTGTTTCATAAGGAATTGGATAGATCTGAAAGTTTTACTGTGCCAACACCTGCACACAATGGTGGTGCAATGGCTGCATCGAGCTATTCAGATCAAAGCTTGACAGGTCTCTCATATTTCTATACTTTCATTCTTTTTTTTCTAAATAATTTTAAATGGCAACCTGCGGGAAGTTAGGAGTCATATTCCTTGTTCTGTAGAGACTAGACACACTCTTAAAACTTAAAAGATGATTAAATCTTTCATTAGGAAAACCTGCTTGTTTGAGTTTTCATGAATTTTACTAGGCAAAAGATAATCAGGAGTGTACTTTCAATTTCTGCAGAACATGATGCACTTCTGTGCCTGAACGCTGAATGGACCAAGCAAAAGACAGCTACCATAGGTGAAGAAGAAACGAAAGAGTTGAGTAAGGTCAGAGTAGAGGATGAGGATATTCAACATGATATTAATATAAGAGGTGAAGAGCTTTTTAATATTTTATTTTATTGAATATTTTCTTGCTCTGATGCAATTGTGACAATTTTATTGGATCTTTGAATAGAAGAGAAGCATCCTGAATCTCAGAGCTCTTTACAGCAAGATAATGTTGACACAGAAGGTACCAGCTCCAATGAGTCTTCCTTGCTTGGAACGGTAAGGAATTTATTTCATTATTCTCAGCCACTGCCCAAATTAGCTTGAGGGTAGTTTACAGCAATGTTCCTGTATTGTTCTCAAACTAATTGGGCTGTATTGTTCTCAAACTAGTTTACAGCAAGGTTGAGGTTTCCATCTTATTTATGTAGCCAAGTCAGCTCTATCATCATGTTGTTGGTAGGAAACTTGATAAACCGGTTGTATTTGTTTAGGTTGCTTCTGAAACGAAGCTTGAGGAGCTGAGCCAGAAATCTGAACCTGCTGTAGAAAAGGCTACTTCCATGGGACTGGAGCATGGTATAGAAGACTCTGGTCAAGCACCAGACCAAAAGTGTGATCATGCCCCTGCGAAAGCTGCAAAGGTTTGAAGTACTTTGTGTGCCTTGAATTATCACCTGAATTATACACAGCTTAGAAGTTCAGCTGGGAATTTGCGTTTGTGCCCCCTTAGGCTCCAAGCAAGGGCAGGGAGGCAGGTGAAACTGCAGATACAAAGGAAGCTTTTGGATCTAAGCCTGACAACACGAAGAAAACCAGGAGGTGAATGCACGATTATGTTGTGTGTACAAATAGAAACATATACAGAGATCGTGCAACAACTAATTGGGCTCGGGGTTTGGTTGAGCAGGAGGTTGCAGCCAGCTGCGGCTATGTTCCTCAGGGAATTCATTGGCACTGACATTGATGCGGATAACGAAAGGGTACGTATGTACGTATGTGTCTATATTACTGAAAATGGCAGCAGTAGTTTTGGAATACACATATAGGTCGAGGTTGTTTGACTTGGGCTGCGGTTTGGTGGTGATTACAGGAAGAAAGAGGCAGATCATCATCCACAACCAGCGTGGCAACCGGGAGATCTGATGCGCTGGTGCAACTTCTGATGAAAGGCCGTCCAGGCGGTCCAGTCCGCTGAGGAAGGATAGCATAGTAACTGGTAACAATAGAGGAGGCACCGCATGACATCGACACGTTATTTTGCAGCAGCTCGTTGACAGATGAAAAAAAAGAAAGCCATGTTGACTGCTTGTACTACTAAGTAACCAGCAGCATTGGTTTGATGTGACTATCTGAGCATGGCGGTTTTTAGCAAGGTGTCTGCTCTACTTGCACTCGATCTTTCTATGTGTATAATATACTGCGGTGGTCTTCTTGTGGATGTGATCGCAGATGCATATGCTGCTTTCGTTTGGTAATGGGAGTAATTATCATTATCAAGGACCTGTGGAAAAAATACATCAGCCGGGCCTCGGCAGATGCTCGAGAGGATCAGAGCAGTGCCCATGAATTGAGGACGGCCTATGAGCTGCAGACCATGATTTAGGGCATTGTTGGAATCCATTAGCTGTGGCTGTTTGGATTTGCCTTGGCCCTTGGATAGTGAGTTGAAGATGCATATGAACAATTGGCACCTATTAGTAACTCTTTTTTTTTTCTAAAAAAAAGTAACTCTAAATCTGCTAATGGAACAGACTATGTCAAGCAATTGTTTAGGCAAACCTTCTTGAGCATTAAGCAGAGTAGACGCTAAAATGTCGGGAGTTATGCTTGTATTTTTAAACCATATGCGTTATCATTCATGTTCAAAGATTTGCATACTTTTATTGTGCTTTTTTTTATTGCATGAGTAAGTCTTTGAAATGTTTTACTAATGACGGAAATTTTGCTGTCTCAATAAGCGGAATTTAATCGGCAGTGGTATAGTCCTGTAATTTTCTATAAATATATAAAAAGAATCTTTTTTGTGGGGAATATAAATAGAATCTAAAAATATAGAAAATATGCTGGAGAGGATGAGAGCCCATGAAGGGGATGGCCGGCCCAAGAGTTGCCGACCACGAGACGAGAGTCACTCCTGACGATCCCTGACCAGCAGTTGGCTGCGTGTCTGTGTCTGTGTCTCTTCTCGCGTGTTGGTCGACGTGCTCCTCTCCTCCTCCCTTTGCCTTCATCGAAGAGGGTGGAAGGAACGCAAAAGGGCACAAAGGGAAGCAAGCAAAAATCCCCAATTCCTTCCAGATCGACCCACCGCCGGCGAATCCAATCCCGGAGCTGTCCGGTTCGAATTGGATTCATGCGCATCCGCCCGCTGCCGCTGCCGCTGCCGCCGCCGCTGGCCGCCGCCTAGTCTCGGCCGGCCGGCCCACCGGCCGCCCTCCTCGCGCGCGCGCCGCGCCCTGCCTTCCTTGTATGGAAACACGCAGCAGCAGTCGCAAGCGCGCAGCGGCCGCCGCCTCCTCGTCCGCCTCCAAGCGCACCCGCCGCAACTCCTCCGCCTCCGCCTCCTCCTCGGCGCCGCCGCCCCAGCAGCCGCCGATGGAACCCTCGCCCTCCTCCCGCCGCCGCTCCCGCGCCGCCGCCGCTGCCGACAAGGGCAAGGACCCCGACCCCTCCTCCTCCGACCACCCTTCTCCCCCGGTCCCCGACGATGACGGCGACGTCCCCTTCCCCCAGTCCTTCACCTCCGCCAGCACCGCCCTCCAGGGCCTCCTCCGCAGGCTCGGCGCCGGCCTCGACGACCTCCTCCCCTCCTCCTCGGCGCCCTCCTCCACCACGTCCGGCCACCTCAAGAGGATCCTTGCCGGCCTGCAGGCGCACGGCGACGAGTCGCGCCAGCTCCAGTCCCTCATGCAGCTCTGCGAGATGCTCTCCATCGGCACCGAGGACTCGCTCGCTGCCTTCCCTGTCGATGCCTTCGTCCCGATCCTCGTCGGGATGCTCGGCCGCGAGGACGAGCCTGCCACCGCTGGTGCCAGCCCAGATGTGATGCTGCTCGCTGCGAGGGCACTCGCCAACCTCGTTGATGTGCTTCCCTCCTCGTGCTCCGCGGTCGTGCACTACGGGGCCATACAGTGCTTCTGTGCTCGACTGCTCACAATAGAGTACATGGACCTCGCCGAGCAGGTGGTGGCCTTCCCTGGTTTTTCTTCTATATCATATATGATCAGTTATCCTCATTATCTTAAAAAAATGATCACACATCCTCTGCCTGTAACACATTTACTTGACTCACCTTCTCAGTCTCTGCAAGCCCTTAAGAAGATCTCTCTGGAGCACCCGACCGCCTGTTTGCGAGCTGGTGCGCTGATGGCTGTGTTATCCTATCTTGACTTCTTCTCCACTGGGGTTCAGGTCCAGTCCTCTCATCTTCTTACAACCGTTCTTATCTCGTGCACTGCACTGTTTGCATCTACTTACTTACACCTGTTCCCATGGGGGGCTTGTTGTAGAGAGTAGCCTTGTCTACCGCCGCAAATATTTGCAGGAAGCTGCCATCCGATGCTTCCGAGTTTGTCATGGAAGCTGTTCCCTTGCTCACGAATCTCCTAAATCACCATGATTCCAAGGTACTTTTCAAGCTCAGACAGTCAGACCTCTGCATTATGATATGACTTGTCGAGGCACATCATGTATCTCACAACCCGTTTTTTATGCCTTACAGGTACTAGAGCATGCTTCTGTTTGTTTGACACGCATTGCTGAAGCTTTTGCCCATTACCCCGACAAACTTGATGAGCTCTGCAATCATGGATTAGTTGCTCAAGCTGCTAGCTTGATAGCTGTTGGCAACTCCTCTGGCCAGGGGTCACTGAGTACATCCACATATACAGTATGCACCAATTTGTTCTTGATACCCTTCTAGAGTTGCCGTAGCCCCTCTCACGCTTATGCTAAAATTACGCTTCATACTTTTTCAGGGTTTAATCCGTCTTCTCTCAATATGTGCAAGTGGATCCCTGCTGGCAGTTAAAACACTGCTTCTTCTTGGGATCAGTGGCACTCTTAAAGACATCCTTTCTGGCTCTGCTTTGATTTCTGGGTCATCAGTCTCCCCTGCTGTAACAAGGCCTGCTGATCAGGTGAATATTTCTATCACTGACTTAGGACTTGACTATTCTCACTTGTAACATGATAGAGCAAAATCTGTCATAGCTCATCTTGATTAAGTAGCTGTTGTGATTCTTGTCATCTTATTTCCTTCCTAGCGTGCAAGTAAATTGTGGTTTTGGTCAATAATATTTGGTATGGTACAGATACAAGAGTTCCTTTTCCATGCTATACAATTGAGTATGAATGCTGCTTGTTGCTGTCTTGCTTAGCTGCTGAAATCATTTGTGGTACATACACGCAAGAGCCTGGCGTTTGTTGAGTGTGATTGTTTGAACATATACAGTTGTCTGCAGCTACCTCTGTATACTCTCACTTTACTGCTGAAACACTAATTCTTGAAGCCCACACTGTTTGACCCATCAGTTTTATACACCTGTATGTTTCTTGTTGCCCAAACGTTTTTCATCTGTTTACCCCAAATACTGCAGATGTTTGAGATTGTGAGCCTTGCCGATGATTTGCTTCCGCATATGCCTGCGAGAATCATTAAGTTACCGACATACTACCATGCGTATAGAGGCTCTTCAACAAAGAAATCTGCTTCCATCAAACAAGAGGGGGCTGGTTCAACAGGAAATGAAAGGTCTGGCCGTGAGAGGCTACTGCGTGAGCAACCTGAGCTCCTACAGCAGTTTGGTATGGATTTGTTACCCACAATGACACAGGTGAGTGCCGGAGTTCTCCTGACAGCCACTTCAATTGTTGTTTGTGTTTTGTCTTTTGGGTACTTTAATAGCCTGTGTGCTTGTTCAGGTGTATGGTTCTAGTGTAAATGCTCCAATACGTCACAAGTGTTTATCGATAATTGGGAAGTTAATGTACTACAGCTCCGCCGAGACAATCCAGTCCCTCCTTACCACAACAAACATATCCAGGTTTTAATAAAAGTTCCTTCAAAGCCTTATTCCTTTTGTTTGAAGAATGGTCTCTCTCTCTCTCTCTCATATGCAAAAGAGCTGCACATTTTCAATAACTAAAAGAAGAAAAAGTCTCTTATGTCATTTCTACAGAATGGTTTCAGAACAATGGATGCTAAAAGACGAATAGAAAGCCTCTCAAGTCTCAATACTTCTTTTCCAATCCCTTCTAAGTTATTTTGTTTCCATCTGCAGCTTCCTTGCAGGCATTCTTGCATGGAAAGATCCTCAAGTGTTGATTCCTGCTCTTCAGATAGCAGAAATAATGATGGAAAAGCTTCCAGAGACATTTTCCAAGCTGTTTGTGAGGGAAGGTGTTGTTCATGCTGTGGAGTCACTTATATGTTCAGAATCCTCCAACACAATGCCTTCTCAGGTGCCACCTCAGGATAAAGATAATCATTCTGCCATGCCATCACGTCCTAGAC
The DNA here is from genome assembly GCA_023333625.1 of Bothriochloa decipiens. NCBI lineage: Eukaryota > Viridiplantae > Streptophyta > Magnoliopsida > Poales > Poaceae > Bothriochloa > Bothriochloa decipiens. Next base: position 47,772,010 of record CM041637.1, on the reverse strand, counting down.
GTCAACGCCGGCACGGGGGTGCTGTAGCAGCAGAAAATAGTTCATTAAATGAATCAAATAGTTCCAACCTTGGGGTTACGTGCTCAACAACAGTCGCTTCAGAAGCTCCGAACACAAGCCTTCGTTTCGCAGTTAGCGACCATGCAAAGTCTTTCAAAGATAAATACTTCCCGGCAAACACTGATTCAAGTGATATTGGGGTTACTGATGACCTTCTTAAACTGAGGGCACTCCGTGCAAAGTTGAGTACTGTATCTGAGAATGTAAGAACAAAAGGCAAAGGGAAATCAAAAGCTATAAGCTCTAATTTTTTGGACATCTCAATTGATGTCGAAGAACAATTAGACGAAATAATATCTGAAGTGCTCTCTGAGCTTAGCAAAGTTAATGGTGTTTCCACATTTGAATTCATTAGAAGTGGTGTTGTCACGGCATTGCTTGACTATTTGTCCTGTGGGACATTTGGGAAGGAAAAGGTATCTGAGGGAAACCTACCTCAGCTTCGTCAGCAGGCCCTTAGGCGATACAAGTCCTTCATATCTGTTGCCCTTTCTATTGATCATGAACGGGATGAAACTCCCATGTCACTGTTGGTTCAGAAACTGCAAAATGCATTGTCTTCGTTGGAACGTTTCCCTGTTGTGCTCAGCCAGTCTAGTAGGATTGGTATTGGAGGGTCCCGTCTGACTTCAGGTCTTAGTGCTCTGGCTCAACCCTTCAAGCTTCGGCTGTCTCGAGCTCAAGGCGAAAAATCACTTCGGGATTATTCATCAAATATTGTGCTTATTGATCCATTTGCTAGTCTAGCAGCTGTTGAAGAATTTCTTTGGCCCAGAGTTCAACGCAGTGAGGTTGCGTCCAAGCCTATAATTCCATCTGGTAATAATTCTGAATCTGGGGTTCCTGGCACCACAGCTGGTGCATCGTTAACAGCTGCAATGGCTCAATCTGGTCGGCGTCCAACAACAAGATCAAAGTCATCTGCTGCAGGGGATGGTACATCTAAGAAGGATTCTCATGATGAAAGCACTAGTGCTGCCAAAGGAAAAGGCAAAGCTATTGTAAAGCCAAACTCAGATGAATCAAAAGGACCTAATACAAGGAATGCTGCCCGCCAAAAATCCGCTTCAGAGAAAGATTCGGAAAAGCGAGCACATGGCCACAGTAGTTCTGAGGTATTTTTTTTAGTTTGGCCAGGAAAGAAAAGTTACTGTTTCCTATTCAAGTTGTGTAACAGCTCTACTCAATGTTCACTACTTCTCTGGTGTTATATTTGGTGCCACCTATAGAAACCCAATGAACATGATAGTTTTGGCCGTGGATCTAGTTCTTAATTTAAACTGCCCTCATAAGATGTAAGCATGATTTTGCAAGTTTAAAATTGTGACAATCTAAAAGAAAATCTTAGGATAATAATCCAGAAGCAGGCTTTATTTTTTAGCTGGAAATGGAAGCATGGTAACTCATAGGTAGTACATTCTATGTTGGTATATGCAGGATGAAGAGCATGACGCGTCTCCTGTTGAGATTGATGATGCTTTGATGATTGATGATGATGACATTTCAGATGATGATGACGATGACGACGATGATGATCATGAGGTGACTTTTTTTTTGCTTTGTTGCAATCACCGGTAGCTGCTTAGGCTTATATTTATTTACATTATGATTTTAGTTGGCCCCAGATCATTTGTGTCCTTCTTATACCTAATTTAATAACCTCTCCAAATTGTAAGGTTCTCCAAGAAGGGGCTCTTCCAATCTGTTCTCAAGATGTTCATGATGTGAAACTGGGTGATGCCGATGACATTGGCTCAGCTAGTTTTAGCCAGGCGCAGCCATCATCTGGTTCTGGTGCTAGAAACACTTCTAGCAGGGGACCGGATTCTACTGAATTTCGAAGTGCAAGCACATTCGGTTCACGTGGTGCAATGTCATTTGTTGCTGCTACAATGGCTGGGCTGGCTTCTGTTGGTGGTCGTAGTGTTAGAGGTGGCCGAGATCGGCGTGGTCTGTCACTTGGAGGTAGCATGAATGATCACAATAAACTTATATTCACTGCCGGTGGGAAGCAGCTTAGTAAACATCTGACTGTATATCAAGCTATCCAACGTCAACTTATGCTCGACGAGGATGATGAGGAAAGGCTTAATGGATCTGATATACCGAACGATGGAAACCGCTTCTGGGGTGATGTGTTCACAATAACATACCAGAAGGCTGATAATCAAGTTGAGAAGGGATGCCAAGGGACTTCCACCTCATTAAACATAAAATCAGATTCTTACAGATCTATCTCTGAAGCACAAGGGGTCTCTCTTCTTGATAGCATCTTACAAGGAGAACTTCCTTGTGATCTTGAGAGAACAAACTCAACATACAACATTTTAGCATTATTGCGTGTACTGGAGGGGCTTAATCAGTTATCCTCTCGTTTAAGACTACAGGGAGCATGTGATGATTTTGCTGAGGGAAAAATCGCTACCCTGGATGAGCTATATAGAACTGGAGCCAAGGTACCTTCCGAAGTGTTTGTCAATAGCAAGTTGACACCAAAGCTTGCTCGGCAAATGCAGGACGTTCTCGCACTATGTAGTGGCAGTTTACCTTCTTGGTGCTATCAAATGACCAAGGCCTGCCCGTTTCTGTTTCCTTTTGAGACAAGGAGGCAGTACTTCTATTCCACAGCCTTTGGGTTGTCGCGAGCATTGAATCGACTTCAGCAACAGCAGAGTGACAATGACAGCTCAGGTGCTGAAAGAGAGGTCCGGTTTGGCAGGTTACAACGCCAGAAAGTTCGTGTTTCCCGTAACCGTATTTTAGATTCTGCTGCTAAAGTCATGGAGATGTTCTCCAGTCAGAGGGCTGTTCTTGAGGTGGAATACTTTGGCGAAGTTGGAACAGGGCTGGGGCCTACTTTGGAGTTTTATACTCTCTTAAGCCATGAACTGCAAAGTGCTCAACTGGGATTATGGAGATCTACTTCTTCATATGATTCAGGATTGCACACTGATAGGAAGGATGTGATTAATTTAGATCCTGAAGATGGCTCGTCAGGAAAAGAACTCAACACAGATCTACCAGGTGATGGCAGGCATTTGATACAAGCTCCTCTTGGATTGTTCCCCCGACCTTGGCCACCTAAAGTTGATGCTTCAGAAGGTAGTACATTCTTCAAAGTTTTGGAGCATTTCCGCTTAATAGGTCAAGTGATGGCAAAAGTCCTGCAAGATGGCAGACTTTTAGATTTGCCTTTATCAACAGCTTTTTATAAGCTTATACTTGGACAGGTATGTACGGAGAAGCTCTATTCCCAAGTACAATGTATTTGCTTTCATTTTATTTTGCTTTGTTTTATGGGTGTGTTGTATTCTCTTTTCATGACTTAATGCATTTCCGTTGGCCAGGAACTTGATTTATTTGACATAGTCTCATTTGATTCTGAGTTTGGGAAGACATTGCAAGAACTGCAAGTTCTTGTTGAACGAAAGCGGTTCCTTGAATCCACTTGTGGCAAGAATCAGCTACAAGTTGCCGATTTGCGTTTCCATGGCGCTTCTATTGAAGATTTGTGCTTAGATTTTACTCTTCCAGGTTATCCTGATTATGTGCTCAAAGAGGGTTTAGGCGCAACTGTAAGTGATGAAGTGCACATTAGTGTGTATTTATCTTGGTGATTTCACTTTGTATTTTTTAGTCTGTTAGTTAATGCAGTTATCATTTTCAGGTTAATATTTACAATTTAGAAGAGTATATTACTTTGGTCGTGGATGCTACAGTTAAGTCAGGGATAAAGCGACAGGTTGAGGCATTTAGATCAGGGTTTAATCAGGTGCAGCCTCATTGGCATTGTTTAATATAATCTTATGATGTTCTACTTGTTATGATTTTGTCTAGTTTAGTTTACTCGAATAATTCTTGTTTATTTTAATATTATTTCATAGGTGTTTGACATGTCATCCCTCCACATATTTTCACCTCAAGAACTTGACTATCTAATATGTGGCCGTCAAGAGATTTGGGAGGTGATGTCCTGTCCTCTTTATGCAAGTTATTATATGTTAAAGCATGGCACTAAATAAACCTTGGAATCTGCAGTTGCAATCCCTGGTGGATAACATAAAATTTGATCATGGATACACTGCTAAGAGTCCTGCGATCGTGAATGTAAGCTCTTTCATTCTCACATGTACATCTCCTTTATACATCCAGTTGTGGTCTTTGAGAAGTGCAGTTCTTTGATTCTTGCTCTTGTTTATAGCTACTCGAGATTTTGTCGGAATTCACCCCTGAGCAGCAGCATGCATTCTGCCAGTTTGTAACTGGTGCTCCTCGGCTTCCACCCGGTGGATTGGCGGCCCTTAATCCCAAGCTTACTATAGTTAGGAAGGTACCTTTTCATGTTCCGACCGCCATGGGATCTGCTATTATAACATGTGCCTACCTATTCTGCTTGATGTTATTTTTGGGATAACTTGGTGTTACTTTTGATTTTTGCCAGCACCCTTCAAGTGCTGTGAATGCTTCAAATTCAACTGGGGCAACGGAGCTTGCTGATGATGACTTGCCTAGTGTGATGACGTGTGCCAATTATCTGAAGTTGCCTCCATACTCCACAAAAGTACAGTGTGCTTGCTGTTTTTGTCTCTAAAAAGTGATTTGACATTCTGATGATTCCTGCTGATGGGCTGTTGCTATTATTTGGACAGGAAATCATGCGCAAGAAGTTGCTTTATGCGATCATGGAAGGCCGAGGATCGTTTGATCTTTCATAAGAAATATATAATATCCAAACTAACATACAGGGGGTCAATTTATGCTGGTTAGTTTCTTGGTTGCTCCATATAACAAAGGTTGAGGTTACCAGCCGTGCAGCAAACGACTTCAAGGGCGAGAGCCGAGTCCTCACTCGGATTCAGGTGCTGCTGTCGATACCTCCTTTCTTTTACATTTGTTGAGCTATATATTCTCCTTGGGTTCTTCAGCTTATATATGAGGGTTACCCTTGTCACCTATATACAATTACGAATTTACAGCTTTGGTCATTGAGGAAGTTTAACACGTTTGGTTTTCTCTATGATCTGTTTCCATTGGGCAGGCTAGGGCGCGAGGCCATATAGCCCCTCTAGAGTGAGTGAGGATATGCGCCAACAAGAACCAAAAGGGTGCCCTTTTTTTTTCAGTACATGTAAATAAAAGGAAATTTTTGTTCCAGAATCAAGAATTGTTGATGTGATCATGTTGATCCGGAATTGTTATTTGTAACAAGAACATGTACATGTGTGATGACTAATTGTTAATAAATGTGGCTCAGTGTACCATTTTTTTTTTCTTTGAGCACTGGCCGTACCATGTTCTCCGATGCAGAAACCTCAGCAGATGATATGTCGTTACCACGATCTCACCCACACCACTACTGATGCCACGATCCCACCCAGTTCCAGTACGATTGATGCCGTTTCACGATAGAACATGGATAATGTTCAGTTGATTGAAAGAAAAGATACTCTAAACGGAAACGAGTCAAACACTGCCGGGAGGCAAATACTGCCATTCGAGGTGATGAATGGTCCCACAAGGGAAAACGTATGTGGAAAACTTTGATGCGTAGCAACAAAGCGGGCTTTTCCTAATAAAATAAAAACAAGGAAAGCATGCTCTCCATGCAATCCTGTCTCCGTGTATATTTGTATAGTGAAACCAAATTGCATGTGTAGTGAAAAAAATATATATGGTAAATAATTTGGCTAGTTTGTCAAATCAAATTGAAGTTATATAGTACAAGGATATGCTGGAATTGGCAGGTGCATTCCTGCAGGGTTGGAAGTCTTGGGAGAGGACAATTGACAAGTCAGAGCGATTGGGTCCTAGATATTTTGACTGTCTATATTTTGAAGCAACTCTGGAATTTCCAAAATGAACTTCCTATTTAGATATTTTTGCAAAAATATAAACCATTTTTTCCAATAGTTTGGTAAAAGAACGCTTTATTAATAAATAGTAAGAAACTTAGATCTTTTCTCCAACTTGTAAGTTTGTCCAGTTCGTACCATGACACACTAAGCGTAAAACTCTGTCTTTTACTTAATGATGAAACATGTGCCTACAAAAATAGATATATTGCAGTTGGAAAAAGAGAGTGGCTTGATGGGTAAGAGCATCTCCAGCAATGCTACCCATCCCACCCCCATCTCCAATATGGATAGTGAAGGAAAAAAAAAACGAGTTCCAACACACTACCTATGTGACCCTACAAATCTATTGTCTACCAAAATCCTCCTTTCCCTACCTATTCTTATTGGGCCAAGGGTGTCTACCCAATTCTTCTCGCTCCTCTCTTTCTTCCCCACGCATGTGCCCGGCGACCAAGCTCCTCTATCCTCTGCCCCCGGCGACACGGTGGCCTCCCCCGACGGCCGTCCCTCTGCCCTCTACAACGCGCCTTCCCCGGCGAGGCCGTCCCTCCCCTCAATCCGCGACGCGCCGACGGCCAAAACGGAATTGGAACTTGTTTGGTCAAGTAACGGAAACTCAATCAAACTCATAATTGTGTCAATGGAATCTTTTCCTTTTTGTTTGAATATTCACTTAAGACCATTCCAAGGCTCCTTTTCGCCATGCATAAACTAAACCAACAACTAGGATAAGCACAAAAATGAAAGCTTCGATAAAAACGGATACACCCAATACGTCGAAACTCATTGCCCAAGGGTAGAGAAAGACCGTTTCCACATCAAAAACAACAAAAACTAGTGCTAACATGTAATAGCGTATTCGGAATTGTAACCAAGCCCCCCCATGGGTTCTATACCCGATTCATAACTAGAAAGCTTTTCTGGTCCTTCACTAACCGGGGCTAAAAGTCCTGAAATCCAAAATACCAAAATGGGAATTCGCAAAATGGAGAAAATCGTTGCAGTCATTATAGGAAAGTCTAGGGACTTAGAGCATATCCTATTTGAAGGAGGATGGAATTCAAATCAGGTAAGGGATCCTTCCTTCTATTGATTTGATCAAAATTCTTTTTTCTTTTCCTGTCTCTATGATTTTCGATGAATGAGCCTATGGTAATGCTTTTATCTCTATTCTATGTCGGAATAGACCGTCGAGTCTACTAATAAGGAAAATCAAACTATACTAAAGGAAACATAAGATATCCATCCTAAAATTGAAAAAAAATACGTATATATTAGGGCTATACGGATTCGAACCATAGACCTTCTCGGTAAAACAGATCAAAAGGATTATTATCGAAATGATTCGAACTGTTTCAAAGACCCAACATGCATTTTTATGCATTGGGCTCTTTCATCAACTGATGTAAAGATCAATTAATCCACCATACCATAGTTCTTCTTTAGGGAAAGATAATAAGACGGCTCCCTGTGCTCTGATTGATTATTTGTCTTATGATCTATCTAGGAGCAATACCAAAGTGTTTCAAAGGAGGATTACCTTGACTTAGGTCTGCCTCCGGCCTAAGTGAAATCAACCTAAGTGAAATGGAGTCTCTATCGTTCCGCTGCAAGAGTTTACTATGAGACTTCATACACCTTAAAGTTCATAGAACGAAAAGAAGTTTTTTGGAGGCCCTTATCCTCATTACGCCTAGCATTGAGTGGGCTGGATATTTACCTTATCAACTAGCAAATCAATAGGGGTTCTATTTGATTAAGCACCTGAATCGGACTGAACCGACTGTTTGTCAGGCTACTGTTCTCCTATTCTTTCGAATCCATGAAGTAAGACATTGATTTTGCAATAAGGTCAATTATGTTCATTGCATAATAAGTTCCCTTGAAAAGCATTGGCGCACGTGTAAGTGAGTTGCTCTACCGAACTGAGCTATAGCCCTTGTCAGAGATATCTTAACATATAGATAATTTCTTGTCAAGATGAATATTCTCTAATGCCAGAGGATATCCCTTTGATCCGTTTACTATATAACATAAACATACCAATAACGGAGCGGTATTGCTTATAAAAAGGATTAGATCTATAATGGATTCTTTGACAGGCTTTGGTCGAGCAACCGATACATTCCTTGAATGGCTACTGCCTACATAACTAGTCTCCCTCTTTTCCAGGAAGAAAGCCTCAGACCATATGTAGTTCTCGTTTCGGCCCCTTTTGTTTGCTTCTTTTCTTATAGACCAGTTCCTTTCGGTGCTGAGTTCCTTACTGCCCCGAAATTGAAGTGGCTTCTTCACTCCAGCACAGCACAGAAGTATTCTGGAAAAAGGGGCGCATCCAGTAGGAAGTGGAAAGTGGCGGTTTCCACTTCCTGTTTTAGGTTAGGTTCTTTTATTTTCTAGTTTGAAGTTCTCCTTGAGTTTCTTTGATAGTTGGAAGTTCTCCAAAAGTATGAAAGGCTGGAGGGCTTTGTACCAACCATTCTAGTGTGGTTGGATTCTGCTCAACAGCCCAAGGACTTTCCGCACATCTTTTGTTCTTTCCACTGCTTGAAGTGATTGCGACAACTACGAAGAAACGACGAATCCCAACTACGGATATATAAGAACCGAAACTGCTCAGAGCATTCCATCCGGCGTAAGCATCTGGATAATCTGGAATGCGACGTGGCATACCCGAAAGCCCTAAGAAATGCATGGGAAAGAAGGTCAGATTAACCCCGAAAAAAGTGATTCAAAAATGTATTTGGCCTAAAGTTTCAGGATATGTCCGACCAAAGATTTTACCCACCCAATAGTAAAATCCAGCAAATAAAGCAAAAACGGCTCCCATAGAAAGTACATAATGGAAATGTGCAACCACATAATAAGTATCATGTAGAGCAATCGAACCTACCCACATGGTAGCGATCCAACTAAAGATTTTGATTCCAGTGGGCACAGCTATGATCATGGTAGCTGCGGTGAAGTAGGCACGCGTATCAACGTCTAAGCCCACAGTAAACATATGATGAGCCCAAACTAGAAATCCAAGAACACCTATACTTATCATGGCATAAACCATGCCTAGATACCCGAAGACCGGTTTTCTTGAAAAGGTCGATACGATATGACTAATAATACCGAATCCAGGCAGAATGAGAATATACACCTCTGGATGACCGAAGAACCAAAAGAGATGCTGGTATAATATTGGGTCTGCCCCTCCTGCTGGATCAAAAAAGGTTGTATTAAAGTTTCGATCGGTTAATAACATTGTAATTGCCCCTGCCAGTACCGGAAGTGATAATAAAAGTAGGAATGCTGTCACTAAAACGGACCACACAAAAAGTGGTAATCTATGCATAGTCATTCCAGGTCCACGCATGTTGAAGATAGTAGTTATAAAATTGATAGAACCTAAAATTGATGAAACACCTGATAGATGAAGACTAAAAATTGCTAAATCAACTGCTCCTCCGGAATGGCTGGTAATACCACTTAAGGGCGGATAGACCGTCCACCCAGTGCCGCTGCCCACTTCTACTAAGGCTGAGCTTAATAGGAGCAAGAGACTTGGTGGCAACAACCAGAATGATATATTATTTAATCGTGGAAATGCCATGTCAGGTGCACCTATCAGAATCGGAACAAACCAATTCCCAAATCCACCTATCATCGCCGGCATAACCATAAAAAAGATCATTAAAAAAGCGTGAGCCGTTATTAAAACATTATAAAGTTGATGATTCCCACCAAGAATTTGATCGCCGGGTCGGGCTAATTCCATACGAATCAGTACGGAGAAGCATGTGCCCATCACTCCTGCAATGGCACCGAAGATGAAATATAGAGTACCGATATCCTTGTGGTTAGTGGAGAAGAGCCATCGGACCAGATTTGTCATTTGTTTTTCGTTTTGATTTCAAACCTTATCAGAGAGGGGCCACTAAGGCTGGATGGAAAGAGAGGAGTTAGAGAGGAAAAGCATTTTCCAGGAAAAGAACCGCTTTACAGCACCAAATAGGGGCACCCCGCTTACCGCTTAATGTCAGACGTCTTACTTTACCCGTTTGGTACACAAGACCGAGATCAAAAGGGCGTTAGCAAGAGCGAAGAGAGCCCCTCCCTATAAACACTGGATCCATGTGAAAGCCACAGTGCAGCCTAACGGACTCCCCTCCCTATAGAGCATCAGGCTGAACGCTAACCTCTTGGGGCCTTACCAGCAGTAACGGGGTTACTATAGAAAAGTAGCTGGGTCGGTTCCACAAAAAGCGATAGGCACATGTACTCGCTGGGAAGGAGTCTCGTTAGAACTATGTATTTGCCGTATCAAAAGTGAAGTGCTAGAAACAAAAGCTGAGCATAACCCCGGTGCAGATGACAGAAGACAAAAGCAATTGATACCCCAAAGGTTGACATACGACAAAACACACAGTATTCTGATGACCTAACGCACTGAGAGGGTCCATCCCCGCGGGTTTGCGCCCAGCGAAGGGTACCTCAAACAGATTTATTGCTAATGTGGAATTAACCACACTAGAAGCGTATGAGTCACCGAACATAGTGGCCATGCAATGGTACATTAACCTTAAAGGGAATCTATCCGTAGCAACAGACAAATCAATGGAAGCCATATACGAAGACCCAACAAGTCAACGTGATTGAAACTTCCATCCATTGGCAACAACCACAACACAGACATCAACCAGTCATGGACCGGCTTCAGTAAGCATTGGTTTACGAAGTTCCCAATGGCGAATATTCTCCTCTTAGCCCTCCCTTCACAGGATTGACCAAGACGGCCAAACCTACACATGGGTCGAATAGCTTCCTCACATTCAACGTTGGCTTTACTCGGCCGAGACTCCATGATTGTAAGATCATTAAAGCACTCAGCTTCGTTCCGCGCGTCAAACGCATATCAGATTCTCTCCAACGAAAGCATTAAGGGTGACATCTGGTCTCCCCTTGAGTGTATAAACCTCAGGTTTGAACCAAATGCCTTAAGCTCCAAAGGGAGATAGACATAAGGACTAGCCTCCATGCCTAAAACTCGCCTAACAGCATAGTTAGGTAACGCCTTCCAAGAAGGACGCCATCTAACCCCTTGTTGAAGGGGAATTTGGGTCACCTTGGGTAGGTAGCGTTGAATCAGGTCTGGGAGATCACGGACGAATAACTCGCTAAAGTTACTCACCGATTCTTCCTGTTCCTTTGTCAACGGCGTTATTATAGTAGAAAACGTCTTCTTTGACACTCTCGGTGCTAAAGGAATTACTTTAGAAATCGATAAGGCCGAAAGATAGAGCTTCACTATAATATCGGCCCTCTCATCTCTCTTACGGATCATCTGACGATGAAACGAAGGGACGATGGGAGGTAACCCACACCTAGTGAGGGATATAGGGAAAGGCTGCAGTCGTAAGGTGTCACCACCGTAATACTGCTACAAACAGGTCGATGCATACTTACAATAAATACGAACATGCAACCAACCCGACTTGCGTCCCATCCTATAAAGTTCTCTTGCCAACAGGAAGGAAGCAATTCCTAACTCCTTCGACATCCTAGGGTACACGCAGAAGGAATCCGCTTATTTGTTAGGAAGTGAAACCGTGCCCTAAGCTTGATCCAAGAGTTGATTTCTGTATTTCAAACCGTTCGCCTGTCCTGATATTCTCCTAGGTAATGGCGCCCGAAGATGCAACCTAGTTCTCAATCTACCGTTCCCCCTCGCTTCAACTCGATTGGCTCTCCCTGTGGGGTCCCCTTTTCTATGTTAACCTAACCATAAGAAAAGAGAACAAAGCTCTGGCATGTTGAGCACCCAGGCAGCTGGCACCCCGAATCCTATTTCTAGGTCGGGTCTGATAACGTGACCTGTTCCTTCCGGGAACATCCGTTTCTCAGTCGAGTCAGGGCCGACTTCCCTTCCTCAAGGACTGACTAGCTTGGAACCATACTCCCTTGACTAATCACTTGCGTTGATCAAACCTGTTGAAAAGCATCGTTTCGAATTACTAAGATCGTCGATTGCCCACATCGATCGCACGTAGCTTTATGTACTAGAAGTATAATTGAGACCAAATTGCCTTTGTCATCCTAATGTCTGGAGCTATTAATGCGATGGGTTTTTTGGTTGAATCGGGTGTTCGGCTCCACGGTTACTAAAGACGATTACAGAGAGTAGGGAGTACCGTTCTAGAATGGGTTGTTTGAGGGAGGCCATACATCTTCCTTCTTTGGTTGAATGGGGTCGCAAGCAAAACCCGAAAAGATTCCACTGCTGGCTTGAATTGTCCACGGGAAGACGTGCCCTACAAGCTTCCTGGGCGCACCTTTCTTCGATACAGAAGATTTCAGAAACAACACTAGGCAAGGAAGAAGCAAATCAAAGATTTCTTTATTCTATGATAAAGTTTGATGGTGTCAGAAAAGTCTACTTTTTCGTTGGCTGTAACTACTAGTCCTGCTTTACCAACTGGCTCGGGAACCCTTGTTGATTCTGAACTTCGTTCGCAAAGTAAGCGCCCTTTTAACGGGCCAGCCCTTTTTAATGCGCCGCTTGACCCAGTTTTGAAAATGAGCTTTGCTCTTCTGGGCGCTGGGCGCTCCCGTGGTTCGCGAGAAGGAAAAAGGACTAATCTTTTGTTACATCTGGCACGAGATGAAAAAGAGAGAGCTTCGTCTATCGATGAACAACAGATTGACGGAGCTCTTGGCATTGCTTTGTTTTTCTCTCCTTTCCTATCAGCGAGTTCCGATCCTTTTGTTCGAAATTTCTTCGTTCGTACCGAACCGCTTGCAGAATCAAATCCTGTTCCACAAGATCCTATATCAGCTATACATCCTCCTTGCATTTATGCCGGAGACGTCGCCAGTGCTATGGGCTTTGGGTTATGTAGATCAAAAATGATGAATGGGATTGTGGCACTCCACTCGCCGCCAATGCGAAAGGATGCCGCCGAAAAGAATGGAACGCTGCTTCGCTCTGCTGGATGCGTCGGATCCCATATAAGAAGCTCGCTCTTTACCCGATCATTCAAACATTTTGTGGGCGGCGCGCCTGCTCTATTGTTGCGTAGCAATAGAAGCCTGCTCATGCTGCTTCGGCGGCGCTTTTTCGCCTTCTCTTCGCTCTGGACAGGAGCGCTAATGGACACGGGGAGGGAGCAGGCGAAGCGTGTTGTCGTTCGTAATGGAAAGAAAGACACCACTACTTCGCCTCTTTGTTGGACCGCCGACGCGAACACAGTGGTCTCTGACCAGGACCAGGAACCAATTCGAATTTGGATCTTGACATGTTGGTTGTTTTTAACCGTAGGCATCTCGCCAGGAAGTTGGTGGGCTCATCATGAATTAGGTCGGGGTAGCTGGTGGTTTCGGGATCCCGTAGAAAATGCGTCTTTTATGCCTCGGGTATTAGCCACAGCTCTTATTCATTTAGTAATTCTACCCCTTCTTCATTATTGGACCTCGCTTCTGAATATTTTGACTCTTCCATGCTGTGTCTCAGGAACCTTTTCAATACGGTCTGGATTGCTAGCTCCCGTTCATAGTTCTGCTACAGACGATACACGAGGAAGATTTTTATGGCGGTTCTTCCTTCTAATTACAGGCATATCTATGACTCTTTTTTACCAGATGAAGCAGGAGGCATCGGTCCGTAGAACCTATAAAAAAGAGATGGTTGTGGCGCGAAGTACTCTTGTGCACCTACGTCACTCGGCTCGCGCGCAACCCCGCCCCGTTATGTTATGGAAGAATTTAGCTTCTTGCTGGGCTGGTTATTCAGAGCCAGCAACTGGCTGCTGGATTTCGTCCCGTCCGTAGCGCTTCGGAAGTCACTCTGGCGTGGCGCTGCTGGATACTTCTGATCAATAGGAATAGGAGGAAAAAAAAGCTTATGATGAGCATCTATTGGAGTCGATCATTTCCAAGATCTAATTCGAGTTTCTTATTATGTAGTGGAAACGCCTTACAATCTTCAGTTTTACGCTTACGCTTAAGGGAAGAAATGTTCTTGGTGGATGCAGGCCTTGGTACCCCAAAAATTTGTATGCAAGATGAGCTTACAGGACTGCCAATCAAGCGAGCCACCAGGTTTGAGAATAAGGTGGGATCCAAGAATGTAGTGGCTGGTGAATCACTGATCAAAAAGCGGATTTTTGAGAGATTCTTCATCGATCTAGTGGCCGGTGAATCACTGATCAAAGAGCGAGCAGCCGCCAGGTTTAATGATTATGTGGGATCCCTGGATGTAGCGGCTGGCGAACCGCTTCTTCTTCCACAAAGATTCAGACAAAACCGAGCTTGGATAGAACCGAAGAAGATTTGGCGAACGAAGAAAAAGGTAAAAGGGTTTCAAATTAATAAAATAGAAGGAGGTTATTCAGTAGCCATCGCAGGTTTCATTACTTTTCTTCCATTCAAATTCAAAAAAGCTAAAAAAAAAAGGATAGCGAATGCTCGATTCACCATTGATAGCTTTATCCCTAAAAGGAGGGATATTGTGATAATAGCGGCAGATTCAAACAAGAACTTAATGAAAAAAAAGACAAGATAGAAAAAATTCTTAATAATCCAAAGCCCACCTTAATCCATTTTGTTGAGGATCTTGCACTTATTCCGGCCCTATATTTACATAGCCAAGAAAGGCTCTGGTGATTATGCGTGACTGCGGAGCGCCTATCGCCCTGGCACGGCACTCTAAAATGCATGTTGGGTTGGGCCAGCAAGAAGACTTCGACTAGGGAGACGAAGAATGGAATTGAAGAAGGCAGCATAGTCTAAGATAACAGAATGGAACACCAACCAACGAGTAAGTGGTGGATTTGGATGGAGTCTCGCAGAAGAAGAGTACGCGCGCTAGCGCGCCCCAAGACGTCAGTCCTTTTTCTGCTTGCTGGCCAAGGTCAGTTTACTGAATCCCTTCCAAACACCAACCCAATCTCCATTCCTTGATGGGAAATGAGCAAGACCATATGTTTCTAAAAAATAGAGCCCCTATATAAACCTAGCCCTTACTACCCGAACTTCTTACCTTCAAATAGGACTAACTGCCCGAACCCGCTTGCTTATCTTCTACGATCTAATTAAGTTAAGCAGTGGTTATTTTTTTTTAAGTGACTAGAACTTCTATTAACTACTATTCTAGCACCCAGCTGTACCATGTGTTTATTCTATTTTGCAGGTATTCCTTTGCTCATCTTTTCAGGTAATAAAATTGGAAGATCTTCTTAGTCAGCCTATCTGTATTCTTATCCTCTAGTGCGGATCCAATCAGATTTTATGAAGCCAAGGCCTGACATCCATTGTGGGGATCATCTTTTATCGGGAGACATGGCCTGGTGGTTTCTGATCGAGATTCCTAATCAATAGGGCGAAGAGCTCTTCGCATGATCTGGTCCTACCTTTTTTTTCGACGCTATTTTTTTCCCCTTCTCAGCAGCTGTCCTTACTCCGGATAAATTGGAACACATTGATTCCGTTCGTTCCTGCCCTTCGCTTCAGGCCATAGTGCTTCTGAATTATTTCTATACCCCTTTGATGATGCAGCCTCTGACTCTCGTGGCTCCTACTTGATTAGTCAGAACTTCTCTGTCTCAACTCGTGGACCTATCTATCTTCTTCTTTATAAGAGATAGGGGTTTGCTATTCTCACGGATTGCTCATATTTATTTACCCTACCCCATTTCAAAGTTTGTGCCTTGTTTCAGCCCTTCCTTCATCTGAACCTTCCAGTACTAATCTATCTTTATGGGGAAGACCCCTCATCTGACCTCCGAGCTACCCTGTCAATTGTAAAAAGTAGTTGAGTCGTGTCTCGCAGGAGCAAAAAGAGTGAAATGAGGACGTAAGCCCCCCAGGTCTTCCTCTTCCTTCTAAACTAATTGCTTTCGCTTGACTCTTCCAGTAAGTATACTGAGTGGTTGAAGGAAAGCGAAAAGGAATGGCTTTTTCATGTACCAGATCCGGTGAGCCAGACATCAAGCAAAAATGGACATACAATCAAAGAGTAAGGAGCAGTTATTTGCCGGGTGGATTGATCAGAGCTGCAAGGAGAGACTCGATTATGGTGCGATAAAGAGCTTGCTTCAATGCTCGGATTCAGGTAGAAAGTAAGAGCAGTAGCATATTCATAGGAGAGCTTTGTACTTGAAATTAGTAGTCCCGGTAGTTGGAAAAAAGCTCTGAATACAGATTCAAAACATCAAGATAGGTAGTCCGATCATTAGTTGGCCAGTCATAGCAATTTAAGTAGAAAGCTAGCTTCGGGATCAGATCATTCAACTAAAGCTGTCAGGCCGGGTAGGCTTTGAAGAACATTGGGGGTTCCTTATCTTATGTTGTGACTGAGCAGATATGTCTATTGTGCCCGGCAAAAACGGATTTGCAAGGACCAAAGGCTTTCTCATTCGGAAAAACAATTCAAAGTATATTTCCCTTCTCCATTCTCTGCTCGGATGATTGCCGCTTGTGTGAATTTCATTGTTGCGGGTCCCGCGTGTGCTCGAATAAGATTGTTTTAGGATTCTATTTAGTTGAATTTATTGACTCCGCGGTGCTGGTTATCGAGTTTATGGCGCCGCCGACCATCCAAAAAGTAAAAGATGGCGTCGGCATTTACTTATTATGCTCTCTTTCCGCGATGCGCGCGCCATGACCGGCCCGGTATGGACCTCCGTCTAGTGCACGACCTCCCCGGCGAGGTACGACGCAGGTGGTCTGCTCGACGCGGTTGGGCAGCGCGGGAGGGGGCACAGCGGCACGGCTCCCCTGTTGTCCTCCTCCTCGGCACGGCTCCCCTACAGCCGTCCTCCTCCCTGGCGCGGCTCCCTTGCGGTCCTCCCCCCCGGCTCTTTGCTCCATCCATCCGAGAAGAATAAGATTGAGACAATGACATCTACGGCCCATATGTCATTCTCTGCCGGATTGAGTATGGGTAGTCTATTTTAGGTAGTATTGCTGAATACGAGAGTAAAATATAAATAGTTTCAAAATTAATAGCTACAAACCAAAGAAGTAGGTAGTTGATTTGATTCGGGTAGCATTGCTCGAGAACGGAGATGCTCGGAAACGGATTGGCTTCCTTGGGAAGGCAGGCGGAAGGGCTTCCAGAGCATCGGACGGTTCCTGGGCTTTATAAGCCGACAAGGAGAGGCCGGCCAGGGGAAGAAGTCACGAGAGGGAGGCGTCGCGTCCCCGTCGACTCGTTTTATTCCTCATCGTCGTCATCACAATCCATCCGCCGCGCGCCTCAGCTAGCAAGGGTTTCGTCGCATCAGCCGATTCAGCCCTCCCTCGTCGATCCATGGCTTCCGAGGCCGACATCAAGAAGATGATCACCCTCAGGAGCTCCGACTCGGAGGAGTTCGAGGTGGAGGAGGCGGTCGCCATGGAGTCGCAGACCATCCGCCACATGATCGAGGACGACTGCGCCGACAACGGCATCCCGCTCCCCAACGTCAACTCCAAGATCCTCTCCAAGGTCATCGAGTACTGCAACAAGCACGTCCACGCCGCCGCCAAGCCTGCGGACGCCGCGGACCCCGCCAACGCAGGCGCAGCCGCGGCTGCGGGGGGAGGCGAGGACCTCAAGAACTGGGACGCCGAGTTCGTCAAGGTGGACCAGGCTACGCTCTTCGACCTCATCCTGGTCGGTAACCCCATCCCTCCTCCTGTTTCCCCTTCCTTCGATTTGGTTAATTTGTTATGTTTCTATTCTATAGATCTATTCTTCTGCCTTGTCTAGGGTTCAGATGACATTACAGATTACTTTGATTGATTGATTGTTTGGTTATCCGGTACTTTGATTGATTGATTGTTTGCTTATCCGGTACTTAGATTGATTGATTCTGCGGTGCTGAATGTATAACTAATACCCGCCCTGATTCTCTGTCATCAAACAATGTTTGTGCGGTGATTGATGTATAACTAATACCCTTGTAACCGCGCCCTGATTCTCTGTAATCTAACAAATTTAAAGTCATACAATTCACATGATATTGTGTTGTGGTGCTCAAGTTACCTAACTTGTAGTGTGTGTGTGACTACTATCGCCGCTGTGCCCTGCTTCTCTGGAATCAATCGTTTTTATGTGAGTAGAACAGTTTATTGATATCATGCTGTTGCTGCTTGAGTAATAACTCTTTATACACTGGTATCAAGCTGTTTTGGTTATATCCAAATCACCAACAATGTTAATCTCTTATTGAACTGGAATATAAGCAATGCTATCTGCACATAATATATTAAGACAATGCTTTGGATGTGGCACCACACAGAGATTTATTACCTTCCCCTTCGGGCCCCTTCAGGCAGAGATAATTTTTGTCATATATGAATGTACATAAAATTGTTTGATTGACATGGTTTTCTCTGAGATGCGGTTACATCTAACATCTGTAGAGTTATCAATTGATGGAAGCTGCATAGTTTGTTTTTATCCTGTATAATCTTGTATATAATGCCTTATCCTGTTTGTGCTTGCTGACACATTGGGTGCATGAGCTACCTTTTCAGGCTGCCAACTATCTGAACATCAAGGGATTGCTGGACCTCACCTGCCAGACGGTGGCTGACATGATCAAGGGCAAGACTCCGGAGGAGATCCGCAAGACGTTCAACATCAAGAACGACTTCACCCAAGAGGAGGAGGATGAGATCCGCAGGGAGAACCAGTGGGCCTTCGAGTGATGGTCTTCCGTGGTGGTGGTGGTGCAGTGCTGCTTACAAGAAAGATGGATGTGTGCACTGTGCTCTACAATGCTATTAGCGCCAGTCTACTTACTAATATATGGTCGTAATGGTTGTATGCCCTCTGGTGGTGGTTATGGTTTGGATTGGATGGAGGTCAAACTGAGTGCTAGTCTGTTTGTGTGGAGTTATTAATATATTAAGTACTATATATATCTCAGTAATCAATTGGATCTTATGATGATTTTCCTCCATTGCTGGTATCTCTTGTGCTATATATGTGTTGGCTCATGTCATGCTTCAGTGATGCTGTCTGTCTGTCTATGTGGTGCTTGATTACGTATCCATTTACAATGGATGTTTAAGTGTATTTACAATTGATGCAAGTGTTGGATTACAATGGAAAAAGATAATATCATTGAATAGTGCTGTAATTGATGTTTGCAACATCAATTATTCGGACGTGAAAGATCATACTCTTGAATTTCGAATAATTTTGAATAATTTCGAGTGAAAACAGCCAGCGTAAAAGAAATATGCAGTGAATAGAATAAAATATTCAGAAAGTCGCTATCATGCAACAGCAGCATGATATAATTGAAGGCAGCAATGCTACTTCAGGCGATAAGCGCGAAGTGTCGCTATCCTTCAACAGTAGATGACGATAATTGAAGACGTCGTAGTGAAGGACTCACTCTAGAAGATAAACACGAAGGACGAAGACTCACCCACTTCAGCCGATAAGAATGAAGGACGATGATTCATACGCTCCAGAAGGCTCCCTTCGTTCTATAAAACGGGAAGCCGGGCGCCTGCATTGATCATCGACACCATCGGCTCATCAATCGACTCATCGGCAGACACATCCGCACCCACACCCCCTCACTCCATTCACCATTCCACTTCCACTATACACCATGAAGACATGATCTCAAAAACACTCTGAAGAATCATCCACCATAATAGTAACCATCCGCTATCATTGTATTACTCCACCAGTGTTGTAAATTAGAGAATAAAGGAAGATCACAGACTTCCTGTGCTTGTAAGGTAATTAAAATTTGTACTAAGTGCAGTATAAAAATGGAAACTATGCTGTATGTAAGCTTGCCTTATAAAAATAGATTAAGCTTTTCCGTTTTAATCTCAGTTGTCCTTTAAGCTTGTTCATATGGGGCGATTTAACTATGCTAGGGACATTAGAGGAGAAACCTCTGCGTGTGTTGTTCTCGTGTTAGTCCATGTAGCGGCATTTGTAGAGAACCCTGTGTGCGCAGAGAAGTGTTCTCTTCGGGTGGAACTGCCTGAGGAGATGATAGGGCATGAGTCCTGTGTGTTCATGGTTAGGGATAGCGAGGGAGAAGAACAAGTTAGCCTGGTTCTGTAGTAAGTTTAGTAATGCATAGGATGAGTATCGAGTAGGACAGACACAAGCATAATCACATGACCGGTTGAAAGTTTGGTTTTACCAGCCTCGTAAAGATCCTGTGAATTCTTAATTCTGCAAAGTTTGGTAAGAGCTCATATACAAACGGACTAGGATTAGGATTTTTTTTTTAAGATAGTACGACAATATATAAATCTATTTACAATGGATGCAAGTGCTGGATTAGTTTTTGCTGTTGTGCCAACGGCCTACTGCTTGTGGTTGTCAAGAAGATAAGGGAAATGCTGAGGGAGGAGTTGGATTGATGGATGACCACTTGTCTGTTATCCACCGAACAAACCCAGACTCTTCCCTCTTCCAGAAAATTGGAAATACCAGAGCCTCATCTCAGGTCCTGCTGTATCAGATAAGGCAGAGAAAGAGAGGGAGGCCATCATCATAAGGAGAAGCACGCTAGTATATTTTTGTTTGAAAAGCCCCCTCTTGCCTCTTCCTTTCCCTCCCTCCATTTCGGCAGCAGGCAGGGGCAGCCATGGCGAAGCCCATCTCCATCGAGGTGTGGAACCCCAGGGGCAAGTATCGCGTGGTGAGCACCAAGTCCATGCCAGGCACGCGATGGATCCGCCTGCTCATCGACAACGACTGCCGCCTGGAGGTGAGTGAGTTCGTCGTCTTGTCCATGCATGCACCCATCAAGCTGACTCTGCCTTCCCCGTTGGCAGATATGCACCGAGAAGAAGACCATCCTCTCCGTGGACGACATCCTGGCGCTCATCGGTGATCGCTGCGACGGCGTCATTGGACAGCTCACCGAGGACTGGGGGGACGTGCTCTTCTCTGCGCTCAAGCGAGCCGGAGGCACGGCCTTCAGCAACATGGCCGTCGGCTACAACAACGTCGATGTCGAGGCTGCCAACAGGCACGGAATCGCCGTTGGCAACACGCCTGTGAGTCTCATCACTTGTGTTTGTTGTTGCTGCTTCTGTTTCTTGTTGCTATTGCTGCAGTTGAATTGAAACCAAAAACCACAACCACAACCGTGCACACACAGGGCGTTCTGACAGAGACGACGGCTGAGCTCGCTGCCTCCCTCACGCTGTCGGCAGCCAGGAGGATAGTCGAGGCCGACCAGTTCATGAGGGCTGGCCTCTACGACGGATGGCTCCCACACCTGTCAGACCATTCCTCCGTCTGCTTCCTCAGCTTATCCAATGTGTCATGCATATCATCTTGCCACTGCAATGTGACGATAACAATGCTTCCTTGGCCTGTATGTCTGTATTGCTGCAGGTTCGTTGGCAACCTGCTCAAGGGGCAGACTGTTGGAGTCATTGGAGCTGGTCGCATTGGCTCTGCCTATGCACGCATGATGGTACGTACGCTACTCCTCCTATATTGGAATTGGAATTGGAAATGTGTGATTCAGGCAAGCTAAGTACTCCCTCCTCTATCTGCCATTGATATATACCAGATTGAGGGCTTCAAAATGAACCTCATCTACTACGACCTGTATCAGGCCACACGCCTTGAGAAGTTTGTCACAGGCAAGCTAGCTATATCGAG
The DNA here is from genome assembly GCA_023333625.1 of Bothriochloa decipiens. Classification (NCBI taxonomy): domain Eukaryota; kingdom Viridiplantae; phylum Streptophyta; class Magnoliopsida; order Poales; family Poaceae; genus Bothriochloa; species Bothriochloa decipiens. The sequence goes on along the minus strand of CM041637.1, from coordinate 47,750,464 downwards.
TACATATGTCACTGCATACTGGAACATATAGTTGTATACTGATCTGCTTGCTTTGTGCATTGCATTCCTCCAGCATATGGGCAGTTTCTGAAAGCAAACGGTGAGGAGCCTGTCACCTGGAAGAGGGCCGCCACCATGGAGGATGTCCTCAGGGAGGCTGATGTGGTCTGATTCATCATCGTCCTATACAATACAATATTGTTGTTATTAGAACGACATAATCTCCACTGCAATTCACACAAAAAGAACAACTGAATTGTACAATTACTTGATCTGACCATCATATCTGTTTGTTTGCCTGTCTGCGCGGCAGATAAGTCTGCATCCGGTGCTGGACAAGACCACTTACCATCTGATAAACCCTGAGAGGCTGGCCATCATGAAGAAGGAGGCTGTTCTTGTGAACGCAAGCCGAGGGCCCGTGATCGATGAAGCCGCCCTGGTGGAGCACCTTAAGGCTAACCCCATGTTCCGCGTTGGCCTCGACGTCTTTGAGGTATATATGGTACTCCATAAAATAGAATAGAATGTTGCGGACCAGCATTATTAGCTCGATATATTAAGTTAGCAGGTCATCCATATATGTTCCATCACATCAGAACTGAATTGAAGCTACTGATGCAATGTGTGGCACAACGACGGCGTTCTTCATGTCGGCGAGTCCAGGTTTCATGTGAGGCTCATCCTGTTGAGTTAGTAGAAAACATTGCATCAGCCTCCAAGGTACTTTTTTTTGGCAATCAAGTTGCATTGTGGTATCTGATTGAGTCTTCAATTATATTTGATTTGATTCGAGGTTACTCAATATATAATAGCGCCTGACTGATGAGATTTGGACCAATCTTGCTTGTTTGTTTTTTCCTTCAGTGGACACGTGAGGGAATGGCCACACTGACTGCTCTCAACGTTCTTGTACGTAAGCTAGTCTGTCACTACTGCACTCTGCATTAGCCGTGCTGCTATATAAATACTTGTACTGTGAATTGTCATTACTAATGGATCGAGAGAATTGACAACTGCCCGCAGGGTAAGATCAAGGGGTACCCTGTGTGGGGAAACCCCAATCAGGTGGAGCCCTTCCTGGACGAGAATTCGACGCCACCGCGTGCCTGCCCAAGCATCGTTAATGCCAAACAGCTTGGTTGGTGACCCTCCCATCTACTTTACCGGCCGGAAAATCAATGAAAATCTCATGCTATACTGCTATGCATGTGTCATGTTGTGTGTGTTGTCATCCAGCTAGCCATTACATTCACATCTTGATCTTGTCTTCTTTCCTCGACAGCTAGAAACATATGCATATGGCTTGTTTGTCATGTGTCAATAATAGATGTCAACTTTATTTGAGTACATATGTTGCAGGCCTGCCGTCGGCAAAGCTTTAGGAGCCAACGACGTTGACTGACGTGATATATATGTGTTGCTGGATGCTGGTATCAACGTGTTGAAGATGTGTCGTCGTCTCCAGCAGCACAATGAGATGCACATGGATCATGGATGGCAAGCATCTGCAGGGCATCAACTAGCACGGACGTGCAGTCAGATCGAGCTTCCGTATTATAGATCGATATAGGCCTCAAACTGAGTTACCTATATAGATAGATGCAGCTTGAGTTCCGGTATATAACAATAAATAAATAAACAATGCAAACACATACGGCTGTGGAACCAGCGTACGTCGTTGCATATAAATGCTATGCTATATATGGATCGGATCTCGGATCCCTCCTTTATAGTATATCAAAACATGTGTGTATGCGATGAATAACATGCATATTTTGTATGGTACAACATATATTTGGTGTACAGTCATCATACTGTATATATAGTTGGTTGCTGTCCATGTATTCAGTATTCACCTGCAGGCAGAGGGTACACTAGTACACTACATACACCATGGGCATGGCAAGAAAAAGAAGAAAGCTGCTGTATCCCTACCGGCCTTGCTATACTTGCATCATACAAATACAATACATGTACTCCATATAGGCAGCAATGACACGGACGTCGTACAACATATAATTCAATCCATCCAGAGATTAGAAAGCAATCAAGCAAATGTAAATGCAGCGGCTAGCTAGCAGTAATAATATTGCGCATTCAGAAGAAGATTGATGTATGCATCCATCGATCAATCATCAAAATATCAAATGAAATGATTAGTCGAGGATGAGCTTGACGTAGTTGTCGAAGACGAAGTCGGCGAGGACCTTGTACGCCTTCTCCGTGGGGTGGTAGCTGTCCCAGAAGAGGTAATCGCCGACGTCCTGGCAGACGGCGGAGGTGACGCCGTTGCAGAGGACGGACACCTCGAGGAGGCCCGTGCCGCAGCATCCCCTGGTGGACTGCGTGAAGCCGTAGCTCTGCGGGTGCATCATCATGTCGTACAGGAATCCGTAGATGTCCATGAAGACGAGCAGCGTGCCGGGGTACTTTTGCCGGAGCGCCGCCAGCTGCTGCACCATCCCGGCGTTGTATGCGACGGCCACCTCGTTGTGTCCCTGCGAGCAGCCCCGGTCGAGGCCGCCGGACATGGTGCGCTGCGACGGGACGCAGCCGATGGGCGGGATGCCGATGAAGGCGACGCGTCGCGCGCCGGCGCGGATGAGGTCCTCGACGAAGGCCGTGGCGTGCTGCACCAGGAGCTGCGCGTACGAGGCGTGGTCGTAGTTGCTCCGCGCGCGCATGGTGAAGTAGGTGTTGGCCACGTCGTCGCTGCCGGCGCAGATGGCGAAGATGCCCCGGGACAGGATGTCCTGGACCCTGGCGTCCCCGGCGGCGTCGCGCACCTTGGCCAGGTAGTCGTGGAACATGGTGAGCTGGTCGGGGAGCGAGATGACGGAGGCGAGCTGCGGCGTGAGCGGGTCGAAGCCGGTGCCGCCGGACGCGAAGCTGACGCCGGTGACGAGGTCGTGCTTCTCCAGCGGCTGCGGGGAGAGGTAGGGCGGGAGGAGGTCCTTGATGCCGAGGCGGGAGGCGATGAAGTCGGTGGGGATCCTGCCGTTGCAGAACCTTCCCGTGGGCCGGTGGTTCTGGAAGTCGTGGCCGTAGGGCGGGAAGTTGGCCTTGATGATGGTGCGGATGTCGTTGTTGTTGCCGGGGTCCACGATGGAGTCGCCGAACACGATCAGCGCGGGCGCCTGCCGCTTATTCTGGTGCTTCTTGCCATTGCCTGATGACGATGCTCTCGTGGCGTTGTTGCCTGCACCTGCTGCTGATGCAGTGGCGGCACTACTAGTGAAGATGAGCACCGCCACCAACACGACGCTCATCTTCTTGTTCATCATCACGATCACGGCCGGGCGGGCCGGTCAATGTAGTACGTATAACAACGGACCAACTCACACGTACTCGGCTATATATGTGCCTGCCTATATATGATAGATAGATGGTCTTCTATATATGAAGATGACTGAGAAGGAAGTGAAGTGAAGCAGCAGCAGCTTTGCTGCAGCTGTGGACTGACCGAGACTGGATTGGGGAAGATGAAGAATCAAGAATGTGCCGCATATATGGGTAGAGCAGAGCTGCATGCTGCTCCATATATAGTGGTTCGGCAGGCAGTCCATGTATGTAGAAGCAGCGATCGAGGGCGGCTACTGGCTAGGTTCATGTTCATGAGAGAAGACAGCGAGCTTTGTTGGTGGAGACGGTGGATTCGATTTATTATGGCTGCTCGATAATTCAATTCAATTCAATTCAATCAACTCGGCTGGCCGCTGGACTTTATTGGCGTTGCTGCTCTCGATCCGTAGTGGACTTACTGGAGTCACTGCGCATGGAGCCATGGAGATGGAAGCCACGGACGCCCCGCTCCTGCCCGCCGTACGTGCCGCCGCCGGACTTGAACCCACTCCCCCATCTTCAGCTTCCTCATATCTCTCTTGGTTACGTACGTACTACATACATACATACATACATACATACATACATATATATATATATATATATATATATGTATATGTATGGTATTTATATTCGTAGTGCGGCCGGGCTTGCTCTGTACCGCAACCAATCACAAATATGACTACTTTTAGATTGTCTCCACCTTTTTATAAAGATAGAGATATAAACATTGTCCCTTAACCAATCACTAATAATAAGATTTATAACAACAAGTTGCATTCACATTTACATTTTTTTTGTTGGCGGGCACTAATTAAATATGATTAAACTAGGGACTTGTTTTTCTCTTCCTTTGGTTTTCACTCCGTCTCTCCTTGTTACAAAGTGTGCAGAGGATCCGGAGTCTACGATGAAGCTAAAAACGTTAGGGTAAAAAGTGACATAAAAACGTCTCTTAAATCACTAATGTGAAACTCTCTTTCCGACCCCCTTGTTCATCTCCCTGCTCATCTCTAGCGTGGGTGGTGGCCGAAGGGTTACGAGGATGTTACGCTAGCCGAAAAAAAATTCAACCTCATAAACTAGGATCTACTGCTAGTTACAGGTTACGGGTTTATCATTAGACGCGTAGGTGCAGCGGAAGACGACTCGATGTAGTCGTACGCGTCGCAGCAAGTAGTGCAGTTATGTGGTCGTTCGTCTCGTCAATCCCCTCGCACGGTTCGTCCCTGTGCTCCAGATGCAGCACCTCCGAGGAATCCCGCACGTGCAGGGACGAAGCGATGCGCCTCCGAACTGCTAGGTCCATGAGGAGCAGAAGGCGTGAGCATGGAGGGCGACGGCGGCTGCCAAAACGCGTCGATTAGGTCTGGCCGCGCCCCTTCCCTCTGCTTATATAGGCGTCCCTAATGTACCCACGAGTTAGAGGCCCATTAGTACCCTAAGCCTTGTCTAATTCGGGTCTAACTCAAACTAGGCTTCTAGCCCCTTAAGCGTGCGACCCTATGGGTTCACACACATATAGACATGGGCCGAGTACTCCTACTCGTCCAATAGTTGTCAGCGGCCTCTAGCAAGGCATGACAACTCCTATGTGCACGCAAAGATCATATCAGACGAACCACCACAACCATATACATGTTATTCCCTTGCCACACAATATTTAGTTCAACTCGTGGGTTAACATTAACCCAAACATGGCCATGCATTTGTTGATCTAATCAGTTGAGTGATCCAGTAATATCTCTCTCACGTAGAGAGGGGCAAGTTCCTTCTTGATTGTCTATGTCTCACATCATATTTTCCGACAAATCCGAAAACCACCTTTATAACTACTCTGTTACGGAGTAGCGTTTGATAGTCCCTAATTAGGTCGTTTTACATCTTAAATACATATAATAATTTCAGGTCTAAGGATATAACGTACATGATGCGTAAAGAGATAATAAAAACATCTCACGTTAGGTCAGTCTAGCCTACATGTCTCACATGTGCCCATATTATTAGTTCGACATCTCTATGTTCATGACTTGTGAAACATAACCATCAACTAATACATATGCTGGTCTAATATTTAAATATGTTCTCACAAGAACGCCGACCGGAGACAACTTTAGAATAACCATTTAAGCAAAAAAATTTCACAAATAATTTACATAATTGTTAATCAATATAAGTTATCTATAATAAATACTCAATAAACACTTAATATATATATTATGAATATAACGAAAATATCATCGTGTCTATGATTTCTGACATATTCGTAAGAGTGGCCAGGTCTCCGCCCGCTTTTCTGTAGTGGATCCATCTGAGCTAGTCCGTTGGGTATGGTGTTTTTTTTTTCGGTTGTTGCGCCCCTCTTAACCGTTGTGATTCCTCCTCAATTTCCACTAGTCGTTGTTGCTTTCTAGTCTGGGTGTTCCTTGTGATTACCGTTGTGATTACCGGCGTTGTGGTTAACATATGTATGGTAAAGGTAAAGTTCTGATTGAATGCTAAAATATGTTTAATTACTACGGTTATGGACGGAGGGAGGCATGTACTGTATAGGAGTAGATATGGATCGTGGACATTCTCACTCACGATTGGTATGGTATAGCTTAATTAGCAGGTCAGGTCATGGATCAGTGTCGTAACATCTAGTTGCTGCATTGCATTGCCTAGCAGTATGCAGGACAGTAGGTCTCACATGGCCGAGTAAATGCAGTGCCTGCTGCTGCCAATGCCATATGGACACACACATGATCGAGGTGATGCATCGCTGCATCGCTTCTTCGCCACTAGATTTCTCGCTAGATTTCATGGAGATTCAGACCTCGTTTAGATTATAAGTTTTTGTTTTATTATCTAATTATAAACTAACTAAATTTAAAAAATTCATCTTATAATTTATAACTAAACTATATAATTAGTTATTTCTTTTACTTATATTTAATGTTTCGTGTAAGCAGCTAAAAATTAATGTAATGAAAAGAGAGTAGAAAAATTTAGAAATACCTGAATATATATATATACATGTATATATATATATATGTATATATAGACACACACTGCATCTCGATCATCGCTGCCATCCAATGACAGATAAGTACTGGGACTCGTTTAGTTTTCTGAATTAAAGCCAAAATTCCTATAACAGAATTTCTGTAGTATTTTATTTGTATTTGGTAAGAAAATATTTAAATTTTAACTAATTAGGTTTAAAATATTCGTCTCGCAAAGTACAACTAAACTGTATAATTAGATTTTAATTTTTCTATGTTTAGTACTCCATACATACGTCGGTATTTTGATAGAATAAAATTTTTATTTTTATATAGTATCAAATACTAAAATTGGAAATCCAGTTCAGCCATCTTAACTAGGCGCCAGTGTACTAGGTACATCAGTATAGTAGATCCGTGCACGCGCCTGCCGCCTGCCTTAATAATAATAATGACTGGTTGCTTTCCACGCAATGCCATGCTCGTAGTAAATGCATGCATGCACGGGTAGGCAGCCGCCGATCCCACCCGCACGTACTGCTACTGACTAGTGGGCCGGCATATTTGTTTTTGTAGAAGCCCCACTGCACGCGGTCTTCTCCTCATCTCAAGTCAAAAAAATAGCTCCACTTCATGCACGAACGGTGGTTGGATCCATTTAATTTGCTACGGCAAAAGATTAGACTCTAAAACTTTTGAGAGCAGTCGAACCAAATTAACATGTTCTGAGGCCGCTCGATCAATACCGTGAAGCAAAGTTGGCAATTCGATCGCTGCTTTAGAAAAACAATAAAAGAAAATCTTTCAACTGGACGGTCATCTAGACTTGTGCACGGTTTAATATGGACTGATGCAGTATTTTAATAGGCCGCTCCCGGCACGGTTTGCACCGTCGTTTTTCATAAGCAGTCGACTCACGGTTCGTTTGATCGAACGTTCGTTTCCCTCGATTTGATTTTCAAAAGTACACTGAAGTTGCTCAGATGCTAAAGTTTGGTTGTTTAGATCTATGAAAAAAATAGCCAGTCCTACAATTTTAGCTCATGAATTTGGCCCATATAAACTTATGATTTTTTTTATATGAATGTTGAACCTCGGGTATATTATCGGGTATAGAAACCCATCGGGTAAAAATTACCTATCGGATACGGGTATGAAATGAATTCTTTATCCGTTTGTTTTCACGGATAACCAGATTTTAAGATGACGGATGCGGGTATGGGTGGCCAATACCTATCGGGTACGTACCCGTTGTCATCTTGAGGTGTGAGGTGTGATTGGAGGAGGCTAGCAACATCATTTGCCAACAACAACGATTATATTGGCCGGTGGCCGTCTCTCTCTCTCTTTGGTGACTTCAGCAGACGCAATGTAGTAGCAGGCTCGCATTACGGCATTATTAATTAGTTGCGCAAGCATGCAAAGGTAGCCCAATTTAGATGTGCAGCCCGGCCGGCCTGCCGCAGCATGTAGTGCGACGATCCGTCTTGAGGCCCAGTCCACACGATGTATTTTTCTTTTCTCTTTTTCTGTGCTATTCACGAGATGTTCCAATTTTCCATGTTGTATTCCGATTTTGGTATTATCGATTGTTTCATCTGTATTAATGGGATCACTAATGGCTCTGGTTCTATATCAAATTTCATAAGAATCTCGAAAACAAGCATGTCGTGTTGTGTCGCTGTTTCTTCTGCGTCTTTTGGGCCTTTATAACGTGTCGGGACTCCTCGAATATAGTCATAGACTATACGGTCATCAGTCGTCATCCACGTTAGGGTCTGGTTTTTTTTCTTTTCATCAGTAAGTCATTTAACAGTCGCCAACATCATCACCTCATCGATCTGTAAAGCCCCACATTTGATATCTTAATTTTAAGTCCGCAATTGTCATTGCACTTGAGTTGCGTTTTATTTCGTTTTTGCTTATGTTCAATTTTTAGATTCGCGTTCAGAGTTCCCACCAAGTATCTGGACACGTTCGTATAGAGTCAAATGTATCCGGTACAGAGCTAAAACGACTCAAACATGTAGAGTGACTATACTGTGATCGGGGTATGGCCGGTCACTGTGAACCGAGGACATGCATTGGGGGGGGGGGGTGGTGTGGGCGCGGCGGCACGCCACGCCCGGGACGGAGGACCACCGGGCGCGACGACGCATATGCACCGGACTCTAGCTCCACACATTATTGAATTTGTTATACACACACAACGGCTGATTCGGTTCCTCTCTCTTATTGTTTTTGTTTTTTTTTCTAAAACATGCGCTGCACACGTATTTCATTAAGAGAAGATAAAATGTCTTATTATTTTTGTTATTTTTAATCGACAGATAATGCATTTTGCAAATATAAGGTGGCATTCTTTTTTCCTCATTCATGCCAAGAGTAGCTTCCTTCTCTTGTTCCCTTTCACAGCCCATTCCCAACTATGGTTTTTCATACGTTACGCATATAGAGCTAGCTAGTTCTATCTATTTATGCACCCTCCTCCTAATTAGACTAGAATAGCAAATAACTATCCCCTTATTAATGTAATAATAATCTAAACCATTTAACTAAAAGTGAATCGGCAGGCCAATAGAATTTGTAATTTTTTCTTCAATAGCCAACAAGTACACTTGATCGATTGATCCAAGGCAGTTATCACTTGGTTTTTCTATCCTTAGATATAAAATGAAGGTCCTATATCAAACCTTCCTCCATCCTGTCTTCTTTCTCTGCGTCCCCGCATCCAACCCCACTGTTTTTGCCTCCTCGATTGCCCGACTCCAGCGGCTCGCCTGCCATCAGATCCGTTGTACCCACCACATCGTGGTTCTGAAATTCACCAGGATCCTCCTAGTCGTCTTCATCATGTTCGACGAAGCTCTCCCTCCCCCACCCCACCTCGCCATCTCCTCTAACCTAGCTTTGGCGACACCCCACTGCCTCAACCACAACAATGCTAACTTGGTGGAGATCGTCGAGCTATCTGTGCACTGCTCGGATGGTAGTGGGCATTGTGAGAGAGAAGAAACTGATGAGAGCTATTGACATATATTCGCCTGGCCTAGGCTCTCTTCTCTTATTGTGCCTCCATAGTATTTTGTCTAACTCAGTTATATGCTCAGAATCAAATTACATTAAGTTATTGTGCCTCCATAGCTTGTGCTGGGAGCGCCGACACAAGGGAGAGCCGGCACATGAGCTCCAACAGAGGGCGGCAACGTTCCGTCGTTCTAACTCAAGCTCACCACAACGATGGCCAATGCCTAGCAAGTGTGTTAGATAGGACGCCGAAAAGAAAAACAAGAGGGTAACTCTTCACCACATTTCAGATGCAAGGTGATCCTATCCATCTTTTCACCAAATCAAACATAATTTCAAGCTGACCTGGCTCATTAGGAACATAGAAATCAAACAAGAGGAGTTGCTCAAGGGAACCAGGCCGTGGCTGCCACACAAGTTGCGCAGTCGACCGTGTACCCTACCTATTCCAGTGTGCTAGTAGCAAACTGCCGTTCACAACTTCACATAGGAGTGCTCTCTCTTGGCTCCCTCAAACCTCAAACGCAGGCGCCAGGAAGGGCAGGGCAGGTTCGCATCCGACACGTATGTGTGTGTGTGAGGGGGTGCCTGCCATTGAGGATGCACACCACTACACTACTAGCCGGAATAAAGAGAGAGGATCGGAGTTCACTGCCCATCCCAGCACAGTAGCGGTAGTGGTGTCATCTGCTGACTAGCTAGCCGTTCTGCTTCTGCTTGCCATGGAGGAGGTGTAGAAGGACTACATGTTCCTACAGCCATCCCTTATCAGTACAACACCCGCCGCCGCAGCCGCCATCGCCGGCGGCGCACTATACAACCACCGTCACCACCAGCATCTGTCGCCTTCTGGTGCTGCTGCTGGTGCCTCCCATTCACCGCCGAGCTCTTTCTCGTCGCCGCTGCAGCCCCCCACGCCACCTCCGCCCACGACGCTGTGCCTGAGCTCCACCCTCGAGTTCACCTACCTCGGTGGGGCAGGGGCAGGGGCAGGGGCAGGAGGTGGCGGCGTGGGGTCCTCCACCTCCGGCGACGACTCCCGCGACTTGATGGTCTTCCCCTTCGCGCCGGCCGATCAGTATCAATACCAGTACCAGACCATCATGAAGCAGAGCAGTAGCTCCACCGCCGCTGGAGATAGTAACAGACGGCAGCGGCGCATGATCAAGAACCGTGAGTCCGCGGCGAGGTCGCGTGCCCGGAGGCAGGCCTACACCAACGAGCTGGAGCTGGAACTGGCGCAGCTGCGCCGGGAGAACGAGATGCTCATCAAGAGCCACCAGGAGCTCAATGTACGTTCGTTCATTCCTCCGGCCACCTCTCGATCATTCTCTCATGCCATGCATCATCATTCATTCATTCCTGTAGATGTAGCTGCTGGCTTTAGCTTATGGTTTTCCTCCCTGCCTGCTGCAGGTTCGTCTGGCCATGTCGTCGTCGTCAGCGCAGGTCCCTGCACACTACAGCTCCACTCTCCAGAGATGCCGCTCCGCACCACCCTGAACCTGAACGTGAAAACATCGGAGCAGAGGATTCAACGTCTCGCTGCCAAGCTGCTGTTTACTACGCCTACATAACACAGCACGAAGCAGGGAGCAGTAGTAGTTCACAAGCTAGGATCGATGCATGGTTCGTTCAAAAAAAAAAAAAAAAGAAAAGAAAAGAAAAGAAAAGAACCGTCCATTTGTGTGTGTCTTGTCTATGCATAACGCCATAATGCAGCTATATTCGTCACAATGTTTTCTTGTCTACCTATATGTTTTTCCACTTTTGTGAACGACCAACGGGCTAAATTTGCGCCGGTTCCGGTTGAAAACACCATTATGCATAAATCCTAAACACTAATCTTTTAGTTCTATATTCAGTTCAAGCTTAGGTACATATTTTCTTTTCTTAATGAAAAATCATCTTTTTTTTTAATCCTAGCTAGTGTGTTTTATAGAGCAGCTAAGTGGTTAGGAGAGGGAGATGAGTGGACCTAACATGAATCTTGATCCTCGAAGCACTTCTAGATTGTGGTAGATAAAATTTGCCACCACATACAAATAAGTCACAAATCCGTTTTCATTATTTCCAAACTAACTAGAATTCCGTTTTCATTTGTTCAATCCAACCGAGAGGTTGGTAAGTTGGTTGTGTTTCAGTCGATCTCTGATCACAAGGGCAAAGGAAATGACCTGTCCAGATTTTCATCCTCTAAAAATGAATACCAGGAGGGCGTACAAGAAAATGGCACAGGCACCGAAAATGTATGTTGGGCTGCGGCCTAGCCTAGGTATGAAGTCCGGTCCATTCGTCGCAATAAGAAAAGAAATGCGGTCCATATTTAGGATGGGCCGGGCGGCAGCACATGTGCTGTGCCATTGTTTGGCCCAGCCTGTGCAGGAACCAGCCACAGTAAAGAGTAAGAGCGAGTGTGACGATCGAATGACACAGCCCTGGCCATGTGCATATTTGCCATTTTGCTAAGCCAAAGCCAGCGATGGGCGATGGCTGGCAAGCAAGTCAAGGAATCGATCGAGAAAGCAAATTTGCACTCACTATCATCACCAGTTTAATAATAATTACACCTCCGTCCGTAAGCTAGGAGAAGCAAAGCAAAGCAAATCTGAATCTGACATCTATCCAGGCTTGAGATTTCAGATCCAGCCTCCTCTCAGTAGTCAGTGCAAGGGAATAAGGGATGGGGATCAGATCAGAATAACTGAATAATTAAGAATACGTCTCAATCAGATGATGCATGAATATATGCTGAGAAGAGATGGTGTCTCGGTCCTGCCTTGTTTCCCTCCTTGCTAATACATGTTGCTATGTTGACCAAGTGGTGGTGAGGTGAGGTGTCCCTTGTGTTCTTGTCTTGCTATTACTGCATTTTATTATATGTAATAATATGCATGTGTAGTGTATATATAAGGGAGCGAATAGCTCGGAGCTGGAGCTTGGAGCTGGACTGCTCAACTGCTGCGTCGTCAGGTCCGGAGGGAGAGAGGGACCGAGTTAGGAGAGAGCAAGGCCGGGGAACAAGAAGCAGAGGAGAGCAGCCGTGGAGCGGAGCAAGACAGATCGAGTCTCCAAGATGAGGAGCTCCGTGTCTGAGCGCAGCCTCATCATCGAGAGCGACGACGACGACGACGACCGTCCCCAATCCCAGCCTTCCGCCGCCGGCGGCAGAAGAAGACGCCACCACCACGAGGAGGGATCCGGCTCAGGCTCCGACTCCGACTCCGGCTCCTCCTCATCCTCCTGCGCCACCCCGCGCGCTCAGGCCACCGCCTCCTCCTACACCCAGCAATGGCCACAGAGCTACAGGTCAATCTCTTCCTTGCCATTTGCCACTACATACTCCCCTTCCGTCCAAAAGAATGCAATTTTTGAGGTGTAAATCAGTTTCAACTTTTATTCATTACCTATAAAAAAGTTTACAAACATCTTATCATACCAAATAAATATTATATAATATATTTTCATAGTAAATTTAACCAGGAATGCTGATCATTTTTCTTTTAAAAAATTGGTCAAACTTAAAAAAATTGGACATATTCATACCTAGAATATATTCTTTTTTTTTTTGTAACGGAGTGTGTAAATGCTGCTACTTAATTAGTAGCACTGCAATCCACATATCCACTGCTAAGACTAATACCATCTCTGTTCTGCATATCCTGCACCCATCATCCATCCTTTCCCTTTTCCCTTGCTTATGTAGTAGGCACTTCCATTTCCATTTATTTGACTCCCTGCTAAGTTCCATTCCGCTTTCTATTTATTTGACCCACCACCACCACACACCATGAATCCTGATACAGAAACACTGGATTTCATTTCATTTTCATATCATATCCATTGAGCCCTCATCTCAGCATAACACATGCCGACACCTGTTACATCTTCATTTTCAAAACATTCTGTCCTCACAACCTTTTCCAAAGATGTACATTGTTTTTTTTTTTCGTTTTCAAAAATTTAAAAAGAAAATGGAATTATGAAAGTAGAAGAAAAATAAGTGTTCCACCATCAGAATCAGATTCTGTTTTTTTTTTTCTCAAACACACAAGCACAATCAGATTCTTATACAAAATAAAATAGTTTATCTCTTTTGTGTTATCAGGGTACCAAAAGAAAATCTATCACAATAGTTTGTTTTTTTTTTTCGAACGATCCGTTGCTAGCTTTCATTGATAAGAGGAGAGCAATTTACAAGGTTTCCATGGCGCAAGCCTCCATTTTCACATGGTTTCACAATTAAGTGAAAACCATGCCACCTGGTTTCTGTTGCCGATACCAAAAGAAAATCTGTCTTCATGGGCAGGGCAGGACGAGTTTACTCCACAGATTAGAGATCCATATGAATTGAAATTCCGTATATATTGATTGTGCATACATCCATACTGGATCACAACGTGCACGGCAACATTCCGTTTGTCTATTTTCTGCTTCTCTATCAGTGATCCATCCTTTCACAAGATCCATCACAAGAATGACTGAAGTAGTAGTTACATGATTTTCATTAGAGCTCTATATAACAGTTTATCTCACATCAATCACATATATTTCTCTCGCTCCTTTTACTGTACAGGCAATCCATCAACATTCTTAGTAGCGTGCAGTCACCAAATCTGAGCTTCTTGGGGACCCCAACACTAAGCAGATTATCCAACTCTTTCATCACCAATTCTTTTCGGGGTAAAACCCCTGAAATCATCTCTAATCTTGTTAAGCCACTTCTTCGCCCTACTACAAGTGATGACCTTCAGCAGCAGCAGCAGCATGAAGAAAAAAAGAGTTCACAGTACCTTCTCCTTCGAGAAAACCGTCTTTGCAACAGATTCCTGAGGATCAAAAGCCAGTGCCAGTTGCTCATGAGGTGTCTCCCTATCATAAATGCTCTTACACCCAGGCGGTTGTGAACGGTAAGCACCTACAACTGATTTCTGATGTTTGTGATACATATTTGGCTGCATACATGTCTGCCTCTCCTCAAGCTATTTTTCTTGCCTTCTCAACTCAGCATGATAGATAGGGCCCTTAGTCATCGGTATCATAGAATTATTCTTATGACATGTGCCATTGTTGAATGCTAGGTTAAGCATTGATACATGAACTGAACCATTGCTTACTTCAGCGAATGTTTGCATCAGCTTTACTTAGCTATGTGGTTCATGGTTTTAATAAGTAGAAAGCATCCAGAGTTGCCAATTATTTCCCCTCAAAATGGAAATAAATGTCAATTATGTTTTCTTCGGTACACTCTATTCTCCTGATTATTGCACCAATTCAACATTCTACTTCTTCCCCCTTGTTCTGCATATGAAAGTCACTTTGCATGCTTGATCAGTCAGCACAACCATGCGTGGCAGTGGTCTCACAAAATAGATCTGCAAGCTGTAATTTTGCTCAAGGACAAACCAGATATTATCTTGGGTCCTAGTTATGAGTTTGCCTTCCTTTTTTCACTGTTTCCAAATGACTAAAGGCAATGGTGCAGACTGCAAAATGAGAAAATAGGACAAACTCATAGTTGGGCCTCAAAACATGGGCAACCATGCAATTATCTCTTATCAAAATCTGTAGTTCGTCTATTTATCACCATAGTTCTTATCCCTTATACCTGTCGAGTCACTATTTTGAAGTTTTGGTATGTATAAAGATATATCAGAAATGTCATAAGCAGCTTAACTTTTATTTGGAAGGTCTAGCTTTATATTTTGGATGGCTTTTTATCAATAATGTTGTTTTACATTTTATATATTATATTATATTTGTTTGTTTCTTTCTAGTGATGGCTCATGTTGGGTTTCATCTCTAGCCTACCCCAACTTGTTTGGGACATGAAGGCTTTGTTGTTGTTTGAAATTTTGGTAACAAATGTATATCTTACCTGAATGTTGTACTAGATTTTGCACCATAGATAAATCCTGCAGCTTTAATGAGAATTTTCTTGTTTCCCATTGAGCTTGTACTATGCTTTTATGCAGGAATAAATGTTTTATGTGGTGTGGGAATCCTATCAACGCCTTATGCCATCAAACAAGGGGGTTGGCTTGGACTGGTGATACTCTGTTTATTTGCAACTCTAGCATGGTATACTACTGTGCTCCTGCGCCGTTGCCTGGACAGCAAGGAGGGCCTTGAGACATACCCAGATATTGGCCATGCCGCCTTTGGAACCATTGGTCGTATGGCCATCTCGGTATGTAATCTTATGAATAATACTGTGATTCAATTTCTGCACATTTTTAATATGATGTGAATGGTGGAACGCTTTTGTGCTAACTTACCTTTTTTCCTTGGTTGTGGTTTTTCTGTTGCAGATAATCCTGTATGTGGAACTATATGTAAGTGTTTATTGCTAACCATCTATCTCAATCAGAATTAGGTGTTCCAAGTAGTGAAACAAAATGATTTGCACCAACAACTTGCATATCCTATACATAAACAGAAGGAAGAAATCATAGCTATCAACACTATGGTAACTACACAACAAACTCAATTATAATGCTATTTTTCAGTCAAAGAAAAATAAAGAAAGAAGTCCCTTCACAAGAAAACAAAAGCATCAGCTCTAGTTCAACATGAGGATGAGATCATTAGTTAAGCATGCTAATCATAAGTTGGGATAATTCAAGTTGGAACCAAAATTATTGTAAGACAACCAAAATAATTTATGCCGTGATAATTCAAGTTGAAATTGCAACAAGAACCAAAATAATATCAAGCTCCTAGACAATTGTAAGGCCATGCAGATTAGAAGTGACATAAGTTGGGGTCAGTGTCTGAACTCTGAAGGGCACAATGGACTTCGCACGCCTGAAACCTGTCATTCTTTCATCTGAAAAATAAAATACACAGAGCAGGTTTAGGGTCTTATGAGGTTAATAAAACTAAAAATAGAATCCTTTTTTTCTGAAGAGTAACAGTCCTAATCTGCTGTACAGGCTTGTTGCATCGAGTATCTGATATTGGAAGGTGACAATTTGTCAAAATTATTCCCTAATGCACACCTGACCATTGGGAGCTTGACAGTGAGCTCCAATGTACTTTTTGCAATCTTAACTACCATCATAGTGATGCCAACCACTTGGCTCCGTGACCTTAGCTGTCTGAGCTACCTTTCAGGTCTCCATTTACCTGTTGCTTTGCATTTTGTTTGACATTGCTTTGCCACACAGTCAGTGGTGTATCCTCTGCGTTTAGTTCAGACATATGCTCTTCTCTCTTGGTGTACCACTCATGATTTCTCACTGAGTTGGTGTGTCTGTAGCTGGAGGTGTCATTGCATCAATCCTTGGAGTCATCTGCCTATTCTGGGTAGGTGTTGTTGATAATGTTGGCTTTGAGAACAAAGGAACTGTGCTGAACCTCCCTGGAATCCCTATTGCAATTGGATTGTATGGTTATTGCTACTCAGGGCACGGGGTGTTTCCAAACATCTACTCTTCTCTGAAGAATCGTAATCAGTTCCCTTCAATCCTTTTTACTTGGTAATTAACTTATCCATATTCCATATTCTTTTTTCCCCTGAAATGCAGCACTCAAATTTCTTTTTTATTGTCAGCATTGGGCTGTCTACCATTTTATTTGCTGGTGCAGCGGTGATGGGATATAAAATGTTTAGTGAAGCCACACAGTCTCAGTTCACACTGAACTTACCAGAGAATTTAGTGGTTTCAAAGATTGCAGTTTGGACCACGGTAATTGTTAGTTGCTGCCTAAGCCATTTGAAATTCCATTTCTATGAAGTCAAGAAGCCTGAACTTTTTGTTTATTTAGTGCATGGAATAATCATATGGTGTAGGGTGTGTGTTTCTCTCTTTTATGCCACAATAAAACTTGCTGACACCAGTCTTATTAGGACCTTTTCTCTTATTTTTTGGCAAGGATGTTAGGTCCTTTTATCTGATTAGCAGTTCTCATCTATAGTTTCTTTTTATTACTTCATGCTGAACCCCGTCAATAATATCACCTCTCATTTTTCATTGCAGGTGGCAAATCCAATAACCAAATATCCTTGGCGTGCTAATATTGTCTCTGTTTTTTTTAATTGGTGCCATTATTTTTCTTGAAAGTGGTCTAGTCTCAAAATGGAGCAGAGGAACTGTGTTTCTGTAGCCATTTGCTCAATAGATTTCAGAGCATTCTTTTGTGCAGCTATATTTGGCTAGATAATTCTTTATTTTTATGATACTTGAGATTCTCAAACTTGCTATGTCCTTAACGAATAATCACATATGCAGTTGCTGCCACCAAATCAACAGAAGTACTCAAACATAGTCATGCTTAGATCAGCCTTGGTGGTGTCAACCCTCCTCATTGCTTTATCTGTACCCTTCTTTGGTAAGTTCATGAGCATATTTGGTACTAGTATCATAAGGCCCAATCATGACACGATCTACCAATCTGTTTTTGATCTTTGACAGGACTTGTGATGGCCTTGGTTGGTTCTTTACTCATGATGCTTGTGGTAAGGATCTGTGTTCACCCCATGAGATGTTCAATGCTTATCAACCTGTGCGGCTAAAGCATGTTTTCATTGTAGACTTATATTCTACCTTGCGCATGCTTTTTAGCAATCCTGAGGAGAAAAGTGAGCTGGCACCAGGTATGAACATATGTAAATAATAATACTATTTACTAGCTTTGTATTGTTTCATGAACAAATGAGCAGAAACGTCAGTATCCTAAGTGAAATGGGCAAATAGCATAAAAATGGAACATTATTTGCTTTGAAACATGGTAGAACTAAGACTCTGTACTCTGAGTCCCTCACCTTGCGCCAAGGAAAAAAAATGCACGCTAGTGCTACTAATGGGATCAATTTTGATTCACAGGTAGCAGCATGCTCGTTCATCATCGTGGTCGGAGTTTGCTGCGCGTGTGGGGGGACATACTCATCTCTGTCCAAGATAATCCAGAACTACACATGAGCGCACATGATACAGTTATTCCTGCATCCAAATTCAGTTACTCCTACATAATACAGAGTAACCCAACCACCCCATTACTCATGTGCTCACGCTATGAGCCAAACCTATACAAGGCAAAATTTTGCCCAGAAAATCAGTCAAAGTCGTAAGTCTGTGTGATGTCAATGTATGTTAATGGATCAACACAAATACGATTGTAGCAAAGATTTGAGGTTGTATCATGCATACATATAACAAGACAATATTTGTGAATTGTCCCACAAAAGATCAGGTGGGTTTTGTGCTGTCATTTTTTTTGCCGATGCTATCGATATGTTTCTTGTGGCAAGTATATTTTTGAGCAAGTGGCGAAAAATGAAAATAAGGGCATATGTTTGGGACCGTTTCGCTCTACCTTTTTAGCCAAACAGGTGCACCTCCACAACACTCTGCTTCAACAAAAAAGATAGAGTTGTGAGAGCATTTAAAGAAGTGCTCGTGGTTTTTTTTGAGTATGTTATTTCATGTTAGAGTTTATGTAGCAGTTAAACAGACCCTAAGAGAATGATTGAAGGAACCAATATTCTGCAACGAGGCTTAGTAGACCAGCGGAAAAAGGGAGAGGGAGAAGGAGGCTTATTAGGAGCCTTTTCCCTGTGTGCCATTATAAAAGATCGACCAAGCCGTTATGCCACTGAAAAGTTAGTTTCGGCCTGTGTGACCAACACCATCTTTGTTTTTCCCTCCATGTCATTCCGTTCATCTTCGGTTACCTTTCAACAATTTGACCATCCTGACGCATGGGGCGCACCATTGCAGATGTCCAAAATACCCTTCTCTCGTAACCCTGCCTCTCATTTCATTCACTCTCTTTTCGGTGGGTCCAAACTGTCAGTCAGCATCATCTTCTTCCCCTGGTCCAGGAACACCCACCACACGTACCCGACGAGGAGCAGCAGCTCGCCGAGAGGAGGTTGACGAGCGTGCACGCACCTCGCCCCACCCCGCCTCCATGACCGCGCGCGCCCCGCCCACCACCAAGGCCGTGCAGGGCGCCATGAGCTTGCGGATATTGGGGCAGAATCCCACGATGGACGCTAGATCGGTGGTGTGGAACCCGTCCGTGGCGCCCGCGAGGCCGAGGTTGAGCTCGGTGAGCGCTGCGGCGGCTGCCGGGTACGCCGCAAGCGCCGGCTCGATGTCCTCCGTCCAACAATAGAACTCGAAGAGGTCGAGCGCCCTGAGCGCGAGGCAATCCCCGAGGAGGGTCGAGATCCGCGCCGGCGTCGATGCCAGGCGGGCGCTGGTGCCAGCGCACGAGCTTGACGCTACAGAGGCGGACCTCCAGTGCGGGGTGAGGTTGGCGAGCATGGTGGTCGCGGCAGTAGACGGCGAGGTCGGACACGGCGGGAAAGCAGTAGGCGAGGCGCGCCGCGATGAAGGCGTTCCGCTCCGCGGCCTCCTCGGCCTTCATTGACCGCGGTGCGACGGAGTCGGAGGAGGAGGAGGACGCCGCCGCGGAGGAGAGGAACGGATAGCCCCACGGCGACGCCAGCGAGAGGTCGAGCCGCTCTAGCGTCGGAAGCAGAAGGTCGGCCTGAGGTAGAAGAAGACCCCGGACCGCGGGTCCCCGCGCAGCGAGAGCGCGACGCGTGTGGCCCGCTCCGCCGCCAGGAGCCGGTGCCTCCCCGACCCCGACGCTCCTCTACGCAAGGCACCGCGGGAGCCATGGCGGCGTGCCGACGCCGCTCGGCCGCGCGGGAGACGGGCCATGCCTGCCCCGGGGCGGCCGTGAGGCCTGCCTCACCTTGCCTCCAGCCGGTCCGCGCCCAGGCATGGCCGGCGTGCGCCGAGGCCGCAATGCCATGCGGGAGCCGCGTGACGACCGCGACGAGGCCACGGGGCGGCCTTGACGACCGCGATGGAGAATTGAAGAGAGAGAGAGAGTAAGGTGGGAGAAAGAGAATGGAAGTGGGGTTCGCATGCCATTGTGTATAGATCTGAGGGCATTTTAGACTTTTCCATTACAGTTTGACACCGTGAGAGGCCAAAGTGGACGGAATGACATGGAGAAAAAAACAAAGATGGTGTTGGTCACACAGGCCGAAACCAACTTTTCAGTGGCATGACGACTTGGTCGATCTTTTATAATGGCACACAGGAAAAAGGCTCCTTATTAGACCGGTGCAGGAAAAGGAAGAGGGAGAGGGAGAATAGTTTGATGCCGGTGGATACTCAGCATGTTGGAGTTTGATGTTGGTGGACACAAATGAGCTCGGCCCACTCTGGTTTAGCCCGAGCCAGAAAGAAGATGGAAGAGGGGGCGTGGAGGGACCGAGGGGTTTCACAATGAGCCCTCAAATTATGATTGCTATTTTTATTGATGACACCCTACGTTTTAGTTTTGAGGGTCTTTTTTTTCCATCTACTTAAGCAAAAACCCTCAAATCAGGACACCAAATTCAATTCAATAGCACTGACATGGGGAGCCTAGTCGTTGTTCTCTATTATTCTCTCTTTCTTGTTCTCACCGATTGAGCTATGCGACCAGCTAGTTGTCAGGAGGAGGTTGCACGACATATGTAGAGGGGAGAAGAGAGTCGGGTGTCGGGATTCGAGCGCTGGAGAGCTGGAGGCGGGTGGGCGCCAAATCTGGTCGGGGAAGAAGAGTGCCGAATCCACTTGGAAGAAGAGGTCGACAAATCGAGAAGGGCACTTGATCCTAGTCCTTTCCTACCAGATCCCGGTAGATACATGCTCAGCGGTAGGGATTAGTGCTCGGTGTGGAAGAGCACTCATGGCTAGGGGTATCACGGGAAAGGGAAGGGGCACAGGGAGGGAAGAGAAGAGAGGGCGTGGGGGCTAGGGAAACAACCAATTGTTGGATAGTGCCTGTGATCACAATGAGATTTGAGGGTCCTCCAAAATTTAGGGCTTGAGTGGGGTTAAATTGTCGTATTTTAAAAGTTAACCTATTTTAGTTTTTCAAACTTGACCCCAGACGTAGAAACAACCAAAATCAAAATTAATTATAGTCCTCATATAAAACACAATATTGCAATGGAGAACTTCGTGACATCAACTCATCATTTTTGGCAATTGTTGGACAAATTTAGCTATTGTTCGTTGCGATCGAACCTTACATATTTCTTGACTCATGGTCGTCTCCATTCATGTACTAAATGCTGATACATGGCACACTTAAATAAACATGCATACATGCATGCTTGAATAAAGGAAGCTGGATCCTGGCTGCTGATTTCGATCGACCATGTATATTGTATAAATATCACTGGAGGTTGTTGATGGTGTGCGGGCGCGGGATGTACTTGCGGAGCCAGATCTGGCGGTAGCCAATGGTGATCTTGACGGTGTGCTCTCCGTTGAGCACGAGGCTGACGAATGCCTCGCTCTTGAAGATTATCCTGCCGTACATGGGCGGCGTGCCCCTCGTCGTCTTCTCCATCAGAACACGGACGATGCAGTCGCCCCACTTGCTGCAGCATTGGATTGCATTTATGTGTTTGTCAATGAAATGAAGGCGATTGATCGAGGTTCGAGATAAAGATACATAAACACACCGCATGCAACTTATATTAATTAGCTTACTTTCTGAAGTAGTCGAATATCTCTTCACGGTCGACGGCGGGCTGCCCCTTTGAGAAGGTGACGAACATGGAGCGGCAGTCCTCCGGCACGGTGACCGGGCTGCAGGCGTAAGGCGCCTCGAGCTCCGACAGGCGACCGACGAGCCCCGTCTGGTAGCGGCGCAGCAGGCGGTAGAGGCGGTCGTCGAAGATGAGGGCGCCGGCGCCGTCGAGGATGTCCGCGACGCCGCGCACGACGAGGTCCTGGTTGAAGGCCAAGAAGGCGGTGTCGATGCCGCCGTCGTGACACTGGCAGAGCGCGGAGATGAAGGGGATGGGCGGGAGCACGGCGGGGTGGTGGCCGCGCAGGCAGTCCAGGATGCGGTTGGCCTCGCTGGCCACCATGCTGACGGCCGTGGCGTCGAGCGTGGGCAGGTGGCGAATGGGCGTGGCCTGGTGGAAAGCCTGGTCCAGCCACAGCAGGAGCGCCACGGCGTTCCGTGCCTGCTCCGGGTGGCTGCCCATGCTGATGAACCGCTCGTACACGTTGCGAGCGTCGCAGTAAAAGTAGAGCATGTCGCGGACGGTGAGAGTAGCATTTGCTGCCGCCGCCGCCATTGCTACGACCTACAAGCTCTTAGCTGCAAGCACAGATTATATTGCTGATTGATTGATGGAATGAATGGTCGATCGATCGATCGAGACTCGAGATGCATGGGAAGCGCTGCGCGGGCTGGGTATTTGTAGAACCAGAGACCGGCCGGCCGGCATAGCTGCCGGCAGGTTATTTGGTTATATGATGCATCGATGGATCGGTTTCTGTTTCTCACACCCTGACCGGCTGCCCTGCTAGCTGGGTCAACTGTAGGTCAAAGCCGCGCGCCGCCGTTACATGCACACAGATGACAGCCCGTATGCAATTCAAAATAAGGAATGGAGAGCGCGGGAGACATATATGCGCGGTTTCAAACTAACGGACGCCGTGCATGGCTCAGCCAATCGCACCGTGCCACGTCCAACAACTTATATATACGCGTATTTATAATAAAACCTTTCACACCAATATCCTGATTACTACCAAATATATAAACGGTCATATATTTGAACACAGGTTTAATTTCTTCCGCCACAACTCATTTTGCTGGCAGTGATTAACTTACTACTTAAAAGACTAATGCTAGTACAATTAAGCTGCTTTTCTTTTTTCCTTCCAAATTTAATTTGGCTACATTTCCAAAGCTGTTTTTTTAGATGTCTACTATTCTTGTCACACAGTGAAATGGCTACCTCAATTTATCGATTGGCCTTATATTAATTGTAGTTATAGATATATAGAGCCACAGAGGAATCCATCCCAAGCCAACCCTCGCTGGCCATGGCGACAAATTATAGCTACAGCAGCACTCATCTACGCAGTTTTACAAAAAGTACTAAAGTATTTCTTAATTAAATTTGTGCCCTACATACGCAAAGAGCCCTCAAACACTACCATCAAATGGAAGTTATAAACCACTTAATCAATCATCGTCATCTTTACATGAAATTTAAATCTCAAATTAGATGGTGAGAACATCCGCAGTGTAGTTGAGTGTGCGTCATCAATTGTTGCTTGGGTTCACATTTTCTTTATTTGTTTTTATGAATAGGTCCTTGAGAAACATAAAACTAGAACCGACCGCAAGGGAATACCAGTAGTTGTGGGGTCTCCTCACAAATATCCAACTCAACGGCGATGAGGATCAGCTCATTTGGAGATGGACACCGGATGGAGCTTACTCGTCCAAGTCAGCGTACCGAGCTCTCCAGATGACCTCCCACCCGATCCCAGGATGCAACAGGATCTGAAAGACGTGGGCACCGCTGCGAATCAAGATCTTCCTGTGGTTGGCCATTCGAGGACGTCATTGGATGGCAGACAAGAGGCACAACCATGGGCTAGAAGTGAGAGACAATTGCTACCTCTGCGATCAAGAGCCGGAAACCATTGACCAAATCATCGCCTCATGTTCATTCTCGAGGCAGATCAGGTGGACAATCCTCGCGGCCCTAGGCGTGGAAAGCTCCCAAGTGGGCAGGCCAACTATCATCGACTGGTGGGAAGACCAGTGCCGGAGATGGAACGACGACAAGGAGAAGGGGGCGGACACTCTATTCATCCTAGTAGCTTGGGAGATATAGAAAGAGAAAAATGCAAGATGCTTCCGAAGCGAACCATCCTCCATTGCCTGGCTCCTCTCTGCTTAATTCATGAGTAGTCCGCTTAGATGTAATCTAGGGAGGCAGCGCTTCATGTAAGATCACATCCTCCCCAAGCGCCATGACGCCCATGTAAAAAAAAACTCTTCTTCTTAAATACAAAGATGCATAATTCTTTTGTGTATTCGAGAAAAAACCACATATAGGTTCATGATCATCATCAACTCTGTATCTGTAAAAATTTAGTTGTTAAGAACTACAGAGTTTGAGAATTCAAGGAAGAGAAGAAGAAAGAGGTGCCAGAACTTCATCCAACCCTAAGAACCATCTCCCTAGCTATTTTTTGACCAAAGCTGGGCTAATCTTGCTTCTCATGATCTTATCCTTCAACCTAGAAATCAATTTAGATAGTTTCAAGACCTAGATTCACTTTTGTTAGATTAGAGTTCCACCTAGGGATGTTCAAGACAATGTACCTTGCTAGACAGACCCAATAATGTATCCTAGGAACACCATTGCACAAGCCAAGGTTGTGCACACTGACGGACGATCCGTCCACACTCACGGACAGTCCATCAGACTAGAATCCAACTAGTAGACACAAATTACATTTATGTATAGTTTGTCGATTCACCATGGACAACCAATCAACACGAACCACTTAACCAATTTTTATTTAGAATCACATCTGTCACACAATTTGACATGATCTACCAGACATTTTGTGGCACTCTTTCTCTCTCTCTCTATCTCTCTCTCTCTCCAGTCCAGAGATGGTATCACTAATCATCACACAATCCATGGAACAATAGATTCCAAGTCCTAATGGACAATCTAAGTGAAGGCATGACTAATAGCTCGTGGATGAAGTTACTAAGGACCAAAGAGGTTCATGGCCACCCCTAAGCTTGACAAATTATTAATGGAGAGCAGCAGCTTGCACAACTTGTATGTGATATTTCAGTTGGTGGGATATCTCCAGTTCAACACAGGCTAGGCAGCAGGCCACACAGCACATCTGGAGCTGATGAGCTGATCGTCTTGCATTGGCTACTGATGAATTGCAAGCAGAGTGATGTGCACGTGCATGTGAAGTAGTACGTGCAGTGGTCGGTCAAAGAGGACGACGGACTGGTCACTGGTGGTGTTGTGCAAGGAAAGATTTTCACTGCTCACCTTTGACAAACGTGAGATGGGGATACCGAGGAAGCTATTTCGGGTTCTCGCTGCGCTCTAGCTCACATGTAGTCGATCGTTGTCCATCACACGTACAATTCAACAGTGAAATGCAACTGCTACATGAATGAATGCACGATGTGCCGTCTCGTCTCCTCTGCGTGTTGTTGATGCATGGCCCGGACTCCCTCGCACTCCTCCGGTCATCTTTTTCTGTCTGTGCCTGTGCCTGTGTGTGTGTGCAGAGAGAGGGGCGAGCCTGTGAGATCGCCCAGTCAACAAGTCCAACGCGCGCCATGATAGCTAGCATGCATCAACTGTTCATCAGTAGAGAGAGTGAGAGTGCGAGCGTACTACGTCGTGCAGTGGATCTGCACGATAAATGACGACGACGATCAATCCGGCCGGCCGATCCATGACGACGACCGACCTAGCTAGCTTGTGAGACAGAGGGGCAGCACTCACTACACTGCACTGCACTAGACGGTGTACAAATAGCAGGTAGCTAGCCAGCTGCAACACCGTTTCGTTTCGTTCCACTCACTGCTGGCTAGCTAGTCACTACCAGCAATACCGGCCATTACCACCTAGCAAAGAAGCACTCCACCGCCAGATCGCGCGATCTAGCAGTAGCAGCTAGAGCATGGATGAGAGGGGGAGCAGGAAGCAGCAGCCGCAGGCGGCAGCCGCCTCGTCGTCTGCTTGGAGCTACAACAGCTACAGCAGCTTCACTTGGCCACCGAGATCCTACCCCTGCAGCTTCTGCAAGCGGGAGTTCAGGTCCGCGCAGGCACTCGGGGGACACATGAATGTCCACAGGAGGGACAGGGCAAGGCTCAGGCACGGCGCCTCACCTCCTCCGCCGGCGACGATGATGATTCCCAACCTCAACTATCCGCCACCGCCACATCAGTACAACAAGAAGCTGCTGCTTGCTGATCGTGACGATGGTGACAGTAAGCGCCCATCGTCCATGGAGCTGGAGCTTGGGGTTGGAGCGGTGTGCAGCAACTGCAACACTACTGCTGCAGCCACCCCTACTCCAGCAGCAGCAGGTGGTGGCCTGGAGGATGCTGACGGCGGCGATCTCGACCTTGAGCTCAGGCTGGGTGTCTCTTCTTCGTCCTAGCTTCCTTCCTTCCATCACACACACGTTTCCTATTCCTATACGGCCGGCCGGGTGCATGATTCCTATGTATGCTCTGCCTGCGCAATGCATGCATGGATCTGAACCGAGCCGGCCGTCGATTAAATTATAAATCCCAGAGCTGAGCCGGCCTATATCTGTAGTAAGTTTGGAGTTGTGTGCTACCAGAAGATAGAGACGATGAAGACACCGATCTATCCCTCTCTATTAGTACAGTAGTTCTCTAGTACATGATGATGATGATGATGCTGCATGCCTAGCTAGGATAGGACCTCAATTAGCCACATGTGTAGTGTATGCATGTCTCTTTGATTCAGTTACGTACCTAGCTAGTCGCTTGATCGATCGAGATGTACTAATGACTTTGTTATTAGGAAATTAAAATGTTGTGGCTTGGCTTCACACATCTCTATCGTCTCTATGTGTGTGTGTGTGTGTGTGTGTGTGTATTGCCGCAATGGTAGTAATTAATAAGAATGAAAAAGTTATTAAGCGAAGCATATCTTAAAATTATTTATGGGTGATACGATGAAACAGAATGTGTGTTATATGCTATAGGATTGATTATACTTTTAGTTATTGTGTTTGATCGTTTGTCTTATTTATTTTTTTATATAAATTATAAAATAAATTAATTAATATTAAAGTATCTTAAATGATAAAATAAAACTTAAAAAATATAATGATATTTATAGTTTTTTAATAAGATAGTTGGTCAAATAAAAACGATACTCTTTTTGCGACGGAGACATTAGGTGGTTTAATTTGAGGAACAAAACTTCAGTAGAGCTATCTGCAATTATTTATATTAAGCATGTAGCAAGGTACTCAAGACCACAAACATGATAGATTTACAAAAGGCATTTGATGAAAAAAAAGGTCGGTTATTATAGATATATTGGGCCAATTTAAATAATTGGAACTAATAAAAAGTGGCATAGTATGTACTCCCTCCGTCTTATAAATAATCGTGCATTTTGACTTTTACATTTTAAGTTTGACCGTTCGTTTTATTCAAAAAATTTTAATACTTTCGTAATAATTTATTTATTTTATTATTTACATAAACTTTTTGAATAAGATGGACGGTCAAACCGAAAACGTAAAAGTCAAAATGAGCGATTATCTGTGAGACGGAAGAAGTATAATCTCCTCAAACGATTAATAAAATGACTTGTCTTTGGATGGGAATGGAATAAGCGAATTCTATCCTGATAACGGGGACCACATGGCAGCGTGACTTGACATCCGCCCATATCCATCCATCCTCCAGATCCAATCCAACGGCGGAGGAGGAGACGAAGGAGCGCGACGCAACGCAACGGCTCTATTCGTCTTCGTCGTCGTCGTCTTCCTCCAGCTAAGCTGTGTAGTACAGTAGGCCGTTCGTTTCCCACTTTACTCCCCCCACCGGTCCTCACCAGATCGCCGGTCAAAACCCTAGTCAAACCTTGCCGTTTGATCCCCGGCATCCAATCCAGCCTCCAATTCGCCAAGGATCCAACCCAAGCACTTGATTCGAAGCGGAATCCCCCATCCCATCCCATCCCATCTGGATGGGCGACGGCGATGCCGCGCCGGGGATGGGGAGGAGCTGCCCCAAGCACCCGTCGGAGCCGCCCTTCACCGGCTTCTGCTCCGCCTGCCTCGTCGACAGGCTCCACGCTACCAATCTAATTGGTGTGGTTGTGGCCTCCCCTTC
>CM041637.1:47697898-47722384 GCA_023333625.1 Bothriochloa decipiens | reverse complement strand
TTGTTCCACAGGGACAACAGGGGAACCGCCAGCGGTGGGGAGGAGGATAGGGGAAGGGAGGACCACGCTGCTTCGCCTCTTCCAGCTGGAGGACCAAGGAGAGGAGCGTGAGCAGGGCACCGACACCGGCACCGACGCCGAGGCCGCCGCGTCCACCAGTGGCGGCGACGCCCAAGATCCGCCACCTCACCTCCAGCGCAAGCGCTCCCTTCGTCATTCCTGCAGCGAATGGATCGCCTGCTGCGACGCCGCCGCCGCCGACCATTCCTCCTGCCTACCCTCCCGTCAGTCCCTCGACGCCTCCTCCTCCGCCACCTCCGCCGCACCAGCTGCCGCCGCAGCTGGTTTCCCGCTGGCGCCTACTAATCCACACCCGAACAACGCGGCTGCTTCTGCGGGAAGCAATTGCGCTGCCATGGTCGAGAGGAGGACCGGGAGCCTGAGATGGAACCACCTGTGGCCAATCAAGGGCTTCCTCGCCAAGCCCCTGCTCAACAGGTCCTTCTCCGAGTCCTCCAGGTCAAGGTACGCCCTCCACCCCGGGGGCGCCGCCATTGCAAGATGCTCTTCGTCCCAGTCGCAAGGTATCCGACTCAACGGCAGCCGCTCCGTGTCTTCGGCTGGAAATGGTATGGACTCTTCTGAGATATCACTCCCCGGTGACTCTGTTGGACATGTGCATGTCCACCTTTGCCGGCCTCGCCTCAAGGACAGGCTCCATTGGCTCCGCCGCAGCCGCAGCGTTCACTATTCTTCGCCTACCACCACTGTGGATGCTGGTTTTACTCCTTTCAGAAGCAGAAGCAGCAGCACCAGGAGCACCACCACACATAACAACCACCGAAGGTTTCCTGCTGCCTTCTTTGCTACACAAAGATATCAACGCTGATGATTGATTCTTTAGGACCTGCCAGCCATACTATATCTTCTGACTGCTTGGTTACACAATTTTTTGTAGAATCAGTAATTATAAACTACCTCAACTGTAAACTAGGAATGGTAATAAGCCGATAGGGTAGGGCTGATAATTCTCCCCATTCTTTGTTCTCTCTCTATATATGTTGAAAATGGAACAAATCGCTGGAGTGCATTCATTCCCACCTGTCTACTCTGTTATGGCTGATGAGCAATTCTGTGATGTGGTTGGCCAATTAATACCAACTGAAACCGATTATGATTTCATACTCGGCTGCTTGCAACTGACTGTCATTGAAGTTTTCAAGTTGAAATGCGTGTTGTAACTCAGGTAACTCTTTATTTGGATGCCCTTGAGCTTTTTTTTTTTTGGGGGGCAAAGTTGCTATATGTACATGGAGTGTACAGGTAAACAATGAATCTGTATAGATTCTACCAACTGGCCGTGCAATTTTGGTTGTGGCAGGACCTTCTTACAACTTGCAACCTGTAGCTATTTGTTGCCTGCTGCTTCAGTTTTGAGCTTGTGAGTTACTCTTTTCTATTGCTTCTGAATATACTGATTGATGGTCTTCCATGTTAACCTTCAGTAATTATAAACTACGTACCTCAAATTGCAAAACCAGCATGGTGATTCTCCCCAATTCTTTGTTCCCTATATAGAAGTTGAACACGGAACAAATCGGTGGAGTCAAATATTGCCACATTCATTGAAGTTGAAATGGGCTAATGAGCAAACTTTGTGATGTGGTGTGATTATGTTTTATACTTGGCTGCTCGCAATTGTCAATGAAGTTTTGAAGTTGAAATGCGTGTTGTAACTCAGGAAACTGTTTATTTGGATGCCCTTGAGCTTTTTTCCTTGGGCAAACTTGCTATATTTACATGTAGTGTACAGGTAAACCGTGAATCTTTATAGACTCTACCAACTGGCTGAGCGATTGTGGTTGATCTTCTTACGACTCGCAACCTGTAGCTATTTGTTGCCTGCTGCTTCAGTTTTGAGCTTGTGAGTTAGTTACTCTTCTATTGCTTCTGAATATACTGATTGATGGTTTTCCATGTTAACCTGTAATTTTCTGGGTGTCTGACATTATGAACATGTGTGCCACCAGCAATCCAGTGTTCAGCAAAGTTTGAGTAAACTATTTTGCACCTTTGCTGCATGAGCTGTGATACTGATTTACAATGCACTAGCTCCATTGCATTACCTTGTTTTGGGCCCCTTTTATGCTTGTGTTGTTCAGCAAGCTATGTGATTTCTGCATTTTGGCTTTGTTGGCGTACTCTGACACGGGCGGAGGAAGGACTGGTGCTGCCGTGGCTGCAGCACCGGTACACATCAGAAAATCGTCATTAGCACTATTAAATCAGACCTGGTATATACTCCAGAAAAATAGCTACTTCCTCTAGATGTTCTGTCCTTCTTTGCCCCCCACAAATTCGAGACGAAAACACAAATTTATGACGAGGAACAAGAACAGGGGACAAAATATGACTATGCGATGATTTGATCCAGTTTCAAAAGTTGAGAGTAGTAAATTGAGTACATGGAGCGGACAGAATGAATCGTTGAGGGTACGGCAGCACAATTGGATCCACACAAATATATGATATGAAGATGAAGAGATGCATGCTAAATGATTCCTTATTATTACTAGCGAGCGAAGATATGCGTGGCCGGATGCATAGATAGAGAGATTGTCGTCGTATTATGATGGATGGACGAGAGGGAGTTCGATTAGTTGGTCTGAGTCTGCGGCTCCGGCTCGTCGTGGTGGCGATCACCATTGCTCTCCTCCAGCTGCTGCTGCTGCTGCTGCTTCTTGAACAGCTTTCTATCCAGGTGCTGCTTGAACGTGCGCGGCGTGAACCTCGCGGGCTGGTCTGCCGTGACGAGCTCCGGCAGCGGGCGCAGCAGCACGGCTTCCGGTGGTGGCTCGCAGAAGACGACCCAGGAGATGCGCACGGCCTCCCGGTTGACGAGGCCCCGGTGGAGGACGCTGGTGTAGCGGCCGTTGCTGAGGATCTCCAGTGCGTCGCCCACGTGCACGATGATGGTGCCCGGCTCGTCGCGCGCCGTGACCCAGCGGCCGCCGTGGAGCACCTGCAGTCCCGGCACGCCGTTGTGGAGGATGAAGGAGAGGGCGCTGACGTCCGTGTGGGTCTCGACGCCGACGGCCAGCTCCGGCTGCGGGCACTTGGGGTAGTAGTTGATCTTGAACTGCAGGAGGAGGTCGAGGCCCTGCTGCTGCTGTTGATCGTTGTCGGTGGTGATGAGCGCCTTCTCTAGCGCGTCGGCGCGGTGTGTGCCGAGGAGCCCCATGGAGAGGATGGCGAGCAGCGTGGACGCGAGGTCCCGTGTGCGGCGGCCGAAGTCGCGTGTGGCGGGGACGTAGTCGGGCGGGTGCGCGGGCCAGAGCTTGTGGTCGGCGAGCCCGTCGGGTTCCAGCAGGTGGAAGAGGTAGTCCTCCCACTCGCGCTGCCCGCAGGCGTTGTTGGCGAGGCGGCTGCCGTAGCCCTGCAGGCGGCCGGCGGCGGGGTCGTTGGCGTAGGCCTCCTTCTCCTGGATGGGGAGCGCGAAGAAGGCGGCTCCGGCGGCGCGCAGGCGGTCCATGAGCTCGGCGGGGATGCCGTGGCCGGCGACGTGCATGACGCCCCAGTCGGCTGCGGCGGCGCGCACGGCCTCCACGCACGCGTCCCGCTGCTGCTGGCTGCTGCTGGCGTCGAGGAAGGCGGAGATGTCGACGACGGGGATCCGCGGCGCGGCGTGGTCGTTGGCATGGGTGCGCGCCAGGTCGAAGGCGTCCCCGAGGCTGGCTCGCTCGTCGGCGGGGCGGACGTACTCGGCCGGGATGGCGGACAGGCCGCTCAGAGCCTCCACGCGCGCCGGCAGCTGCAGCACCGGCGACGACGACGCCATCTTCTTCTAGTCTAGCTAGTAATAATTCACTGTATGTTGCCGACTTTGGAGATTGATGGATGCTCGATCGTCGGTACCATGATGCATCTCTGCTAGCTTCTTGAGATTTATAGATATAGATATAGCCTGGAGTAGCTGGAACGGAATGCAGTCCTTGCATGCATGCCTCAGCAGCTGTTTGGGTTGTTGTTGGCTTCTGCAAGCGACACTAGACTTGACTTTGACTGGTTGTTGCGACTCCAGACGGGGTTCTCTCTCGAGTGTTTGGTGTGGCTTGCCGCGCCTGCGGGCTGCTGGCGACGGGGTTTGGAGCCAGCTACCCCACCAGAACACGTGCCAATCTGACGGTCCGTGACGGCCATCACAGCCGCACCGGGCACACTTGTGTTATTGTCAAAGTAAACTAGACATCTCCTAGAAGACGGGGTCCTTTGCCGTGTGACTATTAAACCATGAACAAATATAACCATTTAGGTCCCCTTTGGAACAAAACTTTCTCGTTTCCCGCCATTTTCACATGAAAAATGAACTTCCTGTACAAATCATGTGAAATCGCTGCGTTCCGAAGAGGGCCTTAAAAGGTTGTTTCTTTTGTGCGTGTCTGAAAATAGGGAATTCTTTCCTTAGCGAGCAGCACACACACACACACAAATAGTGCAGACGAAGTTTTCCATATAGAAGAAGAGGAAAACAGGGGGATCAGGGGATGGGTCTATCATCGGCAATCAAGGAGGCCATGGCAAATTCGGAAGGTGTGAAGACCGCGACGAATTCGGCACCTGCCACACCCAAGCTGGGTGGTGGAGACAGATCGTCGGGATCGGAGGTGAAGATGGTGCCCAGGATGCGATGTCAATCAATTCAAGGGAGACCTACTGGTGATGATCGTGCTGCAGCGAGGTACAAGGCAGAGTTCCCCTCCATTGCTGAGAGTGTGAAGAAATCCACGGGTATTAGCTTCCCCATCAAGCCAGTTTTTGAGTGAATTTATTCATAAATCAAAACCGCAAGCAAATCCGTTTCAATCCATTGAGAAGGATCGAGTCCTTTTGAAGAACATCCCAATCCAATTGAAATGGAGCTCAATCAGCGAAGCAGGGGAGTCTTCTCCGAGGAAGGGCGGGGAGAAGAAATCTTCAAACCAACCCTGGCAGAATGGTCCTACTGGGCAGAGACCATGGTTCAAGAGGTTACCGAAAGTGCAGATTCCTTGGTGCGATCCCGGAATGGGAGATACGTGGCAGATCTTGGGTGGGCGGTGAGAGACAGGTGAGCGTTGTGGGCGAGTCTGGTCACCGCTCGTTGGCTTCAGAGAGGCCTCCACCCACCCCGATCAAGAATAAAGGGGATTGTGTAGCTTCAGCACCTCCCCAAACTCTCAAACCCAGATCCAATCTTGCCTGATTTGTTGGTCACTTGTGGAAAGCTCCCACCAAATCTCTCGCATCGGTGATTCGGACTGAGATCGCTCCAATAGTGAAGACCAGCATGAATCAAGGTGGCGGAAAGAAGGGTTGGGGTGGCGGCGGCTGCGGCGTGGGGCGGTGGAATAGGAGCGGTGGGACTGGCGACGGACAATGGGGGAGTGGGCCCGGCTGGCGAGGTGGATACGGAGGAGGATGTTTTGGTGGCGGAGGCCAATGGGGTTATGGTGGTGCTCAGAGTGGAGGCGGTGTAGGCGGCAGTGGAGCCCAATGGGGCGGAGAAGGAAGATGGGCGGGGGGATACAACAGAAATCAAGGTCGGGGGAATGAAATCATTCGAGGAAAGAGCACTTGGGAGCGCAAGGATGAACAACCTGGGGATGGCAAGGCTCCAAGTGCATCTGAGCACAAAGAAGAGCACACAGCAGGCAATTTCAAGGGGGATCAAACAATTGGCAGTTAAGAAGGGAAGAAGACTCAAGAGGGAATAGAAGACAAGAGCAGTCAACCAATTGGTAGTCAGGGAACTACATCCAAAGGTACCTTACCCACATCCCCTGATACCAAAAATGGAGCTGGGAGACAGATCAATGATCCAGTGAGAGTTGCTTGTGATATCTATGGCTTGTTCAATCACTTAACTAGAGATTGTAGGAGGATGATATGTGAGATTTGTGGTTTGAACAACCATACTACTTATGATTGAAAGAAATGTGTTATGTGGACTACCGGTCCTGAGATATTGAGAAAGAGTTCAAGTTTTTAATGAGATCCAGTAATTGGAAGTGGAATGCAAGACCAATCACTGACAAGAAGTTTCATATGAGAGTTCCAAATCCAGAGGCTCTAGAAGAATGGGGCAGAGTCAGAGGAATTGTCATGAATGAAGCAGAGGCATTCATCAAGGTAAATCCTCTATCAGCAAAAAGTGTAGTTAAGAGTTCTCTTTAGCTGGCCTGGTTCAGAGTGGGGAACATACCTACTGACCAGAGATCTACTAGGACAATTGCAAAGGTTGGAGGTTTGGTGGGAAAGGTTGACCACTTTGATGAGAAAACAAGGCTCAGCAAAAATGAACTTATATGACAAACTTTTGAAAGCCAAATGGAACCTGCTAGTTGTATATGGCGCTGCTCAGGAGGAAAACAAAATTGCCTTTTTGACTGAATTATCTCATTTCTGTGCCTCTAACATAGAACCTCTCCTTATTGGAGGGGATTTCAATTTGATAAGATACTCAAGAGAGAAAAATAAAGGAGATGGGGTACATAGACACATCCCTGTCTTCAATTCTTTGATAAGCTTTTATGAGTTAAAAGAAATAGTTATGACTGGGGGAACTTTTACCTGGTCCAACAATCAGGATCCTCCAACACTTGAAAAGTTAGATAGAATTTTGGTTACTAAGGAATGGGAATTGTTGTTTCCTCAAGCTTTAGTAAGTAAGTTACCTAGAGAGGTTTCTGACCACAACCTTATAATCATTTCTGCTGGTTTGTGTGATAAGTTACCCCATTTGTAATTCAGATTTGACCTTAGTTGGTTAAAAAATTTAGAATTCTTTGACATTATTAAAAAATATGGGATATACCGTGTAGAGCCCCTACAGCTCTAGATAGAATATCACAAAAGCTGAAACTTGTTAAACAGTTCTTTAAAGGATGGGGTTTTAATTGGCAAGGTGAACAAAGAAAACTCAGGAAAGAAAGACAGTTAGAACTAGTGCATCTTGAATTGATTAAAAAAGAATTTGGTTTGTCTGATACACAATTGGATAGGAAAGTTTGGCTTATGGGGGAAAGTTTGAAAAGCTTAGAACAAGAAGAAAGCTATTGGCACGAAAGAAGACATGAAAACTGGTTGTTGAAAGGTGATGTTAATACTGCGTTTTTTCACATGTGTGCTAGTGGTAGGAAAAGGAAAAATACAATTCTTAATATAGAAAAAGATGGGTTAGTAGTTGAGGGCGAGGAGAACATTCTGAAAATCACAATTGAGTATTATACTGACTTATTTGGTCCACCTATCAATTATGATGTTAGTATTGATGATGATATTTGGTCATCAATATCACAAGTTTCTGAAAAAGATAATCAGTTACTCTGCAGACCCTTTTCCGAAAATGAAATTAAAGATGCCTTAGAGTCTATGGAAAAAAACAAACAGCTGGTCCTGACAAGATTCCAATTGAATTCTTTCAAAGCTGTTGGGAAATTGTTAAGGATGATGTGGTGCAAATGTTTGAGGACTTTTATAGTCACAAAATAGACATTTCTAGAATCAACTGTGGAATAATTACTTTGCTTCCAAAGGTTAAAGATGCTTCTAAGATTCAAGAGTACAAACCTATATGTTTATTGAATTGTTTATATAAGTTGGTGACTAAGACTTTGACAATCAGACTTGAAAAGTTTGTTAGTAAGTTCATCCATGACACTCAAACTGCTTTCAGGAAACAAAGAAATATCATGTCTGGAATTATGTGCTTACATAAAATTTTACATGAAACTAAGAAAAGAAAAGAAGTTGGTTTTATCCTCAAATTGGATTTCGAAAAAGCGTATGGTAAGGTTAGATGGAACTTGTTGTTTACTTGTACGGAGAAAAGAGGTTTTCATAGAACATGGTGTACTTGGATTAAACAGGTTGCGGGAGGACTGTTAGTGTAAAAGTCAATAATAGCATTGGTAGATACATTAAGAGCCATAAGGGAGTGAGGCAGGGGGATCCTCTATCTTCAGTTCTGTTCAATTTGGTAGAAGACTGTTTAATCAGATTAGTTCTTAATGCTCAAAGAAAAAACTATATTACTAGATTGATTAGTCATATCATTCCTCATGGCGTTGCTATGTTACAATATGCTGATGATACGCTAGTTTGTCTGAAACATGATTTAGATTCTGCCAATCATATAAAATTTTTGCTATACTTGTTTGAAATGCTAGCTGGGTTAAAGATAAATTCCAACAAAAATGAGATTTACATAATCAATGATGAGGACAACTGGGGAGAGAAATACACTGATCTTTTTAACTGTCAAGTGGGTCTTTTTCCTATTAAATATCTCGGGGTACCAGTGAGTCCTAGCAGACTGAAAGTTAAAGACTGGCTGCCATTGAGTTAAAAAAGGGAGAAAATATTAGATACATGAAAATGAAGTTTCTTATCTATGGCTGGGAGATGTGTTTTAATCAGTTATAGTTTAAACAACTCACCTATTTACCATATCTCAATTTACTTGTTACCTAAGACCACAATTGCTAAGATGAAGAAAACTAGGAGGACCTTTATTTGGTAGGGTGACATTTTGAAAAAGAAGTACCACTTGATGAAATGGGAGATCATTGTAAGAGCAAAAAGAAAGGTGGGCTGGGAATTAAAGACTTGAGGAAAATGAATATTAGTCTTTTATGTAAGTGGTGGTGGAAATTAGAGAAAGAAGTTGGCCTTTGGCAAGAAATCATTAATTTCAAGTACTTGCAAAATTCAACAGTTATAGAGGTCTCGCATAGGATTGGAGACTCTCCAATTTGGACAGATTTACTTAAGGTCAAAGAGATTTATCTACTAGGTAGAAAGATTATTACTAATAGTGGCAACCTGACTGAGTTTTGGACTGATCCATGGTTGTTGGATGTGCCTATCATGGAAATTGCACCAACTCTGTTTGAATTGACTGATAGAAAGAACATTACTGTGGAACAGTTCAAATCTGGAGCTCAGATTACATTTAAGAGATGGCTCTACAGGGAGCTTAGGATAGAATGGGAGTATATTTATAATATGGCCATGAATAAGGTGCTGGCTAATAATGCTGATGAAGTCACTTGGGCATTTGGACATTTGGGCAGGTTCTCTGTAAAATCAACCTATGAAGCTATTACAAAGTCTAATCATGGTGACTCTCACAGAATGATATGGAAAAGTAAAATTCCTGAGAAATTTAAAATATTTCTTTGGTTAATGATGAATGATGCTATTTTGACTAAAGACAATTTGAAGAAACGAAATTGGGATGGGAATCCTGCATGTATCTTTTGTGACTGCGTTGAAACGGTTGAACTTTTTTTTCAATGCCCTGTGATTAGAACAATTTAGATAGTTGTAGCTGCTGCTATTGGAGCTTCAAATATTCCTGCGAATGTTAATCAATATTGACACTGGCGTAACAAATGGTTGCCTTCTGGCAAGTCTTTTCATGCATGTGGGGTAGGAGCTGTTTGTTGGGCAATATGGAAGAATAAGAACAAAGCTGTTTTTGAGAACAAACTAATCAAAAATCCATTGTAATAATCTGTCATGCTTGTTCCTTGATCAAATATTGGGCAGGCTTATATGAAGGCTGGAACAAAAAAAAAGTTGGAGGAGGGAGCTGATATCCTGCTGCGTGTGGCCAAGAAAATTATGACCGACCAAGCAAGTCATCAGGATCGTCACGCCATGCTACAAGACGGGGATGCCCCAGATTCTGATGAAGGGAACTGCTGAATCCAAGGATGATCATCAAAAATGAGTCGAGAAAGGAAGGGAAAAGTCAATTTGAAGAACCTTTTTGTGGGGCGGGCAAGGATGTGCCTTTCTATGCTCATGTGAATGTAATATGTTTGCTGGATATCATGTTATCGGTAGTTTTGTTTTGAGGGGTTTAGTCGGGGGCTGATCAAAACCTTTTGGTTTGCGCAGACCAATCTCGTCTTTAGGGTCTGGAGACTAATGCTCTGAGTGTTCTTGTTCTCTAGCTCCTGAACAAATCTATTCTATAATCTCTGTGGACAAGCTGTATTTCCGTTTCAATGGAATGGAAATGGGGGTTACCCCGGTTGAAAAAAAAAAGAAGAAGAGAAAAACAAAAACAATATGCATAAAATTAATAAAATAAAATAAAAACAGGTCAAGCAGGGCAAATAGAGATATCATTTTCTTTTCCTCTTAATTAAAAGGGTGTGGGAGGAAGGGCTAGCTTTTTAGTCGAAATAAGATTGAGCTGGTAGGAAGTGGTTAGTCGAGAAAAAGAAAGAGCAAATATTTTTTATATATGTACTCGTTGACATGTATATAATTTGATGGAATATATATATTGTAGTAAGATACATACACACTTGGATTACGGTATTGATGCAATTTGACGATGTTCCGATGGACTAAGGCCGCTATTGGGCATTGGCTAGGCTAGGACGGTAGGACCGTACGTATTAGCACTAGTGTCATTAGTTAGGCTATAGATGGCGACGTAAGGGCTGCACACTGCACCGTATGTACCATCATCATCATTATTGATGGATGAAGATGTGAAGGTACGGTGGATATCTTGGATTCTTCATTGGACGTGGGTGGCGCACTGGGACTGGGAGGGGAAGGAGAACCCCTGCTGCTGCTGCTGTCCTGCTGGTGGCACCGCTGGACCCTGCAGCGGCGCGGCGGCGATGCAGTCCACGGTGACGCCGTGCGTGGCGGACACCCAGGCGGCCACCTTCCAGCGGAGCTGCCCCTGGACGAGCACCCTGAGCAGCGCACGCTCAGGCGGCGACGGCGACGGCCACCTCCAAGTCATCGAGGCCGAGTTGGACGTGAGCATGGCCGACAGAACCACGTCGCCCTCGGGCTGCTCTAAGGGCGTGGGCACCAGCGGCGCGGCGCCGCCGAGGGGCATGCCGGCGTAGGAGGCGGTGGCCTGGAGCTGGTCGTAGAGGGCGGTGGCGTGGGCGTTGGGGTTGTGGGCGGTGAGCGCGGCGTCGACGGTGATTATGGTAGCGGCGCCGGCGGAGGCGTTGGCTACCGTGGCGGTCGGCGAGCAGGGAGAAGCTGGGGCTGGAAGGGCGGAGGGTGGGCCACAGGATTAGGACCAGCGACAGCAACGACCCCACGGTGGAGGAGACGGCGACGAGCGCCCGACGACGACGTCGATTGCAGTGGTGGTGGTGCTTGTGCGGCCGGGAGGAGGACCTGGAGCAGTCCCTTGGGGAATCCGCAGGATCACCCGTGATCAGAGACATGATCTCCCTGGCCTAGCTAGTTAGTTTGGCTGCTGCGCATGCATCATATCATATAGTGCTGCTCACCTCTAGCTTGCTGCGGCCGGCCGGCCGGCCACATCGATGGTGATGGAAATAAAGTTGTAA
This sequence comes from Bothriochloa decipiens, assembly GCA_023333625.1. Lineage (NCBI taxonomy): Eukaryota > Viridiplantae > Streptophyta > Magnoliopsida > Poales > Poaceae > Bothriochloa > Bothriochloa decipiens. Next base: position 47,711,003 of record CM041637.1, on the reverse strand, counting down.
AAGTTGGCCGAAGCGTGGATTGGAGATAAAAGAAGAATGAATGAACGACACTGCTGCATGGCGTAAAGCTGAAGCACAATGCAGGGCAGGCTCCATACATCCCAAAATCATCAACATATCAACAAGTAATCAGACTTGTCTTGATCGGAGAAGTACTTCCACCGGGACAGAAATTTGTTACATGTTCATTCATATTCTAATATAAAAAATATACAGTTGCGAAAATCATATGATATTTTGGAGATGGTGTCCATGTCCAAACCGTCGCAGTTTGCATTTTGCAAACCGGATGGACGAGGAAGCAACACCAACAAGTCGCACCATCTGCAGTATTTGCAAACCGGAAGAACCAAGCATCGGCTAACACAAGGAACAGAGCTGAAACTGCAATCATCGGCTAACACATGTCACATAAGAACAAGGGTATGTAGTCCCTGTCTTCCTTTCTCAAAAGCCCTGCAGCTGCAGGATTCTATTTCCATGGGTGGGCTGTCGTGGTAGTCAATCATGATTCATGCCATGATGCCAGACAAGAGACAAGATCATAAAGGCAAAGCAATACTACAACGCAAGAGAAAAAAGATAGTGGATTATTGATACCGCTGCCTGTCTTTTCATATATAAGATGACAAGTAATATTCAGAATATAATTGATTTCCTCGTTGCTGGATTATATGGGTAAAACTAAAAAGTATGTTTCTCAAAGAATATGCTGATGTCAGATCATCAGTTGAAAATATGCTCCATCGCATTGACAGGCAGGGATGAGCCAAGATCTCTCTCATCTTCTTTGCCAAACCAAAAGGGATGGCAGCATTATTGACGCTTTGCACTTTTCACCAGCTCTCAAGACTCCGGGAGAACAGATGAGAGATACATGCTTCTCAGCATACAACTCCTGACTCCTCCTTAAACAAACACAAATAATAGCATCCATCACAATCATATCTCACTCACTGACCCTGCCTGCACAACGACAACCATGTTCTCTCCAAGCTTACAAGTGCACCACAATGGCGTAGGAATACGTAAAAACAGGCACAAAATACAAACAATAAGCTCCCAATCACCCGCCGCATCAAGCTTTCACCATAATAATACAACATAATAAGAGGTAGGGAGACTAGCACACAAGAGACAGGAACAAGAAACTGTCGTCAAAACATCTGTAAATTGAGAATAGTGAGCCAATATCCGAATCGACAAGTTCATGTTCGAAAGCAACTTTCTGCATACATCCGGATCGAGCCATTTGGTGTTTTTCCATCACATGCTCAACGCACCCCCAGATGCACAAAAAGACAATTGCTCACTCATGTTCTTCATCACAAGCTAATCGCAACCCAGATGCACAAAAAGAAAACACCTGTTCACTGTCCAACAGACCTTTACTTGCAGCTCACAAAACCTAACTGCCACACACCCATCACTGGGACCCACTGAACTTGCCCATCATCTTTGCGATGATAGGGCCCACCTTGGGATTCGCTTGGTGCTTAGCAAAGTTGGCAGGATTGTTCATCACTGCAATCAGGCATTAAAACAATGGGTCAAATCAAATAAATAGATGCATACATTAGTTCTATATAGCCAAGTAAAACAGGCAGGTGAAATGATGCAGCTGTCTTAACATACTGGGTCAAATCACTGTATTGAATCTGTACGCAAATTCCATATAAACAAGAACAGGTAACCAAGCACAGCTTCACATCTTAACATAAAACCACTGAATCTGCATGTAAATTCTATAACTAAGAAAAATAGGTTGCACAGTGCAGCTTCATGTCTTAACAACATACTACTGTTAGCTAGGGTCTCGTGTGGAAATGCTATGTTAACTATATCTAACTGTGCTCGAATGGAAGTGTTATAGAGTACATGGATCATTCAAATCGCTTGATTGCGCACACAGGTTTCTGTCGCTAACTAGCACTTGTTTCATGTAGACTCTTCTTAAATAATATTCATGCTACCAACAATCCTAACAAGCATTATTCATTCTAATGCCCAAATATAGAACTAGTATAGATAACATTAATTTCAAATAACAAGAACCAATGTAGCACTGCACCAGAATTGAAGACATTATTCAGATACCACAGCAAATAGGAAGCTGTACTTGCAAGTAAACTAGCATTACAAGATTGGTGTGGGAAACCAGAAATATACCATCTTGTAGAGCCGCCATGACCTCTGGGTCACTGAATGCTGCCATCAGGTCCGGGTCCTGGCAAACAAAGAGAGCAGATCATTGTACAAAAGGGAGATTCATGTATATCAAAAGTGGACAAAAAAGAACATAAACAAGCAAGGCAGTAACTGGTTAATCACTTACATTCAGGATTTTACTCATATCAACATTTCCAGGCACGCCACCCCCAGGGAAACCTCCAGGCATGCCACCCCCAGGGAAAACCCCAGGCATGCCACCCCCAGGGAAACCCCCAGGCATCCCTCCAGGGAAACCCCCACCAGGCATGCCTCCAGGGAAACCTCCACCGGGCATCCCTCCTGGGAAACCTCCACCGGGCATCCCTCCAGGAAAGCCTCTGGGAGATGCACCTCCTGATGAGCGACTTGACGATTGCTCCTTCCTCTTGGCCTTGTCATAAGCAGCCTGGTAAAATAAAACAAAACAAAATTTGGTTCAGATGTAATCATAAGAAGCAACCACCAAAGGGAAATGCATGGAGGCCTGCCTTAGTGTGAGTTACCTGTGCCTCTGCACGTCGACGAAGCCGATCACGTTCCGCTCTCTTTTCCTCTCTCTCTTTTCTCAGCCTCTCGTACTTCCTGCGATGTTCCACTATCTTGTGAGCATTAGGCTCCACCTGCAACATCACCGAATACAGGATAATGAGAGTAGTTATTACGGAATACATGATAATGAGCTAATAAGCTGGCCATGCAAATTATACATCTAGTTCTCAAGAAATTCACCTTCTTGAGCACAGCACTGATCTCCTCATCATAATCCATGTTAGATGCTGTGTTAAGATCACGAGCAGCTTCCTCCCATTTGCCAAGCATGGCATATGCCATTCCACGAGTTTTATAGCCTTTTGCAGAGTCTGGGTTGATCTGGGGGGCAGAAACAAACAAAAATGACAGGTTAGGTGCATCATGTCCAGCATTTTAGGTCTCAAGTATGCCTCTTGGCATCTTCTAAGAATGTGTAACATAACATTTTGCTCAAGTAAAATGCAAGAGATACAAAACTATCACCTTTAAAGCAGCATTGGCATCACGAATGGCAGCAGCTGGTTTCTTCATTTTTATAAACACAGATGCTGTATAAAAATAAGAATTCCCCAGCATGATTAGTATCTGTGACAAGTGATTCATCATGCATGCAGTGGTGGCATTTGGTATGTAGTGGCTGCCGCTTACCTCTAGTGCCATACATGATTGCTGAGAGTGGATTCAGCACAATTGCGTTGGTAAGGTGTTCAATAGCAACTTCGAGTTTTCCTGAGATGACAAGACCAACAATGACACGGATTGAAGAATCATACATGATCAAGATGCTAATCCAAATGGCCAGAAGAGGATCAATTGCAGAGAGGGGTAGGAAGGAGAGTACCTTCAGACATAGCTTCCATAGCCTTGCCTTTTGCTTCTTGAGAGGCATCGCGATTTTCCTCAGTCACCTCCACCAAAGGATCTCCCATCTGCCATGGCAAAAAGAACAGACTTAGCAGCACATCTCCCTTCTCGCTATGATCCCCACAGAAGGGGAAGGGAACATGTTGGTGGCAAGAGAATGGAGCAGAGAGGCTACCTTCTGTGGTGGGTCATCATGGTCAGACGGTACAATGTCTCCTTCAAGCTCAAGATCAGACTCAACAATCTCTTCATCGAGCTCATCTGGCTCAGGAGTGGGATCCCTCATATCCAGATCGTCGTCATCATCATCGTCATCATCATCAATGTCGTCCATGGAAGATCTCTGCAGCACATAATTGCATATGAACACACAAGGACTCAAGAAAGGACCTTGGACGCTACGGAGTGGGAAAAGCAATTCAGTAATTTCACTTGAAGTGCCATACCCTAAAAAATATCACATGCTTTGGAAAGAAGAAGATTCGTAGGTCTTATTTACTCTCTGTTTTTTTTTGAGAAAAAGAAGGATCCGAGCAGGTACTTAGTCTCTATACTACGCGGGATGGATCAAGTAGAGGAGAAGATGGATGGGTATGTTACCTTGGGCTTGTCGGAGGGGGCGGCGGCGGCGGCTGGAATTTTGGCACCCAAACTGCAAAAAAAAAAAAAGAAAAAGAAAAAGGTCCTCCGATCAGAAGGAATGAAGGAAGATTGGGGGGCGAATCGAAAGAAACAGGGAGCGAGGAGGGAGATGGACCTCTGGAGGTAATCCCGGAAGAAGGCGAGGCTGGGGTCGGCGAGGAGCGAGGGGTCCTTCTTGCACGCCTCCACGAAATCGCGAAGCTCGCGGAGCTTGGAGGCATCCATGGTTCCCTTCCCTTCCCTTCCCTTGGCTAGGGTTTAGTTAGGGTTCCTTGTGCTCCCTCCGTTTTTGATGGATCCCAAGGGGAGGGGAAGGGAGAGGGGCTGGCGGCTGCTGCTTCTAGTGGCTTCTACACAGCCCCGCCCACTGTCAGTGAGGAGAGCAATACACTAAGATGGGCCCTCCTGATGAAGGAGGCCAGGCCCAGGCCCATGAAAGGAAAGGCAAGTCAGGCCCACGAAAGAAAAGGGAAGGGAAGTCACGTGACAGGCATGAGGAGGGAGTTGACTGATGTGATGAATACTCTCCTCAGTCCCCGCCGGAGAAGATGGCCGCCCACTGCTCAGTCGGTCCCCTCCTCCCCCTGCCGTGCCCGGCACCAGCACGGATCTCATCCATCTCACCAGCTGCCTGCCTCGCATCCAATTCCTCTCGCTGGACCTGGACTAGAGCACACCCGCCGAAGCAGCATCCACCTGTGACCGTGAGAGGGAATGAGATTGGGATCAACAACAATGTCCCTTCCATCTTTCCCCTTCGTCCTCCTTCTCCTCCTCCTCGCCACCGCCGCTGCCGCCGCCGGAAGCATCAAGGCTGAGGAGGAGGAGGTGGACGACCTCCAGTACCTTATTGAAAACTCCGACGACATCCCCGCCAACGACGCCGACGGGTGGCCTGAGGGCGACGACGACGACCTTCTCTTCCAAGATCAGGAGGACCAGGACTTCCCAGGCGGCCTCCAGCCGCAGATCGACGAGACTCACGTCGTGGTCCTCACCGCCGCCAACTTCTCCTCCTTCCTCGCCGCCACCCGCCATGTCATGGTTGAGTTCTACGCCCCCTGGTGTGGCCACTGCCAGGAGCTCGCCCCGGAATACGCCGCCGCCGCCGCGCATCTCGCCGGGGCCCACCCTCATCACCAGGCCGACCTCGCCCTCGCCAAGGTCGACGCCACCGAGGAAACCGACCTCGCCCAGACCTACGACGTCCAGGGATTCCCCACCATCCTCTTCTTCATCGACGGCGTACCCAAGGACTACAACGGCGCAAGGACCAAGGACGCCATCGTCGACTGGATCAACAAGAAGTTCGGCCCGGCCGTGCAAAATCTCACCAGCGTCGACGAGGCCCAGAGGATACTCACCGGGGATGACAAAGCTGTCCTCGCCTTCCTCGACACTCTATCCGTACGAACCAACCATTACCCTTCTATTATTATTTTTGGACTAATAATATATATTTTCTCTTCACTTCATTTTAGTTCCTGCACTTTGAGTTGGCAGGCACTAATCTCCTTTCAAATCCATTTATTTATTCTTTTGTTTAATAATTCACAAGTGTATGTACAACACATCTTAAACATGAATGGCACAACAGCTACTGTAGAATTTTTCTGAGGAAGAAACCAAGCCTGCTTCTTATATATATAATATACTACTGTAGTTCTTTTTTTTTTCACACTTCAATAATATATCATACTGCAAGTAAGGTTATAAATGTTCTACTTCTATGTCTTGATGAGGACCGATGTTAATGGCTGAAAATAACTCGCAACAGCAAAAATGATTACTATTTGATGACTTGTAAGTTGAGACCTTGAACCCTTCTCTAATGTTTATATAATGATTATATGGGAACTTCTGCTATATAGGGTGCTTACAGTGACGAGCTTGCTGCTGCTTCAAGGCTGGAAGATAGCATCAACTTTTATCAGACTTCGACTCCTGATGTTGGTAAGCTTTTCCATATCGACGCGGCAGTAAAGCGTCCATCCGTAGTACTTCTGAAGAAAGAGGAGGAGAAGTTGACCTTCTATGGTAAGTGCCTTCATCTCTAAGTTATTTCTAGATTTCAGTACCAGCCTTATTTTCAATTTTTTGTGCACCTATTAACAGAAGATATAATCCAATGTGTATGATCCAGATGGGGAGTTTAAAGCATCAGCCATTGCTGATTTTGTGTCTGCTAACAAGCTTCCTTTGGTGACCACACTAACTCAAGAAACTTCCCCTTCTATTTTTGGCAATCCAATCAAGAAGCAGGCATGTCATGTTGCCTACAATCGGATCTCTTTTCTGCATTCTAACATTTTTTTTGTCCATATACTGTTCCTTCACTGAGATACTGTCTTCTTTTTGCAAGTCAGATTTTACTATTTGCTGTTGCAAGCGAGTCCTCCAAATTTCTGCCCATCTTTAAGGAAGCAGCAAAGCCATTTAAGGGAAAGGTAATTCTTTCTGTTTGTTAAGACTATATATTTGGTAATTACGATTGTAATCCGGTATTGTTGTATGTGTCTAGGGAGGCAACTTGCCCCCTAAGTCTCTGTACTCTATATATACCGCCCGAGAGGCTCAATCAATCTAAGCACACACTATTAGCATCAGTCTGCGATGCTTCCGCTATGTCTGTGTGTGTGTGTTGGGGGAGTGGGGGCAACCTGGTACTGTCATATGTTTCTGGGGCGGCAAATTGCCTCTGTACTCTCTATATACCGCCTTAGAGGCTCAATCAATCAAACTTATGCGATTAACCTCACTTACATTGTTGACCCTTTGCTTTGTTCTATGTTCAAGTTAATTTCCAACTCTTTGGTAGTTTTTCCTTGCTTTTTTTGGTGTGCTTAATACTTCTTGGTGTGAGTGTTTTGTGAATCATTGATGAAGTGTGTTCACGTATGTGCAGCTATTATTTGTCTTCGTGGAGCGAGACAATGAGGAAGTTGGTGAACCAGTCGCTGACTACTTTGGTATTACTGGACAAGAGACCACAGTAATACTTTTTTTCTTACGTCATTAACCTGGTTTCATGTCGTTACATTATCATTTTGTAAATTCCAATTGCATTCCTCTGCAGGTTCTTGCTTACACTGGTAATGAAGATGCTAAGAAATTTTTCCTTGATGGTGAGGTGTCACTTGAAGCCATTAAGGTAATTGCTGAAATATGTTATGCACCGTATGAGAAATAAGAACTAAAGGACTAGTGCTAATGGTTAACAGTGAGTGATCGTCATGTTACTAATTTGAAGCTGATTTGTGTGTTTCTACTAACCGTTACTTGACTTGGTTTTCTGTCTATGTGTTTTTCTGTTGAGTAAAATGGATCAACGGTATCATGTCCAGGCCCCCTAAGCACCAAATGCAGATTTGGTCCCAAAACTTGTTAAGTGTGCTGTGTACCACTTGATTGCAAATATTCTTAGAGCGCCCCAACAATGCCACCTCAGCTGGACATATAGGATCCTTGTCATCGTTTTGCATTGCATATGTGAAGGGGAGAAGGAATAAGAGAGAGGAAAGCTAACTAGTAGTTAGTAGCTAGTCTATAACACACTTAAAGAAGCATCAGCATTTAATACCCCTATTATATGTAGACCCATATTTTTTTGAAGAGCATGCTATAGGTCCATTGGAGAGCTGATGTACTGTGCTCTCTATTTCTTACATGGACAATCTTATAGCTAGTAACTATCTACGCTGTTCGAGGGCTCTTAACGAATATGCACTTGTCTATGTGGCAAACCAGTGTGATCCTCTCTCTCTCTCTGTCTCATAGATAGGCACACTAACCTGTGAATATAATCTCATGAACATATTGCAATTCTCTACTTTTATCAAAATTCACACTAAACAGTAAGATTTTTTTTAAAAAAATAGTGTACTTGTGACATTTCAGTATTTTGTCACTGCTTTTGTGGGATTCTGCTTGTACTAGGGAGGTGGGACTAGGGAGTTGGTTACATTTCTTTACAAAACCTCATCTATTTAATACCTATGATATTTCGGCTCTTGACAGGACTTCGCTGAAGGTTTCTTGGAAGGCAAGCTTACACCATTCTACAAGTCTGAACCATTACCTGAATCTGTGAGTCTCAACTCATGAAAATTATCTGATATATCCCCATTCTTTACTCAGTTCACATTACTGAGACATTATACTTGTGTTTCCACACAGAATGATGGGGATGTCAAAATTGTCGTCGGGAAGAATCTGGATCTAATAGTTTTGGATGAATCAAAAGATGTACTTCTGGAGGTTTGCTCTTGGCACTTTGGCAGACATTTAAGAAAGGACATTGGCATGATTGCCCCCACTTTGTGGGCAAATTTTCCCTCACTTTTTCTTTCACTTCGCACCATTGCCCCAGCTACTCTCAATATGTTTTCGCCATTGCCTCTTTGCTTACACAAACTAGGGGCAACGGTGCAAAGTTTCAGGAACAGCAGGGGCAGTGTTGCAAACTGAAAAAAGGAGTGCAACTCAGCTTTAGGCCTTACAGAGGGGACAGCCGTGCATTTATCTCTTTATGCAAATAGGACTTATTTGTTACTATAATGACATGCTGTTTGGATGTAGATATACGCACCATGGTGTGGGCACTGTCAATCGCTGGAGCCTACTTACAACAAACTAGCCAAGCATTTACGTGGCGTTGACTCCCTTGTGATTGCTAAAATGGATGGTACTGCCAATGAGCATCCACGTGCAAAGGTTGCATTACTGCCTTCGATGGTTTGTTTTGGCTGACTATCCATTTTCTTGAAAATGCTTTGCTTCCTTGCTTTTATTTTATATTTATCTTTTTAAAACATATTACTGTATCTCAATGTTACTTTGACCTTTATGTTTTTGTAACTTATTATGTCACTAGGATTTATAATGGATTTAGGATTTAGAAAAAATGTAATGCTAGAAAAATGTGTTTTAGTGACAGTATCTGTAGCCAATGCCAATAGTGCAGCACAGATTCTAAAGCTAGCATTAAAAAACTTCATCAAGGGAGCACTAAGTTTGCAAGGCACTGCAATGTCTAATTTTTGCTGGCTATGCCAATAGTAGTCATGACACGTGAACATCACTTGCGGTTTGCCTTTCTTTTTTGCTCAAAGTTTCATTGTCTTATATGATGGACAAAAGAATATATGGATCTGTTCCTGGTCTGCTGTTTTATGCATGCGTAGTGTATTTACTTCACCTCTTTGGGTAGTGAATCAGTAGTTTTGGTAAATGGTAACTTCCAAGAAATGCCTAGGGGAGCTTGTTAACTTAGATTGTCTGATCCAGTACTTGTGAGAGTCTGAGAGAACCTGGACACCTCTGTGGGTAGTATGGTACTATGATGCAGCTTATCTGCTTCACTTGCCATTCCATACATGGTGATCCTTTTGTACGAAATCACACTCTGACTTTTGAGTGTTTATCACAAGCAAGCACTACTTTTTCTCTCAGCTGGACACACACATGCACAAAACAACACATAGTTTTTGTTCGATGATGCCACCTGCCCTCATCTTTTTCTCACATATATATAGCTATACAGGCTATTATTCTATTAACCCGCCCATGATCAGTGGCTGATCCCAGAAATTGTCTTGGACCAGGGCTGACTCAGTTAAATTAGTCTTAATCTTTTGTGATTTTATAACATTCTACACATTTTATTAGTAGCTCTAGTGATGCTTTCTTGTCCAAGACCAGGGCTGCAGCAAGGGCAGCCCGGGCCATAGATTCGCTGCTGCCCATGATATCCTCCTAATAATGCAGTCAATGGCTCATATGATCTGTCCATTATTGTTGTTAAAACGAGCTGAAATCTAACTAGCACTAATAGCAATGAACTTAGATACTAGCTGAACTTGGATACTCATGATTAATTGTGGCTCTTATTGTAGACATAATTTGGTAGTCTCCTTAAGTTGTCTTCTTGAATTTCAGTGCATGGGCAATGTGATTAACTGTTTGTTGATGTGCATTATGTTCAGTTTTACAACCACTGCATGATATAAATCTGACACTTGGTTTCCTGTTACAGCCTGACGGATACCCAACTATTCTCTTCTATCCAGCTGGGAAGAAAAGCTTTGAGCCTGTAAGTGCTTATAACTCGATCATTTTACTTGTTGTTAAGTGTGGTATCTGTTATACATTAATCACATTATTATTCTTAGCAGTCATGCTTTGTTGGGACTGCACCTAAAACAGAAACCTGTCCTAGCTAACATGATTCTTGCGTTGACAATCATCCATACCTTTAAACATTTTGTGATTTTTCATGGGCGTTATGCTGATTTATATCCTACTGTGTTGCTCACTCTTTGTGGTTGAAAGTTCACGTTAGTATTTAGTGACGTGAGGAATGGCAGATCCAGTAGATTAGTAGTTAAGATCAAAAGAGGAACTGAAATGGCCACGAAACGCCAAGGCTAGCCAGTAAAAGAGTTTATTAATTATTCGTCACGAGCTTAGGCTTAGCTCTCCTCAACCAGGTATTAGTTGACCAGGCAACATGAAAATGTTGCGGTCGCATGCATCTCCTAAGATATGAACATTGACTGATTCAATGTGTTGGTTTGTTTGGCTATACCTTTTCAGGTCACTTTTGAGGGGGAGCGGACAGTGGTAGATATGTACAAGTTCATCAAGAAACATGCTAGCATCCCTTTCAAGTTGAAGCGCCAGGAGTCAAGGACCGAGAGCACTCAGACGGAGGGTGTGAAGAGCTCTGGTACGAACCTGAAGGACGAACTGTAGGGCATTGAAATATCATACATACGGCTGAGGGCTGGCTGTTAGTTTTGAGGTGGATGTGGATCCTCCTCTGCAATCTTCCCTTGGTGGATGAGGGATGGGGGAGAAATCAGTACTTGTAGAGGAAGAGTGGTCAACTTGAGGACTTCGAGGAGTGGAATTGGAACAGATCGGCATATAGTCAAATAAAATTAAATCTTTTTTGCCTTTATGCGTCTGTTTTTCTGTCTTTACTTTACTTTACTTTACTTTTCTGTCTTTAATAATAATACTGTATAGGTCATTCATATTCATACATGGAGATGGAGGTCACTGAAAACAAAAGGTGGAGCTCTGTATTATTTTATACACAAACAAACTTTGCCAACTGGAGCAGGGGTGAGCTCCCCTGGAATGGAAAGGAAAGGAATATATATATATATACACACACACACACAGAGAGCGGATGACGACTGTATGATGCTATAGTAAGGGGAGCGCTCTATGCAGGGGCACGAGCAGGAGGCAGAGCCATCTCGAGGTCCCCTGCGGGCACTGGTGGCTCCCCTGGAGCTGTAGCGCTTGTGGTGGGCGATGCCACAGCGTGCCTGGCCCTCCATCTGAGGATCTGGAGGAGGGCGGAGTTGGTGCAGACGGCGACGCTGAAGCCCGCGAAGGTGGACAGGATGATGGTGATCACGGCTTGCATCCGCACCTTCCCATTCACACAGCACAACTCAGCAGGATGATGACATCAGATCTAAAAATGATATGATGGATCAATAAGCAGGTTGTTCTTACGTATCTGTAGAAGATGTGCGTGAATAGCACAATGAAGAGGAACTGCACCGCAGAGTAGATCCATACATATCTCCTGGACACCATCTTTGTTGTAGTTAGGGAGGAGAAGAGGCCAAGGACGCAGGCGAAGGGCAAGGAGATGGCCAGAGCCGCCGTGCCATGGTCGCCGACCTGCATGAAAATTTGAATTGTCGTACGTTCATGATGATGAACACAGATCGAGCACAAATCGAGCAGCAAACTGACCAGCAGCTGTTCCAGGAAGCAGAAGTAGGCGAGCATGCTGACGATGACGAGGATTGGCGTGCCGTGCCACACCCTGTAGCTGCTGTATCTGCTGGTGGTTGCTGCGGTAGTAGGATCACCAGCACCACCATCAGCCTGTGCCTGTGCCTGTGCCTGTGCTTGAGCCAGAGCCACCGCCGCCTGAACGACATCAGCAGGGTCCGGCAGGCGTCGCAGGGTGACTGGAAGGTTGAGCACCTCCTGGCTGCACACGTCGCAGGTGCCGTTGCCCTTGATGCTGAACCACTTGATGGCGCAGGCCCTGTGCGCCAGGGCCAGCTCGCCCTTGCAGCAGCACTCCAGCTTGAGCACCGCCTCCTCCGACAGGGCTACCATGCAGATGCGGCACACCGCCTCCTCGGCGGCGATGTCTTCCTCTTCTCGCTGTTGTTCTTGTTCATCCTCCTCTTCTCCTCCGGTGGTGGTGGCCCTTGCTGCCTGATCTATAGGAGGAGGATGAAGAGGAACATGCTCACGCAGCGGCACCACTCTGAGCCGCCGCCTGAGAGAGCTGGAGTCTGCCACTCTCCTCGACCCTTTAACTTTTGCGGTGCCGCCGCTGAATCGCCTGGCGACACTCGTAGCTGGCACGGACTGGGAGCGGCATACCTGCCTCATCAGTTCCTTATCCTTGTTGGCGGCACTAGCGCCGGCAGCAGGATCATCGTCATGCTCTAGCTGACGATGTTGATCCTCCAAGGCGGAGGTGGGGGTGGAGCTGGACATGGATGAGCCGGCAGGCGCCCACATTCTGAAGGAGCAGCTGAAGATCTTGGAGAAGGACAGCGACCGGCCGCTGCCGTCTGCTTGACATGCTTCATCATCTGTTGATCTCAGGCTGCGTGCTGGCAGAAGGAAGCTCGTCTGCTTATGCTTATTCCCCCCCCGTGGTTGTGGGCGAGGACGAGGAGTCTTGGTCGACTTCTTCCTGTTGGCCCTGCTGCCCCTGCCCCTGACCCAGATCATCTACAGCTACAGCAGATAGTAACGTGCCGCCATCGTCTCCCATCGCCCCCTGCATCTGCACGCAGCAGATGGAATC
>CM041637.1:47664555-47697498 GCA_023333625.1 Bothriochloa decipiens | reverse complement strand
GGAGAGGCCGGAGGTAGCTGAGCTCTGTGTCTGCGTGTGTGGCGAGCTCAAGCTCGATGGAGGCTGAGCACGAGCAGTGACGGCGGGCTTGCGACGACGACGATATGATAGACGCATTGCAATTGAAGAAGACACCCAGTGCACTGTGGAGAGGAGGATGTGGTGTGGCTGGTGCCTGTGGTGCTGCAGCTTGCTTTGTATTTGCTTCCCGGCCAATTAATCCAAGCCAGAACTAATAATAAATCCCTGCAGGTATGGATGGTATGATATTATTGGTAGATATCAAGGTTTAATTTCCATTGAAAAGGTCGTTGGTTGGTTAACCGTGGCTGGCATGGCATGGCATCACGCGGGAGGGCGTTGCTATTGGTAGCGATATATGGAGCTGAAATACAGCAAGAGCTGCCAATGCAATTAAGGGGTGCATATGATGGTACGGTTGAGACTATTCTCTAGCTAGCTCACCATCCAGTAATTAAGCTAAGCTTAGCTAAAAGCAATCGATCAAGCAGGCTCAATGTAAGGTAAGGGGTGCAGTGCAGGACACGATCGGCGGCGGCTGGGTTACGTTACGACTTTAATTTGGGACTTGGGAGCTAGCTACATCCAAGTGGGAAACGGGAGAAAGAAACAACCAATAATAAGCTGCTGCCTGCCTTCTGGTGTGGTGTGTTCATTTTGGCAGCGAGTTGGCTTCGCACGCGACGCGACTGTTGAGCGAGACCACGACGACAAAGACATGATTAACGACGACTAGCTACCAGTCAGTAGTACTGTATCTCACACCCGCACTTTTACTCTCTGCCTAGCCTTTCTTTTGTCCAATTCACACGCATAATTATTTTGGGTGAATATAATCCTTGTCGGGTAACTGAATAAAGAGGTACCCTAAACCCTTTTACAGGAAGAATTAAACCCCCAACAATAAAACTCCAAAATCATCCGAGACGCCCACAAACAGAGATGCAGGCCCATCGGCACACTCCGAGCTACGCTGGCTCGGCCCAGGAGCAGCGACGCTCAGACTAAGATAGCCTCTTGTTCGACGGTACCCTCGAATAGCGGAACTTCGCCCATGCGGACGACCGCCCCTCGAGGTGACGGAACTACGCCCGTGCGGACGACCCCCCGTCGATTACTACTACCCCCCTCGTATCCACCTACTCCCCGTACGGGAGTCAGCGCATTTAATGCGTCCACCAACTCCAGTCTAATCGCATGGCTACAACAGCGTTACAGTGGACAGGTACAACGGTCGAGTCCTGCTTTTACCGCCCATCCCTGGACGTGTGGTGAGCAGCTTGGTACTGTTGTACCATACCAAGCACTGTTTCGCCTCCGACGCCCCCTCGACACGCTACACGACAGCCGCCAGCTTCGGATTCCCTAAGTCCGATCTTATCCATCCAACCACTACTTCCGTGGCTACCCCTCGATTGGGCCTCGAGTGTCATCAAGCCACCCCTCGAGTCCGACTTCGACGCCTCCAGTCAACGCTCCAACGACCCCCGACGCGACGTACACTGGGATCCGCACGCCCGCGTATGGGCGCGGGTCTTTCGCCGACCGTTTACGGGTGTCATCTGACACGCTTGAAGGACGGCCGCCGACTCCAAGCACGTCGCTACAGGGCAAGCCATGCCCGGCGCACGCCTCCATAGCAGCTTCGACTTGATCGGCATCGCCCCCTCGACGTTATTACCCACGACCACGTAGGCTTCTTGTATACCGTGCCTCTCCTTAGTCTATAAAAGGGGATGCCGGGCATGTTAGAAAGGAGGCGAAAAAGAACGACCAAAAACCTGAGAGAGCTTCTAGAACCCGGAACGCTCAAGTCTCAGCTCACCCTGTACACCCCTCAATTTTCACTCGCTCGCTTGTATCCTCCCCTGTACAAGCACTTCGGTGCAAGATAATACAAATTTTCTCCCCCTGCTAGACGTAGGGCCTTCTTTGCCCGAACCAGGATAAATCGTCGTGTTCATCTTGCATCACCATCCGGATTAGGGAGCATGCAATACATGTTACTCGCCGGTTTTAGGCACCCCCGGGTCCCGACGTCGACAGTTGGTGCGCCAGGTAGGGGAACTCTGCGTGCCACCAATGTTTCCCGCCACTTTCTGGATGGCAAACTCCGTGCCATCGCTTCCGTTCGCTACGGTGATCTGGTTTGGGAGTTTGGAGTTCATGTCGATAGGCCACGGCCATGACATGATCCTGCTCTCGATCGGAAACCCGAGCGGAAGCAGTTCCGGGTCCCCACGACTGGCCCCTCGCTGGACTTGTCACCACGCTTCCCCGCCCAGGAGGAGGCACATCCGGCGCAACCCCCATCGCCACTCCGAGTCGACATCCATCTCAGCTTCCACGTCCCCGGCTGAGGATGCAGGGTCCCTGGTTGGGAACCTCGCGGACCTATGCCTGGGATCAGAGGAACTGGGGGTCTTGGTGGCGACTCCGACTCCATCCTCGCTACGCGCTCGCCAAGGGGGTCGAGCGTGGTCTCTCCTATGGGTGTGGCTTCTAGAGCCACCTAATCTGTTCCCACACGGGCTGTTCGAGGCCCGTCGTCGGTTCCCGTTTGGCCTAAACAACGCTACCAGGTGGTACTCATCCTCAGTGAGTACCAACTTGAATGTGTATAAGGACCTCCCGGGACACCTCCTTCGCACCATCGAAGATTTGCTGGCTCCCACGCCAACCTCTGTACATCCAGGATCCTCAGGGACTCCTGGCCCAAGGTGCTACACTCTCGGCACGATCCAACGCCAGCTGGAGGAGGAGCGGCAGGGACAATTCCCCATCTTTTACTCCGGCGATCCCGACTCCGACTCTGACCACTACGACCCCACGCGGGTGTGCTTTCACATCGATGAAGGAGTCGCATCAAGCGACCCCATTGTCGAACCCGCAGCCACGCCTGCGGCAATGGCCATGGCGGGCGGTGCCCTTGTCGTAGCGGGACAGGAGGAGCAGCCACCTACTGCAACTGACAACGCGCAAGTTCCCTAGGACACACATGACCCCCAGCTCGTGCAAGTCCATGAGTTACGGGCCAAGCTCGACGAAGACCGGGAGCGTCTGTGCCAGCTCGAGCGAACCCTCGAGCAGGAGCGCAGACAACCACAAGGCGAAGGGGCTCGAGCCAGAGCCCGAGATGTCCAACGATGAATTGTTGGGGGGGGGGACGCGATCGAGCGCCCCGTGTTCAATCGCGCCTGCCAGAACATCGTTGCGGCGACCATGCTCCTCCACAACATGCCGGCCCCTCGAACCCCGAAGCCCGGCACATCCAGCAAGAGGTCCAGGGACTCCTTGAGGTGGCCGCCATGCAACAGGCTGAAAGCTCCGCCTCGAGACGTCGAGGGGCAGCTTCGGGGCAACCTCCCGAACCCTCCCAACACGAGAGGTAGGGCTTGGTCCATCAAGTTGACTCCCCTCGACCAAGGAGGGCGGTCCCCGTCCGCGAGCGCATCTGTGATGACCGCGAGCCTCAAGACATACGCCACAACATTAACAAGAACCCAGATGTAAGAGCGGCGATGCTGAGGTGTGAGGCTACGGCGCACACCGGGGCTGGCGCTATGACAGCGACGAGGACCGGCGCCGGTCCCCCGACCCACCGGGCCCTCGAGTCTTCAGCCGAGCGATTCGGAGGACGCTGTTGTCGAGTCCTTTTCATCCCCCCATGAGCCTCGTCAAGTACAATGGCGAGACGAAGCCCGAGCTATGGCTAGCTGATTTTAGGTTGGCATGCCAACTAGGCGGAGCTCACGACGACCACAGGATCATCCGGTAACTCCCCCTCTTCCTATTGGACACGGCTCGAAGGTGGCTTGAGGAGCTCCCCTTTGATCAAATCCATGACTGGTATGACCTGGTCATGGTGTTCGAGGGGAACTTCAAAGGAACTTACGTATGCCCCGGCAATAGGTGGGATCTCTAGAGCTGCAAGAAGAAGCTGGGGGAGTCTCTCTGCGACTTCGCTCGACGCTTCTCCAAGCGGCGTACCGAGCTTCCCCACATTGCCGACGAAGACGTGACCCTGGCTTTCATCACCGGGACCACCTGCAAAGACCTGGTACGAGAGCTGGGACAAACTCCCCCCAAGACCGCCGATGAGTTGATGGACCTCATCACCAACTTTGCCGTCGACGAGGAGGCGGTTGGTGCCTTCTTCAACAACCCCCAAGGCAAGCGCGAGACCAAGCCGGGCGACCCCGAAAGTTTGAATCGGGGCGCCAAGAAAGGTGGCAAGAAGAAGAAGAACCAGCATGGCAAGCGTGAGGATGGCCCTGACAATCTCATGGCCACCACCGAGCGCAAAAAGCCCCGAGGTCCTCCCAAGAAGGGCCTCTTTGATGAAATGCTAAAAAAGTCGTGCCCCTATCACAAGGGTCCTGCTAACCACAACCTCGAGGACTGTCGGATTATCAAGAAGTACTTCGAGAGCATGGGCCTCGGGAAGGACGACAAGAAGGAAGATCCCAAGGACAAGGGCGGCGACAAGGACAACGGCTTCCCTGAGGTCTATGACTGCTACATGATCTACAGGGGCCCCTCGACTCGGACCTCACCCCGACAACGTAAGAAGGAGCGTCGGGAAGTCTTCTCCATGCAAGTTGCCACTCCCCACTACCTCGACTAGTCCGAGATGGCCATCACGTTCGACCGTGAGGACCACCCGGACCATGTCCCTCGGCGGGGGGTATACCCGCTCGTCGTCGCCCCTATCATCGTCAACACTCGTCTCTCCAAGGTGCTCATGGATGGAGGCAGTAGCCTCAACATCATCTACACAGAGACCCTCGACCTCCTAGGGGTCACAAGAGAAAAGCTCAACTTGAGTGCCGGGGGCTTGCACAGCGTTGTACCAAGGAGGAAGGCTCTCCTCGTCTGCCGCATCGACCTCCCCGTCTGCTTTGGTGCTCCCGCAAACTTCAAGAAGGAGAAGCTCACCTTCGAGGTGGTTGGGTTCCACGGCACATACCATGCCATCATTGGACCACCCGGCTACACCAAGTTCATGGCAATCCCCAACTACACCTACATCAAGCTCAAGATGTTGGGACCCAAAGGCGTGATCACCGTCGGCCCCTCCTTCGATCACGCATACGACTGCGACGTCAAGTGCGTCGAGAATGGGGAGGCCGTTGAGGAGTTCGTGATGTTAGCAGCAACCCTCGAGGCGTTCGCCATTGAGCTCCCCGACCCCAAGCGCCACGCTGGCAACTTCGAGCCCGTCGAAGACACAAAGAAGGTCCTCCTAGACCCGAGCAGCTCCGATGAGAGGGCGCTGATCGTTAGCGCTAGCCTCAGTGAAAAATAGGAAGCAGTGCTCGTTGACTTTCTCCATGCAAACGCCGACATGTTTGCATGGAGTCCTTCGGATATGCCGGGCATACCGAGGGAGGTCGCCGAGCACGCCTTGGAGATCCGAGCCGGGTCCAAACCGGTGAAGCAACTCTTGCGTCGCTTCGACGAATCAAAACGCAAGATCATCGGGGAGGAAGTCAACAAGCTTTTGGCGGCCAGTTTCATCAAGGAGGTTCATCATCCCGAGTGGTTAGCTAATCCTGTACTAGTCAAGAAAAAGAATGGGAAATATAGGATGTGTGTAGACTATACCAGTTTGAATAAAGCATGCCCTAAAGTTCCCTTCCCCTTACCACGTATTGATCAAATCCTTGATTCGGCTGCGGGATGTGAAACTCTCTCCTTTCTTGATGCCTATTTTGGCTACCACCAAATCAGGATGAAGGAGTTCGACCAGCTCGCGACTTCCTTCATCACCCCATTCAGCATGTATTATTACATAACCATGCCCTTCGACCTTTGAAATGTCGGGGCAACGTACCAACGGTGCATGCTCCACGTCTTCGACGAACACATCGGGCAACGGTTGAGGCCTACATCAACGACATCGTTGTCAAAACCAAAAGGGCAGACGACCTCATCAACGACCTCGAGATCATGTTCAAGTGCCTCTGGGCGAAGAAAATCAAGCTCAACCCCAAGAAGTGTGTCTTTGGCTGTCATATCTCATTTTAAAGGACTAAAATAAGATATATAAAATCCTTACATGCGCCCCAGGATGTCGCACATATAAACTGATAAATTATAAATAGTACCAAATCAGAGTTTATTACATAGCGCACAAATAGCATAATATTTTCTTTAATAAGAATAAGACATAACTAAGATAACTCCAGATGATGGCTCCACCACAGGGACAAGTCAACTGGTTAACACAAGCTAGTAGTTGTGTCAATAACTCTCACTCCAATCTTGATCTGTTACCCATCCGGGATTTTCTAAGTAAATGAAATAAAACAAGTGTAAGTACACATGTACTTAACAAGCATAGCAGGGGTTCATGAGGTTCAATGAAAGTTGACACAGTTAAACTACAAATAGCTTTTAGTGTATGTCACATTTTAGCATTTAGCATCAAGGTAGTATCAAACCATAACCACATGATCAGGTAAACATGATTAGGAATATGATAAAAACAATATTTAATAAGTAGCATAATTAATGATCCATAAAAGTCTCCAAGGCCGCTCTTTCCGTGAGCATGGACGATATATCGATTTAAACTCTGTGCAGAGGTGTACACTTTCACTACGGGTCATGATTTCTAAACACTTGGGTTAATTACTCCCAACCACTTAAAAACCACATAAAGCCACTCATAGGTTCGTCTAACAAGCTAGGGCTGCAGGGTCATTGAATATAGAAAACCCCTCTTCCAATGTGGCACATCCCAATTATAACACACAATGAAGAAGTAGCCCTATACTCAACTCGTAGATTCTCTAACTTACTAGAAAAAGTCCTATGAACAACTAGAGCCAGAGCCATATAGCCCCCATAGCTATACGTTATGTCCCGGATGATCACTTACAGTTTAGATCTTATTGAAAACCATCTTTAATTATTAGTTGCATAGTCATTAATCAAGTTACAAGATCAGTTATAAAGCACTAGCACAAACTACCCATATGCCACATCCCCAGTTCACAAGGTAAACAAGTATTCAAAGCTAGGTAGTTCTAACAGGGTAGCAAAGAGACACATGCATATGATTTTAGTGTGTATAGTGAATAGGTAACAAGGATGGTCTCAACTATACTTGCCTTGATCAAAGCTCTCCTGATGAACCTGCTCCTGATCCTAGTTGTAGAAGTATTCTTGATCTCCCACAAACGGCTCACTCTCTAAACTCGATCAACAATCAGTAACACACAAGCATCGAGCAATCATACACGAGCAAGCAAATAGATTTAATTAGAACAGTGCACCAATCCAAGAAAAACAGATTGAAAAGCTTATAAAACCAATCTACACATTGCTCCGATCACACAGACATAAAGATCATCAAAATCGGAGCTATAACGAGAAAGTTATGGATTTTACAAGTTCCCTATTGTAAAATAATAGATTAAAATAAATCTTAATTTTTAAAAGTCAAAAATAAATCCAATAGTGGTACTAACAGGTATATTATAAAATTATGAACTAACGCAACTTGAACGGGCCAAATCGGAGCTAAAACGGAGAAGTTATAAACATTTAAAGATAGTGGCAAAACTATAAATAGATAAAAACATATTTTGAAACTAAAAAAGGAAAATACGTTTTTCAGTGAAGAAAATGTATTCTGGGATCTGTTAAAAGATAAAATATGCCTTCCAGTGGACAAAATGTATTTTGGGTCTGTTAAAAGAAAACTACGCTTTCCAGTGAAGAAAACGTACCCTCCGGAAAGCGCCAAGGGCTCTTAACAGATTAGGCAGAAGGGCAGGGGGTTATCTGCAAACTTGCCAAATGAAGGGGTACGGGCGAACCAGACCCGTTGGATCTGCGATGAATGGCTCAGATTGGGTTGGGAAGTTAGCCTCGCTGGGGACGACGATGGACACGCCGGCGGACATGGTCGGCGATGAGAAACCTCGCCGGCGTTGATAGAACTAGCCCTACGGACCTCGGCTGGACCTGAGACCCGACCGGATTAAAGATGGCCGGTGACCGACGATGGCGGCGACGAGCTTGCCAGAGTATACCAACTGAGAGCTATGAGCCACTAAACTACTCGGAGTCGGTACTAAACGATAGAGGCGATCGAGGCAACCTTACCAGAGGTGAAGATGAAGCTTGGCATAGGCGAGGTTGAGTTAATGGTGGGCAACGGTGGACGACGGTGTCCTGCGGGTAGAAATTGACTCGAGATAAGCGCCATTAACCGAAAGCAAAGGCACCGGGATGTGCAAGAGGTCAAAAGGAATCTTGAATTCCATCTTACGATGATGGAGAGCCGACGGCGACGGCGAATTCGAACTCGGGCGATGGCGGCTAGGGTTGCGGTGGCAGCTCGAGCTCGGGTGTCGTGGCGGTTTGCATGAGGGTTCGGCGGAGGGCTTAGCGGCGCACGGGCTCACTATTTATGGGCGAGTCTGGTTTGAGGAGCACGGCGGGGCAAGGAGTCGGGGCGGACGCGGACTTCGGTCGGAGTCCGGCTTGGACACGACATGAGGTAGGGGATGACTTTAGGGGTCCCGCTCGTCAGGGACAGAGAGAGAGGGAGACGGGAGACGGGCGCGTGATGCGATGGTCGGTTGGGCCGGCCGTCGGCCCAAGAGGGGAAAGGCGCGCGCGGCTGCGGAGGAAAGAAGAGAAGGTCGTCGGGCCGGGAGGCAGCAGTGGGCCGCGGCAGGCGGTAGGCCTTCGGGCCTTCGGCATGGGTAGTGTAGGAAAGGAGCAGGCCTTCGGCCGGTTGGGCCGAATGGAGGGAGGAGGGTAGGAGGGAAGAATGAGTTTTACTTTTATTTGAACTATTTTTCAAATACATTTTAAAAAGGATTTTGAAATCCAATTCAAATCCAACCAAAACCAAACATCACAAAATGAATTATGCACCAGCATGAATGCACAAACTTGGTTCTTGACCTATGATTGACTTTAATTTTTATGAAAATTATTATTTTTCCTAGGTTAAATGCTCACCAAAAATGCAAAATTAAATCAATTTGACTATTTTAACATCATGCAAATTTTAGGGTGTTACATTGGCGTCCCCCGAGGCATGCTGTTGGGGTACATAGTTTCCCAGCGCGGCATCAAGGCCAACCCCGAGAAAGTCTCCGCAGTCACCAGGATGGGCCCGATCCGAGACCTCAAGGGTGTCTAGAGGGTCACGGGCTGCCTCGCAGCCCTCAGTCGCTTTATCTCACGACTTGGAGAAAAAGCACTGCCTCTGTACTGCCTCTTGAAAAAATCCGAGCACTTCGTATGGACCCCGAAGCTGAGGAGGTCCTCGCCAAGCTTAAGGTCGTGCTTACCTCACCCCCGATCCTTGTGCCTCCGAACCCAGCCGAGCCATTCTTGCTCTATGTCACCGCGACCACCCAGGTGGTCAGCGCGGCCATAGTTGTCGAGAGAAAACAGGAAGGGCACGTCTTGCCCGTCCGACGGCCTATGTACTTCATCAGTGAGGTACTCTTAGAGACCAAAGTTCGCTACCCGCAGATCCAGAAGCTCCTCTACGCCATCGTGATCACTCGATGCAAGCTCCAACAATACTTCCTTGGTCACCCGGTGACTGTGGTCTCTTCTTTCCCCCTTGGAGAGATAATCCAGAATCGGGAGGCCATGGGAAGAATTGCCAAATGGGCGGTCGAGCTCATGGGCGAAGCTCTCATGTATGCACCATGGAAATCCATCAAGTACCAGGTGTTAGCCGACTTCATCGCCGAGTGGAGTGATACCAATTCCCTCCAGCTCAGATCCAAGCAGAGCTCTGGACGATGTACTTTGACGGATCGCTAACGAAGACCAGAGCAGGCGCAGGCCTACTCTTCATCTCGCTCCTCGGAGTCCACATGCGTTATGTGATCTGACTCTACTTCGCTGCCTCTAACAATGTTGCAGAGTACGAGGCCCTCGTCAATGGCTTGCGCATCGCCATCGAGCTCGGGGTTTGACGCCTTGATGTTCGTGGAGACTCACAGCTCATGATCGACCAAGTCATGAAGGCCTCGAGCTGCCGTGACCCTAAGATGGAGGCCTACTGTAAGGAGGTTCGCAGGTTGGAGGATAAGTTCTACGGCCTCAAGCTTAACCACATCACCCGAAGATACAACGAGGCCACGAACGAGCTGGCAAGGATCGCGTTGACTCAAGGCACAGTCCCACCCGATGTTTTCTCCAAAGATCTATACAAACCCTCAGTTGATCTAGGTGTAGGGGAAGAAGCTGCAAACCAAGCGATCGACCCCCTCCTCCTACTAAGGCCCCCTTGACCGGGGCCGAGGTCATGGAAATTGAGGGGTCGCCTCCTCAGCAAGACCCCGAGCCCAACTGGCGTACTCCCTTCCTCGAATATCTTATTCGAGGGGAGCTCCCAGAGATCGAACCGAGGCTAGGCGCATCACTCGACGGGCTAAGAACTACATGCTCTACGGCGATGACAGGGAACTCTATCGGCGGAGCCCCACCGGGGTTCTTCAGCGCTGCATCACCATCGAGGAAGGAAGGAAGCTGCTCAGAGATCTACACTCGGGGCTTGCGGTCACCACGCTGCCCCAAGAACCCTTGTTGGGAACGTTTTCCGGTAGGGCTTCTACTGGCCGACCGCCATCTCCGATGCCATCAACGTCATTCGCTCATGTGAGGGGTGCCAATTCTATGCCAAGCAAATGCACCTCCCCGCTCATGCTCTGCAGATGATCCCCATCGCGTGGCCCTTCACCGTGTGGGGGCTCGATCTCATCGGGCCCCTAAAGAAGACAACGGGGCTACACTCATCTACTCATAGCTGTCGACAAGTTCACCAAGTGGATCAAGGCTCGCCCCATCACCAACATCCGCTCCGAGCAGGCAGTCTCATTCTTCACTGACATCATCCACCGCTTTGGAGTCCCCAATGTAATCATCACCGACAATGGTACGCAGTTCACCAGCAAGAAGTTCTTGGACTTCTACGACCATCATCACATCCTTGTGAATTGGTCCGTGGTTTCCTACCCTCAAACTAACGGCCAGGTCGAGCATGCCAATGGCATGATCTTCCAGGGACTCAAGCCAAGGATCTACAATCATCCAAGAAATACGGGAGGAAGTGGGCTGCTGAGCTACCCTCAGTCCTATGGAGTTTAAGGACAACACCAAGTCGAGCCACGGGGTTCACCCCGTTCTTCATGGTCTACGGTCCGAGGCCGTCCTCCTCACCAACCTCGAATACAGGTTCCCTCAACTAAAGGCCTACAACGAGCAAACAAACGAGGAAGCACTTGCCAAAGCCATCGACCAGCTCATGGAGGCTCGAGATGTGGCTCTCCTCAACTCCACAAGGTACCAGCAAAAGCTCTGATGCTATCACGACAAGCACATGCGCAAGAGGAGTTGGCGACCTCGTCTTACGCCGATGGCGGAGCAACAAGGGCCGCCACAAGTTGACTCCTCCATGGGAAGGCCCCTTCATCGTAGCTGAGGTGTTGAAGCCGAGAACCTACAAGCTAGCCAACGGCAAGGGCGAGACATTCACCAACGTGTGGAATATCGAACAGCTACGTCACTTCTACCCTTAGGGCCTCGATGCCTTTGTACATTTCCCATATCATGAATAAGAAGTACTTCCATTTACAAGTCTAGACTTTTTATTCACATGTACAAGGTAGCCTCGACTCTGCTTCATCAGAGCCGAGCCTCCCTCGGGGGCTACAAGGGGGGAACCCCCTGAAGTCCCTGAAAAAGGGAATCCCCCGAAGTCACTGAAAAACTTGCACGTTTTTTTGAAATTCGACGTCTATTCTTTCTCGCACGCCTCAACATTTGTTAGTCCTTAGTCAAAAATGGCACGGGAATGATCCAAGGGTCGAGGGCTGTCGAGCTGCGAGATAGCCTACGCCTCCGGGCTATGGTACCTCCACTCACTCCCCCCTTCGACGGTCACGATCGAGCGTCGATTTTGCTAAGAAAAAATACAATCATGATTGCAAGAAAGAAAAGGACTTTAAACTCATGAAATTATGTATATACATATGCATAGTGTTTTCAAGGCCCCCAGGGCCACACCGTCATAATTTACAAAAAACTAATCTATTACATGGGCCTTCTTGCCCAGATTGCCTCACAGTACATCACCCTCGACCGACGGGAGGACCTCGGGCTCGAACAGGTTCACCAGACGGCCGCCAGGCTCCTCAGCGGCCTCGACCAAGGCCATGTGCACCTCCTCGTTCTCGGCGTCGGTCTTCGAGGGGTCACTGACAAAACCATGGGAGACTACCTCCATGTCTTATATGAAGCCAGAGCACACGACCTCCATTGCCTGCCATACGCCGACATGGAGCGCATTCTGGATTTGCTCCCTCGTGACGCGGCTGAGCTCATATAGCCAGATGAGGAGGGAGTTCCCACATATGTCACCCTCGACCTCCACCTGAGGGGCAACCTCGAAGTCATTGCAGACCGAGGTAATCACGGAGCTGAGGGTGCTGATCAGCTTCATCTTGTCCAAGTAGGCCTCCCAGAGCGTCTCGATGCTGCCCCAAGTCTTGGCTAGCTCCTCCTCGAGGGCTGAAACATTAGACAAGGGTCAGCCGCTATAAAAGCGGCAGAAGCAAAATCTAAAGGCTAAAGAAGAAGACTCACCAACGACGTGGGTCTCGAGGGTCATGTACCCTTCCTGTAGCTCAGCACACTCCTTCTTGGCCGTCTTCAGAGCGTGGACCGCCTTCATCCTCTCCATGCCCAGGTCCTCGATTGCCTTGCCTACCGATATGATGTCCTGCCTCTGCTCCTGCAGGGTTTTCTTCAGTGTGGCATTCTCGGTAGCCAAGGCCTTGAGGGCCTTCTTCGCTTCCTCCTGGGACTTGACGGCATCGGCCCTGGCCTTCTTCGCCTCCTCTCGGGCCTTGGCCACATCCTCCTTCACCTTCCCCGCCTTGGCCCGAGCAGCCTCGACAGTTGCCTGCAGCTCTGGGACCTGCTCCCACTTGTCCTTTGCGTGATGGATCAAGTAGGACTTGGTATGGGAGCGCCTCTTCAGGGCCTGAGAAAAAAAGTACAACAAAAAAGAGGGGAAGATCAGATAAGCAAGTGAACTAACCCTCACACTGTGAAAGGTCACATACCTCGAGGCATTGCAGCAAGTCGTCGGAGACAACGTCGAACGCCATCTTCAGGGAGTGCTGTAACCAGGCACGGTACTCCTCGACGTGCTGCCAGCACACGACCTCCACGGGGTCATTCACTTTGAATATGGGGGGCGTCGGGAGACACCGGGTCCTGCATACGGATGGCTTCCAAGCCCTAGTCCGGGAGCTCCGCATCGATGCGCTCATGCACCGCCTCCATGATAACGTCCCCCATCTCGACTGTGCTACCGTGCTCGAGCACTCGCTCAGCCAGTGTGGGGAATGGCGACCTCGCCCTCTCATCGACCGACGACGGGCCAGCCTCCTCTGCCTTCTGTTTCCCCTGGGCAAGGAGGATAGGATCGCTTGACGCCCGATCGCCCGATGCCCCAACGGACGTCTTCGCCGGGGCCGTTTGCGCGGTCGACCACTCGACCTCCCCTGTGCCGAGATGTCTTCGATCAACTCTTCCTACTGTTGCGGCTGTGGCAGCTCCAGCTTCCACTGCTCCTCCAGCTCGTGCAGCCTAAGTGGCCACGCCGGCCCCGGCAGTTGTCCCGGAGGGGTCGCAGCCGTCTCCTCCGCATCCCCGGCAGGAGGACCTGCCTCCTCGCCCTCGAGGATAATTAGGGATGACTCTGATGATCCCAATCATCGGCAGCTAGAGGAATCCCTAGGTGCGGCAGCGCTGGAAGGCATGTCGGATTGCTCCCGGCTAGGGTCTGCGCTCCCCCCGCTGCGGGCTCTGGGGCGACTAAACCCGTAGCGAAAGCAGCACCTCGAGCTAGGGCTACATGGGCCATCTCGACCCAGGCAACCTCCACCGCCGCCGGGGGTGTTGGAGTGACGCCTAGAGTCGACACCACCATCCCGGCCGCGACGTCGGTCTTAAGCCGCTTAGCAGGGGAAGGGCCCGCCGACTCCCGCGCATGCTTGATCCTGAACCATGCACAAAGCATGGGATGATATGAACAACTAAAATCACCATAGAAAGGCAAAAAATAACTCAAATCACCAAGAACTTACCCCAGAGGAAAGAGGGGCGCCCTCCTCGATCTGCTCAGGGGCTTCGAGCCCCCCTTTGAGGTCCCCTTGTCCGAGCCTGAGCCGCTCGGAGCCCTTCTCACCTTTGCCTTGCCCGACGCTGCTCACGCATCGAGCACTTGAGGCTCTTCACCTTCCTCTTCTTCTTCTCCTCGTCCTTGGTCCTCTTCTGCTACTGGGCAGAGAAACGCCTCACCTGGCGGTCGGCGTGCCTAGACCCATGATAAAAGGCATGAGGATGAGTCGAAGAAAGAAAGAAAGATAACAATCCGATGAACAATATAACAACATACTCACCAGCTCAATGTGGCCGTTGTTGGGCAACATCGGGATGCGGTTGACTTCATACGGCGCGAAGGAGCCTGCCACCGCACCCCGCACTCGCCTCGCGACCTCGTCGAGAGGGAGCTCCTCAGGAGACATCTGACACCCCTCGAGCATTGCCCCGGGGGCCATTTGGTCCAAGCGCAGAGGACGCCGCATCAAAGAGAGGACCCTCCGGCTGTGGAACGTCAAAACCACGATCCCGGCGGTCAGCGCCCGCTCGTGCAAAGTCCTCAACACGTCGAGGAGGGGGTTCAGCCTCCACTGCTGCTCCTTCACCACACCGCGGGCCTAGTGCTCTGGACACGTCACGATGATACGCCCAGTGAAACAAGGCAGCCATGCCTCGTCGTTGCGGATGTAGAACCAGCGGGCATGCCACCCACTGTGGCTGGATGACAGCCTCATCGGGATGAAGTGCTTTGGTTGCTTCAAGGAGAGGTTGCAGCAGCCGACACGGATGGGCTTTCTCACCCCTGGCAACACCGTCTTGGTGAAGTCCTCGGCCTTGAAGAGGTGGAGCCACAGCTCCCAGTGCGGCTCCACCCTCAGATACCCCTCGCAAATGGCGGTGAAGATCGCCGCGTTGGAGATGGCATTGGGGGAGAAGTGCTGCAGCTCGACCCCGTAGAAGTGGGTGAGCGCCCACATGAACTAGCTTGGCGGAGAGCCGAACCCCATCCGGTGGTACTTGTCGAAGCTGACCACGTACCCCTCCGGTGGGTTTGGCTCTCGGTCCTCCTCCGGCGGCACCATCCACTCCGGCCGGTCCTCCGAGACGACGGGGCGGAGAAGCCCATCCTCCACCAACCCGTCGAGCTCCTCCTCCAAAACGGCCGACGGGGCAGAGAAGCCAATCCTCTGGGGCACAAAGCTCTAGCGCCATGGCGACCGTGTGAACTCGCTCGGTGGAAGAACGAGAGGGGAGGTTTCCAATCTTTGGCTCTTTTTCTCTCTAAGCGCTAACAGGCAGGGCGCCTAGGCTCTCCGGTGGTGGCGGTGGCGATGAGAGAAGGGAGGCAATAGGAGGAGCGAATGAAGCCCTCCACCTTGAATTTATAGAGGCAACGACGGACAGCGGGCAGATCGGGCTAGGAGACAGGTAAATCGCCACATTTATTTCACCTACCTACCGCCCCCCTCGATTCTTGCATACAAGGGACACGTGTGGAATGATCGAGCACTAGCCGTTGCACGGCCCCTCACGACCATGCCGTTTCGGCTTCCTCCTCAAAGACGTGACCAACGGGCAAAGAAGTGAATCATGGTGATATCTCCGCTGAAACACGCTCCCACCGCGCCACACCGACTGACAAGTCCACCACGGCCGTGCCGCTTCGACTTTCGCCTGAAAGGATGCGCCTGGCAAACAGGTGGTGTTATCCATGGACGGAGTCTTCCACGATAAGAAATGCGGGCTCAGGCCCCTCAAAAATCTCAAGGGAGCGAAGGCTGGCCCTCGGTCAGGGTTCGACAGCCGCTCTCAAGTACCTGAGCCAGTGGTGATCGGGGGGGGGAGCCGACATGAGTCCCTTGTTGAGAACGAACTCTCGAAGCCCCCTCAAACATATTCAAGGCAAAACTAAGGGTCTACTTTGGAATGCCCTCGGAGGAAGGCGCCGAGCCACCGAACCCGATCAAAAGGGTTCGGCATCCATGGGACCCATTGATTTGCTTCAACAAGTGCGCCTCCAGGCCACAAGTCAACCCTAATCAAATGGGGCACGAGCTCTTACTTGAATTTCCTGATAGCAGCTCACCTGAGACATCGGGGCTCGCCCAAACAGGGGTAGCACGACGCTTCTCACCCCTCCTCCTGAACGAGATGCATCGTGAGGGTCGAAAGAAAAAAGACGGGCCTGTCCCTGATCGACCTCGACAAAAGAGGCTCGAGGGCTCGTTTGCGACCAGACGGCCTCGGCGAAAGAGGAACCAACAATCTGAGGGCTCAATCACCCGAGCACGCTTCGGCAAAAAAGAACATAAAAGCCCTCAGGCGAGTATTATACTCCCCAGAGGCCTCGGGGGCTACACCCGACGGGTGCGCTCGCGCACACCCATCGAAAAATACCGCTACTACAACTCCAGTTCATGAGCCTCTGTGCGGGTGCCAACACTCACGCAGAGACTCAGGGGCTACTGTCGGGTACCTGAATAAAGGGGTACCCTAAACCCTCTTACAGGAAGAATTAAACCTCCAACAATAAAACTCCAAAATCATCCAAGACACCCACAAATAGAGATGCGGGCCCATCGGCACACTCCGAGCTACGCTGGCCCGGCCCAAGAGCAGCGACGCTCAGAGTAAGATACCCTCTCGTTCGACGGTACCCTCGAATAGCAGAACTTCGCCCGTGCGGACGACCCCCTCGAGGTGACGAAACTACGCCCGTGCAGACGACCCCCCGTTGATTACTACTACCCCCTCGTATCCACCTACTCCCCGTACGGGAGTTAGTGCATTTATTGCGTCCACCAACTCCAGTCTAATCACATGGCTACAACAGCGATACAATGGACGGGTACAGCGGTCGAGTCCTGCTTTTACCGCCCATCCCTGGACGTGCGGTGAGCAGCTTGGTACTGCTGTACCATACCAAGCACTGTTTCGCCTCCAACGCCCCCTCGACACGCTACGCTACAGCCGCGAGCTTCGGATTCCCTAAGTCCGATCTTATCCATCCAACCACTACTTTCGTGGCTACCCCTCGATTGGGCCTCGAGTGTCATCAAGCCACCCCTCGAGTTCGACTTCGACGCCTCCAGTCAACGCTCCAACAACCCGACGTGACGTACACAGGGATCCGCACGCCCGCGTATGGGCGCGGGTCTTTCGCCGACCGTCTACGGGCGTCATCTGACACGCTTGAAGGACGGCCGTCGACTCCAAGCACGTTGCTACAGGGCAAGCCATGCCTGGCGCACGCCTCCACAGCATCTTCGACTTAATCGGCATCGCCCCCTCGACGTTATCACCCACGACCGCATAGGCTTCTTGTATACCTGTGCCTCTCCTTAGTCTATAAAAGGGGATATCGGGCACGTTAGAAAGGAGGTGAAAAAGAATGACCAAACAACCGAGAGAGCTTCTAGAGCCCGGAACACTCAAGTCTCAGCTCACCCTGTACACCCCTCGATTTTCACTCGCTTGCCTGTATCCTCCCCTGTACAAGCACTTCGGTGTAAGATAATACAAATTTTCTCCCCCCGTTGGACGTAGGGCCTTCTTTGCCCGAACCAGAATAAATCATCGTGTTCATCTTACATCACCATCCAAATTAGGGAGCACGCAATATACGTTACTCGCCGGCTTTAGGCACCCCCATGTCCCGACGTCGACAATCTCACTCGGGGATTCGGTGGAACCGCAGAAGCCACTTCTTCCCAGATCGGTGCTGTGCTACTATAAATTTTGGATGGAAATATATATATATATATATATATATATATCCATTCTTTTGGTCCATCTCTCACTAATTATGGGACAATAGAGAGTTAGTTTCTCCCTTCTAGACTTATATATATAATATAATCACCCGTGCTGATACAAGTAAGAATATCTCTTGCCTAGCATATATCGAGTCCGATCTGGCTCTTTGATATTAAATCTTAGTGAAAGTCTTTAACTAACTAGAAAAAATATATCTTTTGTACCTAAGATAGCGATCCCTGGCATAAATCCAACTTAATACATACTAGTCCGCTTTAAATTATAGTTTATTTGATTTTTTTGACTTTAAGTTTGACCACTCGTCTTCTTAAAAAATTTATGTCAAATATTTGCTTTACTAATAAGAAATCTTCAACAATGACTTAAATTTAACCATATTTGTATAATTTTTTTAATAAGACGAATGATCAAAGTTAAAGTAAAAAAATCAAACAAATTGCAATTTAGAACGGAGAGAGTATTCTACTAAGCAAGGAATATTTAGCTCGCTGGTATGAATACAACTCGTGACTACGGTGACTTTTTTCTGGTGATTTTTCCGATTTTCCGTGATTGTCTATTTTTTATTTTCTATTTTTCTACCACCAAGTTTTGTTTTCCAAAAGTATTTTCTTGTGTTTTGTTTCTATACTATATTTAGCTAGCACAATCTAAACCAACCGCTTTTCAAGTGGCTGCACGAAGCAGATGGAGTTTAATTAGCAGGTTTGGCGTCAAACACACCATAAGGGGCCGTTCGGTTACGATAGGATCACCCGAGGATTGATTCCAGCCGACGAAAACTTGTATAATTTAAGTAACAAAATCCTAGACAATTTCTAGAATTGCATGTAGGCTGAACTGAATTGGAATTGTACGTCGTTCTCGCTTCCCTACGAGCGTGGATTATATTATCTTTGAACAAATATGTTAAAAAATATTAATATTATAATTATATAATTAGTATTATTAGATAGATTGTGCAATCAACTTTTTATAATATATAAGTTTATTTAAAGATACAATTGTTAATATTTTGTTTAACAAATCTAGTCACGCTAGAAAAAATTTGACCGACACAAGTACCGTAACAACATTTGCTCGGCAGTAGTGGCGGAGGAACGTGTTGGCCATAGTGGGCCATGGCCCCACAATTGGAATTTTTTCTTAAACGAACCATGGGGATTTGAAAAAAATATTCGGATAGTAAAGGATGATTACTTAGCAAACAATAATAATTTACACATTAGGGAGAAGTGTAATGCTATTTTCTTGAGAATTACACGGTACTCGGGTGGCTCGGCAGCGCACTTCGAGCAGTGGCACCTGTGGGCTGTGGGAGACCCAGCTCATCTCGTGGTCATGGGTGCTGCTTTGATTCCAAGCCACGCGAGACGTACGTCACTCGAGCTCCCTATCCCAATATCCAAACATAGGTCCCGATAATATCCAAACATAGGGATAGGGAGGAGGGGTTTGTTTCCCAATCCCAATCCTCATATTCCACGAACCAAAATCATAATTATTGTAAATTGTTTTTGCTCTCCCGAGCTCCCCTGTGTCTCGTGCACCGCCCGCCGCGCCGAGCACGCCTCTCTCCCCCCTCCTTTCCTCCCCCCTCTCTCCTCCTTCCCGTCTCGATCCAGATCCACCCCATACCTCCGCGCCGCCACCCCTCTCCCTCCTCTCCGCTCCTCCCAGGCGGCGTCGGCGCGGGCCGGAGATCCCTTCAGCTCCCTCCTCCGTTTTCTCCGGTAAGAAAGATCCTGCCTGATTTGCTCTGCTGCTAGCTATTGCGATCCCTCCAAGACCAAATCATCTTTTTCTTTCTTCGGTGCGTACTATTTGTTTGACGCTCACACTTACCTGGTAGGCACATATATTTATGGGTTCCAAATCCGTAGACGAGGTGCTCGATGCCGCCGCTGCCGGAGTCCATTACTCCGCACTCCGTCTGGACGGCCTCAGCACCCAGGTTTCGTACGAGGAACTACCAACGACGTCTGGTCTGGAGAATGGCCACCAGGAGCCCTTTGTTATTGGTCAGTATACCCCTATACACGATTGATTGAATGCGGCATGCCCTTATGCGGTTCGGTTCTTGGTGCAGGTGTTGCTGGGGGTGCATCGTCAGGCAAAAGTACCGTGTGCAGGATGATCATTGATCAGCTCCGTGACCAGCGTGTTGTCGTTGTTACGCAGGTTTGTGCATTGCTCTCTCTTGCAGCATCCATTCTACCAACATACTTGCTTCTTCAACATTACTCACTGACCAAAGTAGCATGCTACTGCATTGGTAGGCACCAAACTACATGCTAAGATTATCTATCACATTGCCATGTCACACTGTTTCCAGTCTCTTGTAACTACAAACAATGAGGTCACAATATTTGCAGGAGTCCTTTTATTATGGATTGACAGATGAAGAATTAGTCCATGTCCATGATTATAACTTTGATCATCCAGGTCCAGTTCATCCTTCCACAAGTCCTACCAGTCCCAAGAGTTCTACACTGAATATGCTCTTGTGTCTTTTCCTATTTCAGATGCGTTTCATACCGAGCTACTTCTCTCTTGTATGCAAAACCTGAAACGGGGCAAAGCTATCGACATCCCTAATTACAACTTCAAGACATACAAGAGTGTCCCAAATGCAAGGAAGGTAATATTTTAAGTTTAGCGCGATTCATAATAATCAACCTGCATGGTAAACTGATCGTTCCTCAGTCCTGGGTTTATGAGACTCCGAATACAACACTACATTTTTATAAACTATATCTGCACATTGTCCTGAAGAAGTTATATTGCTTTCATGCTTTGTGTGGTCCCAGTAATATTCTGCTCCAGATTTTTTTAACAATAATTTATGGTGACCACCAGACACACTGTTTGCAAGTTGGACAGCAACTTATTTTTCTACATTGATTTTGTATTGTACATTTTCTTCAAAACGAAAAAAGTTTGTTTTCTGATGATTTTTTATGTTATTTATTCATCTACATAATACTTTATTTTTACAAGCAACCCTAATTTAAAAATGTCGCCAGGTTAATCCTTCGGATGTTATTATTTTGGAAGGAATTCTAGTTTTTCATGATTCGCGCCTCAGGGATTTGATGAACATGAAGATCTTCGTTGATACAGGTACCAGTATTGGCTTATAAGTTGATGATGCTTTCTTCAGTATCTCTTGTCTGTTGTTATTCCAGAAGTTCCCAATGCAGAAGCATTGATTCCTGACTATTTTCTGAACTTGGTTGAAATGTATCATTGTTAATAATTTCCTGCCCTCTTTTTATCCAAAATGTTGTTCTAGGCCTCTGCCTAAGAACCCCCTGGTCGACACCCGAGCTATACGAATGTGTAAGAAGGAAAAGGTGCAAAAGACGAAGTGAGATAGGCAAATATATTAAACGGTCTCCCAGAAAAACAGGGATCCGACCTCCCCAAACACCTCCGTGTGGGGAGCTATTTATACACGCCCGTAGTTTGTTTGTATGGATACTTATATTTTGAGTCATTCATGTTAACGTGGATGCACTATAATCTTACTGAGCTGACATAGCATTAAAGATTTTCTTTTGTCCAGAACTCAGATTTTTTCAGTGCACGAACTGCATATGTTTTGTTAGGTCAGGTTACTTATTTGTGATATCATCCAAGATAACTTGAATTATCAATCCAGATCTACTGATTTGTTATCATAGCTTTTTGCTTCCGCACCATATGTTGAAACATAGTACTCTATCAGAGTAGCCTATAGGCTTTCAAAACTCACTAATCAGTGTCATGGTAGCGAAGTATTTCTTGTTACAACACTCACTTATTGATTTCTCAGATGCTGACGTACGGTTAACAAGGAGGATCCGTCGTGATACCATTGACAAGGGTAGAGATATCAAAGCTGTGTTAGATCAGGTTACAAAGCTTCCTCTAATGCAGTTTTTATTGTGCATCAAATCTAACAACATTTAGCGGCTCTTGATTGTATAGTATTTCTGTCTAATATAATATTCTTGTCTTGTTGCATAATTTACATTAAGCTATATGTTATCTACTCATTCTTGCTGTTTTTGGCTAATAAAACTCTTTTCCACAGTACTCAAAATTTGTTAAGCCTGCTTTTGAAGACTTCATCCTCCCAACGAAGAAGTATGCTGATATTATCATCCCACGAGGTGGAGACAATGATGTGGCAATTGACCTAATTGTTCAGCATATTCGGACTAAACTTGGACAACATGATCTTTGTAAAATACACCCCAATTTGTATGTAATTCAGACTACTTATCAGGTACCTAGTGTAAACATTCATTTTTATTTTTATAAGTCTGCTTTCTGTTTGATGTCCCTGTAGTTTGTATGTACACCCTCCATTTCCAAATTGTAGGCTGTTTTTCCTTTTCTAGTCACAGCATATATTTAGGTACATTAACAAGTACTATGTACCTTGAAGGCTAATCTTAGATTTTTGAACGGAGGCAGTAATATGCAATTATATAATTGTTATTTACTGTTTTGTATAATTATTTCATTGCTCATGCTGTTTTGTTTCAGATACGTGGCATGCACACAATAATAAGGGATGCTGCCACAGCAACACATGATTTCATATTTTATGCTGATCGGTTGATTCGATTGGTCAGTATATAAATGTATTTGATGAGTTATCTTTTATGTGATTTTGCTTGGTATCTTAAAACTCCCTGTGGAAAATAGGTTGTCGAGCATGGTCTTGGTCATCTTCCTTTCCAGGAAAAGCAGGTCATCACTCCAACTGGTAAGCAGTTCCTCTGTTATATAGTTGCCTGTTTTCTTTGCGCATACAAGTTCTCTTCAAATGAATCCTGACAACAGCATGCTCTATCATCCTACTCGTATTTGATCTTCATCCTTATTAGCTAATTCATTAGCTTGTGCATGAGCAAAAAAAAATGACCATTTACATAGGATATCTAGTTTGATCGAAAAGCTTGAGCAATATTTTTACTGGTCCAGGTAACTAAGGTTGGTATGGCCAGAATACCAGCATAGTTTCCTTGACTGACACACTAATTGATACAGATCAGGCAAATTCTGTGCTAACGTGTGAATTATACTTACTAGTGGCATGGCCAGAATAACAGGATAGTTTTTCCTTGACTGACATGCACTAATTTATACAGATGATCAGGCAAATTCTGTGCTGTTGTGAGATTCAAAAAAAAAAAAGAAATCTGTGCTGTTGTGTGTATTAGACTTGCTAGTTGCTTCAATGATTTGTCTCACACTCACTTGTTTAGTGTTGCTTTCTTACTCGGAAATCGCTGGTTTAGAGTCATAGGAAAACTTTGGCATGGTTGGTATGAATAGAAAAAGGTTTTTGTTATTGCTATTGGGACATTGGTTTATCTCCCTCCATGGTCCATTGTTTTGCGCTCTATTATTTGGTGGAATTACATGTGTTTGTATTCTCTGTGGTCAGTACTTGGCACACTTTATTATGTGTGCAGGATCTGTTTACACTGGTGTGGAGTTCTCCAAAAGGCTGTGTGGTATCTCAGTGATCAGGAGGTACCAACTTTTCCTAAACGATATTTCCTTTGTATGCTTGTTTAGTTTCTAACCAAGTTAATGATTTAGGCACTCACAAAAGGAGGAAAAATGGGCTTTGTATAGTATAACAATATCATTATGTTGATACTATGCCCTAGACTGCCTGTGAATTATTTTTTACTGCATTGGCACTTTACAAATGCTCTACACTTGGCCATATTGAGAACTTCATCACCAGTCTCATTTATCTTTGCTATATGATATTGTTCATTGCTCCTACAAATACAGTATGGCTGTTTTATCTATAAACATGCACTATTGAACCGCTCATGCACTAGAATTCAATTCATCACTAGAACATCTATGATTAAAAACCACCCACCATATATCTTTGAATAAAAGTGTACTCTGCAAATGATTTGCTATACTGCTTTCCAGTGGCGAAAGCATGGAGAATGCACTACGGGCATGCTGTAAAGGTATAAAGATTGGGAAGATTCTTATTCATCGGGAAGGAGACAATGGACAACAGGTCTGGTTTATCAACTTTTACCATTTGTTTGGGTGAGTCAAATTACTAAGATCTAAATTTCTTTGCAGCTCATCTATCAAAATTTACCAAAAGATATTGCAAATAGGCATGTTCTTTTGTTGGACCCCATATTGGGAACAGGTTCGTCTTTTATTCCTGTTCTCTGTACGGCACCACTTTTCATGTCAATTAAATCTTATAAAAATTCAAATCACTCATGCACATGGGAACCATCTCGTCTATTACATAAGCAAAATAGCAGTGCACTAGAAGTTTCTTGTTTTATTAAGGTAAACTTTGTATTGATTAGCAAATCATAAGTTTTATGACACTTCATCTATGGAGGGTATGGTTTTCAATATAAATCAGTAAGTGTTGTCCCCTATATGTTGAAGGCCCCAACATAGATTTCTGAAAGTCCAGGTATTTTCGCATCATTAATAAGAACACATATTTATCAAAATTATGTGCGTGCTCTGTAATTTTGTTATAGGTTAAGTATGGTTTGCCTCATTGAGAGGGAACATGCTTTACTATTTTTATATTTATTGTTATCTCATTTCTTCTGTATTTTATCCTGATCAGGAAATTCAGCAGTTCAAGCCATCTCCCTTCTATTGAAGAAGGGTGTACAGGAAGCAAATATTATATTCCTTAATCTTATTTCAGTAAGGCTTATGAAGGCTGGGCATTTTCTTGGTTTTGCAAATATATATGGATTGGAATATCATTTTTGCTATTCCCTATTGCAGTACCATGGTTTACTCGAATATATCTTTTAGCTTGGTTGTCTTCTAGCTTTTTCTTGGAAACTGTCCATTTTAACTAATATCACAGAAGCAATTTTGTAACTTCATCTACTAGTTAATGATAATCTCTAGGTAACGACTATATCTATGAAGTTTGTCACAAAAAAAAAGAGACTATCTATGAAGTGTGTAATCACACTCCTTTTTCGTCATTGTTGTACATGATGGCATGTTAGTGCATAGTGGTTGGAAATCGAACTCATCAGTGGTATCATTTTGCTCTTACAGGCGCCCCAAGGAGTGCATGTGGTGAGCAAGAGATTCCCCAGAGTGAAGATCGTTACTTCAGAGATTGAGTTTGGTTTAAATGATGATTTCCGTGTCGTACCTGGGATGGGCGAATTTGGAGACAGATACTTTGGAACAGATGATTATCAGTCATCGACACCATTCTTCTGTGACGATAAAAATCGTGTCAGGTGGGTTTCTATTTACTTTGCTAGTAGCATGATTTATTCCATTCAATTTTTGCTGCTTAACTGGCGCACTTGCCCTGCAAGGGGTTGATGGGTACTCTGGTTGAAAATGTGCAGGCTCTTGTGAGTTTGTCAAGACGACATCGAGCCATGGCTGCGGCTTATTCGCCAATTTTTGAGAAACTTATATTTGCATTTCAAACTCTAGAATGCACATATATAATGATGTTTTCTTTACCAGACACTGTACCATGGAACATACAGACAGAACACCTCTTGATGTAAGTGGATCCGATCCATTTTTGTCTGTTTCGAAAGCAGCGTCTTGTTCAGCCATTTGGGGACTACATCGTGTCCTGTTCAGCAGCCTGTAGAATGACTGGTTTTTCTTTCATGTAATAAATTAGGAAAAAACAAAGATGTTTTGGATCGGAACTTGCACTGCAAAGGATTTGATCATTCACATAGTGCGTGTTTGCCTTGGGATGAGGCAATTATCCACTCTTGTAAGGTGTTCAAAGGCAAGTCCAAAGTTGTTGGTCGGTCGGTCCTCTCTTGTTCTGGCCTTCTAGTTGAACTTGAACTACCCTGCGCGTTGTAATCTATACTATACTCGTAAAATCGGTGACAGCCTCCCCTCTCATATTTCACTGTTCAAGTTGCTGTTTCAAGCACAGTAACGGGAATGAACCCATATGCACAGTAAGTATCTAATAAAAACAGTAAAATCAACAACAAACCCGGTATGAAACAACAACATACCCGGTACGAAACAGTAATAAACCTGTTATAACAATGCATATCCATTATAAAAAAAGTACAAAACCCGTTTTGAAATAGTAAAAGCCCATTATAAAAACAGTGTAAACCCACTAATGAACAGTTATCAATAATAATAAAAAAACACCCGTGCTTTGCACGGGTCCCTGCTAGTGTATATAAAAAGGGACGCTTCATGGAGTGACGAATAATGACATCCGAAAAGAAAATATGCACATATTTATTTGAACCTTTGGTAGGTACTTGTGCCCTTTTGGATTGTAGAAACTTTCCTCATAAGCTCGAATAAAAAAAACTAGAGCTATACTTCTCTAATATCACTATCAGGAGCAAGATAGTTTTGATTTCCTTGAGATGATAGAAAACATACGTCCATTGGATTATGTTGGCAACATCCTCACCTGTCGTGGATGTCACGGGGTAAAGGATAAATCTAGAACATCTCGAACATGCGACCGTGTCTCGTAGAATGAGGTTAACCTCGTTCAACGGGGCTAATTTCTCATGGCGGAATCAAAATCAACTGCGACCAGTGTCACTGGAAATGGGGCTCGAAATCCTACACCCAGGAAGCAAAAAATACAGAAAATAAGCAAGATTATTTTCTAAACTAAGAAAAACACCATGCCTTATCTAAACTCAAAATGGCAACGGAGACATCCCGGCCGGGCATTGATACCCCGTCCCTGTCCCCGACTTCACAAATTCCCCCACTCCCCGCCCCTGATCCCGAACACCGTCTCGGGGACGTTTTTCTCCTATCCCCGTCCCCGATTACAGTCTCGGGGCCCCGACGTGTGGCCAAATCAGCATCGGCGGCCCTCGATGCCAAGGCCGCAAGCACACCATTACTTCACAAGTAGACCGTTTTTTCGTTCCTGACATGATGTTAGGTTCCCAACCTAAGTCTCCATGTGAAAAAAGCGCCTTACCTTCCTCGCGGTGCACGTTTCCGAAGACAAACTTCCTCGCCTCTACCATGAAATCAGCACCGGCGGTCTCCGATGCCAAGGCGGCAAGCACAACATAACTTCACAAGTAGGCCGGTTTTTCGATCCTGACATCATGTTAGGTTCCCATCCTAAGTCCCTGTGTGAAAAAAGAGCCTTACCTTCCTCGTGGTGCATGTTTTTTGGAGGCAAACTTCCCCGCCTCTGCCGCGAAATCAGCACCGACGGTCCCCGATGCTAAGGCCACAAGCACACCATAACTTCACAAGTAGGCCGGTTTTTTGATCCTGAGATCATGTTAAGTTCCCACCCTATGGCCCGTGTGAAAAAAGCACCTTACCTTCCTCGCGGTGCACGTTTTCCAGAGGAAAACTTCCCCGCCTCTGCCGCAAAATCCGCACCGGCGGCCCCCGATGCCAAGGCCGCAAGCACATCATAACTTCACAAGTAGGCCGGTTTTTTGATCCTGACATCATATGAGGTTCCAACCCTAAGATCCCGTGTGAAAAAATCGCCTTAGCTTCCTCGCGGTGCATGGTTTCCGGAGGCAAACTTCCCTGCCTCTGTCGTGAAATCAGCATCGGCGGTCGCCAATGCCAAGGCTGCAAGCACACCATAACTTCATAAGTAGGCCGGTCTTTCGATCCTGACATCATGTTGGGTTCCCCCCCTAAGTCCCCGTCCAAAAAGAGCGCCTTACCTTCGTCGCGGTGAATATTTTTCGCAGGCAAACTTCCTCGCCTCTCCCGCGAAATCAGCACCGGCGGTCCCCAATGCTAAGGCCGCAAGCACACCATAACTTCACAAGTAGGCCAGTTTTTTGATCCTGACATCATGTTAGGTTCCCATCCTAAGTCCCCGTGGGAAATAATTGTCGTACCTTCCTCACGGCCATGTTTTCCGGAGGCAAACTTCCCCGCCTCTGCCGTGAAATCAGCACCGGCAATCCCCGATGCCAAGGCCGCAAGCATACCATAACTTCACAAGTAGGCCAGTGTTTCAATCCTGACATCATGTTAGGTTCACACCCTAAGTCCCCGTGTGAAAAAAGCGCGTTACCTTACTCGCGGTGCATGTTTTCCGAAGGCAAATTGGCCCTCCTCTCTCACGAAATCAGCACCAGCGGTCCCCAATGCCAAGGCCACAAGCACACCATAACTTCATAAGTAGGCTGGTTTATTGATTCTGACATCATGTTAGGTTCCGACCCTAATTCCCCATGGAAAAAAAGACTTACCTTCCTCGCAATGCACGTTTTCCAAAGGCAAACTTTCCCACCTCTATCGCGAAATCAGCACCGGCGGTGCCCGATGCCAAGGCCGCAAGCACACGATAACTTAACAAGTAGGCTCATTTTTTGATCCTGACAACATGGTAGGTTCCCACCCTAAGACCCGTTCGAAAAAAGTGCCTTACCTTCGACGCAGTGCACTTTTTCCGGTGGCAAACTTTCCCGCCTCTCCCGTGAAATCAGCACCGGCGGTCCTCGATGCCAAGGCTGCAAGCATACCATAACTTCACAAGTAGGCCGGTGTTTTGATCTTGACATCATGTTAGCTTCCCACCCTAAGCCCCCGTGCAAAAAAAGGGCCTTACCTTCCGCAGTGCATGTTTTCCGGAGCAAACTTTCCTGCCTCTCCCGTGAAATCTGCACCGGCGGTCCCCGTTGCCAAGGCCGCAGGCACACCATAACTTCACAAGTAGGCCAGTTTTTTGATCCTGACATCATGTTGGTTTCCCACCCTATGTCCCCGTGCAAAAAAAGCGCCCTACCTTCATCCCGGTGCATGTTTTTCGGAGGTAAACTTCCCCGTCTCTGCCGCGAAATCAGCACCGGCGGTCCCCGATGCCAAGGCCGCAGGCACACCATAACTTAACAAGTAGGCCGGTGTTTCAATCCTGACATCATGTTAGGTTCCCACGCCAAGTCCCCGTGCGAAGAAAGCGCATTACCTTCCTCGCGGTGCATTTTTTCCGGAGGCAAACTTCCCCGCCTCTCCCGCGAAATCAGCACCGGTGGTCCCCAATGCCAAGGCCGCAAGCATACCATAACTTCACTAGTAGGCCAGTTTTTCGATCCTGACATCATGTTAGGTTCCCACCCTAAGTCCCCGTGTGAAAAAAGCGCCTTACCTTCCTCGCGGTGCACTTTTTCCGAAGGCAAACTTCCCCCTTCCGCCGCGAAATCAGCACCGGCGGTCCCCGATGCCAATGCCGCAAGCACACCATAACTTCACAAGTAGGCCAGTTTTTCGATCCTAACATCATGTTAGGTTTCCAGCCTAAGTCCCTATGCGAAAAAAGTGCCTCACCTTGTGGTGCAAGTTTTTCGTAGGCAAACTTCCCCGCCTCTCCTGCGAAATCAGCGTCGGCGGTCCCCAATGCCAAGGCCGCAAGCACACCATAACTTCACAAGTAGGCCGGTTTTTTGATCCTAACATCATGTGAGGTTCCCACCCTATATCCCCGTGTGAAAAAAACACCTTACCTTCCGTGTGGTGCATGTTTTCCGGAGGCAAACTTCCCCACCTCTGCCGCGAAATCAGCACCGGCGGCCCTCGATGCCAAGGCCGCTAGCACACCATAACTTCACAAGTACGCTAGTTTTTCGATCCTCAGATCATGTTAGGTTCCCACCCTAAGTCCCCACGTGAAAAAAGCACCTTACCTTCCTCACGGAGGACGTTTTTCGGAGGCAAACTTCCTCGCCTCTGCTGCAAAATTTGCACCGGCGGTACCCGATGCCAAGGCCACAACCACACAATAACTTCACAGTAGGCTGATTTTTCTATCCTGACATCATGTTAGGTTCCCACCCTATGTCCCTGTGCGAAAAAAGCGCCATACCTTCCTCACGGTGTATGTTTTCGGGAGGCAAACTTCCCCGCCTCTACCGCGAAATCAGCACCGGCGGTCCTCATGCCAAGGCCGCAAGCACACCATAACTTCACAAGTAGGCCTTTTTTTGATCCTGACATCGTGTTAGGTTCCCACCCTAAGTCCCCATGCAAAAAAAGGCCTTACCTTCCTCGCGGTGCACATTTTTTGGATTCAAACTTCCCCGCCTCTGCCGCGAAATCAGCACCGGTGGTCCCCGATGCCAATGCCACAAGCACACCATAACTTCACAAGTAGGCCGGTTTTTAATTCCTGATATCATGTTGGGTTCCCACCCTAAGTACCTGTGTGAAAAAAGCACCTTACCTTCATCGCGGTGCATGTTTTTCAGAGGCAAACTTCCCCGCCTCTGCCGCAAAATCAGCACCGGTGGTCCCCGATGTATAACAACCCAGACCCAGCACCTGGCTAGACCCGCTCTACCGAGGAGTGGGCCCCACCTGCGTAGAAACCCTCTTGAACTTTTGTCCTCGCTTCGTTCAAAACGGTTAACCGAAGGTTATTACGCGTCCTTGGCCTGTCTATTTAAGTCGATCCGGCGAACCTCTGAATCTCAGTATGGTACTAAGTTTCGGTTTGAACAGTGCTTCGTGATCTACAGTAACCGGTGTGCTACAGTCCCCGAGCTACAGTGCCCGACATTGAGCCCAGCCCAATTCGGCGCTACAGTAGTCGCGGTGAACAGTAACCCGTCTCTACAATATCCACGTCCCAACACTATTCAAATTGGCCCAACTCGGTCCGTGGGTGGTTCTGTTACAATCATTCCCCTAAGGATTCGACGTCCCCGTCGAATGCCAGATCGGCTTACCCTATTAAGGCCATTGACCAGGAATCCCCTCTTTTGGCCACGTCCACGCGTCCGGGCCTACGCGCATGTGCATCATGCCCGCGCATCTGACTTCACGTGCCCGTGAAACCTCGAGAATCGGTTCCGATACCAAATGTAACAACCCAGACCCAGCACCCGGCTTGACCCGCTCTACCAAGGAGTGGGCCCCACCTTCATAGCAACCCGCTTGAACTTTTGTCCTCCCTTCATTCAAAATGGTTAACCAAAGGATATTATGCATCCTTGGCCTGTTCATTTAAGTCGATCCGGTGAACCTCTGAATCTCAGTATGGTACTAAGTTTTGGTTTGAACAGTGCTTCGCGATCTATAGTAACCGGTGTGCTATAGTCCCCGAGCTACAGTGCCCGACATTGAGCCCAGCCTAATTCGGCGCTACAGTACTCGTGGTGAACAGTAACCCATCTCTACAGTATCCACGTCCCAACACTATTCAAATTGGCACAACTCGGCCCGTGGGTGGTTCTGTTGCACGATGCCAAGGCCGCAAGCACACCATAACTTCACAAGTATGCGGGTGTTTCAATCCTGACATCATGTTAGGTTCCCACCCTAAGTCCCCGTGTGAGAAAAGTGCATTACCTTCTTAGCGGTGCACATTTTTCGGAGGCAAACTTCCCCGCCTCTCTCGCGAAATCAGCACCGGCGGTCCCCAATGCCAAGGCCGCAAGTACACCATAACTTCACAAGTAGGCTAGTTTTTCGATCCTGACATCATGTTAGGTTCCCACCCTAAGTCCCCGTGTAAAAAAAGTTCCTTACCTTCCTCGCGGTGCATGTTTTCTGAAGGCAAACTTTCCGGCCTCTGTCGCGAAATCAGCACCGGCGGTCCACGATACCAAGGCCGCAACACACCATAACTTCACAAGTAGGCCGGTTTTTTAATCCTGACATCATGTTAGGTTCTCACCCTAAGTCCCCATGGAAAAAAGTGCCTCACCTTCCTCGTGGTGCACGTTTTCCGAAGGTAAACTTCCCTGCCTTTACCGCGAAATCAGTATCGGCGGACCCTGATGCCAAGGCCGCAAGCACACCATAACTTCACAAGTAGGATGGTTTTTTCATCCTAACATCATGTGAGGTTCCCACCCTATGTCCCGGTGTGAAAAAAGGGCCTTACCTTCCCTGTGGTGCACGTTTTCCAGAGGCAAACTTCC
The DNA here is from genome assembly GCA_023333625.1 of Bothriochloa decipiens. Taxonomy (NCBI): domain Eukaryota; kingdom Viridiplantae; phylum Streptophyta; class Magnoliopsida; order Poales; family Poaceae; genus Bothriochloa; species Bothriochloa decipiens. The sequence continues at coordinate 47,665,633 of CM041637.1, read as the reverse complement.
CTGCCTCTGCCGTGACATCAGCACCGGCGGTGCCCGATGCCAAGGCCGCAAGCACACCATAACTTCACAAGTAGGCTGGTTTTTTGATCCTAAGATCATGTTAGGTTCCCACCCTAAGTCCCCACATGAAAAGAGCACCTTACCTTCCTCGCGGAGGACATTTTCCGGAGGCAAACTTCCCCGCCTCTGCCGCAAAAGTAGCAACGGCGGTCCCAGATGCCAAGGCCACAACCACACAAGTAGGCTGGTTTTTCTATCCTGACATCATGTTAGGTTCCCACCCTAAGTCTCCGTGCAAAAAAAGTACCTTACCTTCCTCACGGTGCACGTTTTCCGAAGGCAAACTTCCCCACCTCTGTCGCAAAATTAGCACCGGTGCTCCCCGATGCCAAGGCCGCAAGCACACCATAACTTCACAAGTAGGCCGGTTTTTTGATCCTGAGATCATGTTAGGTTCCCACCCTAAGTCCCCATGTGAAAAATCACCTTACCTTCCTCGCGGAGGACGTTTTTCAGAGGCAAGCTTCCCCGCCTCTGCCGCGAAATCAGCACCGGCGGTCCCCGATGCCAAGGCCGCAAGCACACCATAACTTCATAAGTAGGCCAGTTTTTCGATCCTAACATCATGTTAGGTTCCCAACCTAAGTCCCCGTGTAGAAAAAGTGCCTTACCTTCCTCGCGGTGTATGTTTTCCGGAGGCAAACTTCCCCGCCTCTGCCGTGAAATCAGGACCGGCGGTCCCCAATGCCAAGGCCACAAGCACACCATAACTTCACAAGTAGGCCGATTTTTTGATCCTGACATCATGTCAGGTTCCCACCCTAAGTCCCCATGTGAAAAAAGTGCCTTACCTTCCTCACAGTGCACTTTTTCCGGAAGCAAACTTCCCCGCCTCTGTCACAAAATCAGCACCGGTGGGCCCCCAAGCAAAGGCCGCAAGCACACCATACCTGCACAAGTAGGCTGGTTTTTCTATCCTGACATCATGTTAGGTTCCCACTCTAAGTCCCCGTGTGGTAAAAAGCACCTTACCTTCCTCGTGGTGCATGTTTTCTGGAGGCAAACTTCCCCGCCTCTG
>CM041637.1:47650820-47664545 GCA_023333625.1 Bothriochloa decipiens | reverse complement strand
CCTTCCTCGTGGTGCATGTTTTCTGGAGGCAAACTTCCCCGCCTCTGTCGCGAAATCAGCACCGATGGTCCCCGATGCCAAGGCCACAAGCACACCATAACTTCACAAGTAGGCCGGTTTTTTGATCCTGAGATCATGTTAGGTTCCCACCCTATGTCCCCGTGTGAAAAAATCACCTTACTTTCCTTGCGGTGCATGTTTTCCGTAGGCAAACTTCCCTGTCTCTGTCGTGAAATCACCACCGGCGGTCCCTGATTCCAAGGCCGCAAGCACACCATAACTTCACAAGTAGGCTGGTTTTTCGATCCCGACATCATGTTAGGTTCCCACCCTAAGTCCCCGTGTGAAAAAAGTGCCTTACCTTCCTTGCGGTGCATGTTTTTCGGAGGCAAACTTCCTCGCCTCTACCATGAAATCAGCACCAGCGGTCCCCGATGCCATGGTCGTAAGCACACCATAACTTCACAAGTAGGCCGGTTTTTAGTTCCTGATATCATGTTGGGTTCCCACCCTAAGTACCTGTGTGAAAAAAGCACCTTACCTTCATCGCGGTGCATGTTTTTCAGAGGCAAACTTCCCCGCCTCTGCCGCAAAATCAGCATCGGTGGTCCCACCCTAAGCTTCCCGTGCAAAAAAAGGGCCTTACCTTCCGCAGTGCATGTTTTCCGGAGCAAACTTTCCTGCCTCTCCCGTGAAATCTGCACCGGCGGTCCCCGTTGCCAAGGCCGCAGGCACACCATAACTTCACAAGTAGGCCAGTTTTTCGATCCTGACATCATGTTGGGTAAGCCGATCTGGCATCATGCCCCCGAGGTCACTATGTTGTCTAAGGAGGGTGTGGGTCCCAATGCCCGTACCACCCGACACTATCTGCTAACAACCTAGTAGTAGTGGCACCGTCCTAGCTAGTCAGACATCCGTCCCCTGCCCATACAGGGGCGAGCGGTGAGCACGTAGGTCCCAAGGTTCTAGTTCTCAAGAGATATCAGGTCCTAGGGGGGATCAGACAGGATTATCTTCTCATAGGGACTACAACAGTCTGTGCTACAACAACACCTCTTACCCGGGGCCTCGCTCCATGAAGGCTCTTGTCCCCGGGATCACCATATACCTCACAATGTGCCTGCCACAAGCACCTCATACGGGAATGCCCATACCACATCCCCCGGCAAGACTTGCCCACGAGGCTCATCATAGAATCCTGTCCGATTGACTCAACCCTCACCACACACCCAAGACGCACGCAGCACTCTCCTCGAGTAAAGTGGCACCACGTGCCTTAACCATATAACCATACTCTCCACCATGCATCACATCACACAGATATAAGCGTAGTAGAAGTAAAGCATCATAAGTAAATAAGCATGCTTCTAGCCTATCAACGGGTGTGCAGGAGTAAGGTTGTGGCAAGGTAAAGGCTCATCAAGCAAATCTACCATGCAACCTATCATCAGGTGATATTCATAAATAAAGCACTAGCAAACTAGATATTATGCCATGCGTAATAGGATCTACAAGGTTGGGTGGGGTGTGGCACCTGCGAAGTCATCACTGAGCTCCTCCTCGTACTCGTAGTCGTCCTCCTCAGACTGTTTCTGCTCTGAAATGAGACGTAAATAGTATCACAAAGAACCAAATGAGATTCAGTAACTCCAAATGCAATCATACATAAGCCTATGATGTAGAGCTCATTTTTATGAAAATTTGGACACTTGGTTCATAATTTTCAGAGTTCGTTTGAGGGAGATATGAATTTTAGAAGATTAAATCATATTCTAAAAAAGAAAAAGAACTGGATTATTTAGGGCTTGACACGTGGCAGCCTCTGATTGGTCCACATGGCACGTGGGTCCCGGTACTATGGCGCAGGGCTGACTGTATGCTGATGTCATGCTGACATCAGTGCTGGCAGGTGGGTCCGGCCGGCTTAATCACTGACAGGTGGGTCCCACAGTCAACGGTCAATGTTGACCAATCAACGATCAACGTCGACTAGGCCCGGTCTGGGCCTAGATGGGCCTGCGTTGGGCCAGATCTAGGCTGGGTTGGGCCAGCCTGGCCCGGCACGTGTCGGCTCCACGGTGCTGCCACGTGGCGCTGTGGGCCGATACTGGGCCTGGTCTATGGCACGCTGGCCTGTGAACCCGGTGCACCGTGGACTGATGACGGGGCAAACAGGGTGTGGCTTGTTATTGGCTCGACCGGTCCACGTGGGTCTGGTGGACGTGGTCCACGGAGACAGGGAAAAATCCCCATCCTCTGCCTCACGCGTGCGGCCGGGCGCGACGCTTGCCGGTCTGAGCAGGGGCGCGACGGCTACGGACGGTGCGGCCAGGCGGAGCAGCGGCTAGGGCTGCACTGAGGCATGGCGAAGGCGGTTGCGGGGCACAAGCTTGCTCGCGGGCCATTGGCTCATCGGCGCACGCGCTTCGGTGGTGGCCGGCGACGAGGCCACGGCGGTGGGGCGCTACAGTGCACGGAACGCAGCGTGCGTGTGCGCTATATCTTCCTGGTCTCAAGAAGAACGCAGCAGCGACTCCAATTCAGAAAAATGGGACTCCTAGGCCAGCGGTCGACGGCGGCGGACGGTGGTGATAGCATACAACAAAACTCCGGCAATCTTCCAAATTGAGCACCATCTTCACTTCTCCTACCCGTGCGGAGCAGCTCGGAGCTCCAGAGGACTACCGCGGTGCTAACGGAGGCTCGTGGGTGCGCGCGCGACGATGAGGTCGCAGCGATGCTTCGGCGGCCGGGAGGCATGGCGGCCAGGGCAGCAAAAGTGCGTGGCCCCGCTGTGGCCACTGCCAAGTTCCAAAAGGTTGCGTGGGGGGCATTCTAGGTCGTTGCGAACACGATGGCAAAGTTAAAGAAAGGAAAGAGAGGTCGGAGGAGCGGGAACGGGCGCGGTGAGCGAGGCAGCGGCCATGGACGTGATCGAGCTCACCTCCGTTGGCGACGGTGTGGCCGGCTCTTTGGTGCTTGGAGAAGATGCGTGTGGGGTCGAGGAAGCAGAGCTACTGTGGTGGCGAGTTCGAACGACTGCTCAGGCTCCACCCTCGGACAAGGACGATGGTGGCGTACTCAGCTCCGGTGGACGACTCCTACCCTACCTCCTTCCTCTCCTCACTTCTCCCATTCTCCTCAATAGCAGCAAGCAGGTGCAGACATGGCCGAAGTGACTATGCAAGCACGGGAAACCCTAGCAGCCCGGTGCTCCTCCATTTATAGGCACGGCGGCCGGCGGTGGACGGTGGGGATCGAAGATCCTCATCAAGTGGCTGAGCACGGCCGCGTGTTAGGGTTAGGGTTTGGGTGCACAGCCAAGGCAGACGGACGGCATCCGGAGTGCGACAATGAGTCACGGGTGCAGACGAACGGCGTGGAGCGGCGTTCCCATTTTTGGAAGCACGGACGGGACGGCGGAGCTCCCAGAAGAGGAATAAGGAGAGAGATGATAGCGGGGGCCCACATGGCAGCGGCAGAGTAGGGCGTGCGCACGTGGGCAGGTCCATGATGGGCCGCTTTGGCTTGCTGGGCTGGCCACACGGGGTGAGCTGCGGGGCACGGACGACGATTTGCTGGGCCACGGCTATGCAGGCCGGCGCACGCGGGCGAGCGGCGGGGCACGGTGCCAGGCCCTTGCTGGGCCGTTTGGCCACATGGGCCACGGGCATGCGGGGCAGGCTGGCGTGCAGGCGGCAGGCAAAGGCCATTGCCTTGCTAGGCCAAGTGGCTTGGTGGGCTACGAGGCCGAGCTGGGCTGTTTGCCGGCTTGGGCTGCTTACTCCTTTCCTTTTTCCTTTTTCTTTTTCTATTTCTTTTCTATTTTGCTTCCAAGCCATGCCATGATCAAGTTAAGCCAACCAAGTTAGTGACCATGACACAAGTGTTATGATAGGTCCACTAGGGTCTCATGATGGTTTGGTTATCATGCCAAGGTTAGTATACTTATATATACATATGATAAATATGTTGTTGATTTTATTATTCAATACATAAAATCAACAAGATGCAAATCAAACTTTGGATTAAAATGCAGATGCTCAACTACAAATAGGGGCTACTTGTGTAACTATCGGGTGGTTTCCTACATGACACCAACAATGGGATACTTTTTAGAAAAATTTTTGTTGGTTGTGATTTTTGGTGTTTGGATTTTTAGGGTTGTTACAGTCCTACCCCCTTATGAGAATCTCATCCTCGAGATTTAAAAGTGCAACTTAGTCTTCAAACAAGTAGGGGCAGAGCCTCCTCATTTTTGATTCCTTCTCCTAAGTTTCTTCTCGTTCTATGTGATTGCTCCACTGAATCTTTAATATTGGTGTGCTGGTGTTTCTGGTTTCTTTGGTGGCTCTGTCTAGAATGCGGATGGGGTGCTCTCTGTACTCCAAGGTGTCCTGAATATCAAGTGCCTCTGTGGGTATTGGTTGCTCTGGCAGCTTTAGACACTTGCGCAACTGTGACACATGGAATACTGGGTGTACACCTGCTAGTTGCTCAGGCAACTCTACCTTGTAGGCAAGCATGCCAACTCTGGCATAGATTCTGTATGGTCCCACATACCTTGGTGCTAGCTTCCCTTTCACATGGAATATGATGGTCCCTCAAAGCAGGGAGACCTTGAGATAGACATAGTCCCTGACTTCAAACTCGAGGTCTCAACGTCTCTTGTCAACATAGCTCTTCTGACGACTCTGGGCAATCCTTAGATTCTCTCACACTTGGGTGACTCCTTCGGCCTCCTTGATGGTGGCAGGGCCAAAGAATGATCTTTCACCTACTTCGGACCACATCAGGGGTGTTTTGCACAGTCTTCCATACATAGCCTCGAATGGTGACATCTTGAGACTAGCCTGGTAACTGTTGTTGTAGGAGAACTCTGCAAAGGGAAAACTCTTCTCCCAATCAGTTCCATATTTCAGAACACAAGCTCGGAGCATATCTTCAAGGATCTAGTTCACTCTCTCTGTCTGACCATCCGTCTGAGGGTGGTAAGTGGTACTATAATCTAGCTTGCTCCCTATTGACTTGTTCAGGGCCTTCCAGAACTTGGACGTATACTGCAGCCCACGATCGGATATTATGCTCTTAGGGCTCCATGCAGCTTGAGATGTTCTCAACATACAAATCTGCTAGCTGGCCAACTCGGGCATCATTCTTGATGGCTAGGAAGTGAGCTACCTTAGTCAACCGATTGACTATCACCCATATAGCATCATGGCTCTTCGAGGTTCGAGGAAAACCCATAATGAAGTCCATAGAAATGCTGTTCCATTTCTATTCAAGTATATCAAGTGGCTTTAGCAGTCCTCCAAGTCTCTTGTGCTCAGCTTTGATGCATCTGCAGATGTCGCATCTTGCAACATGCTCTGCAATGTCTGTCTTCATGTTCTTCCACTAGAATTTCCTCTTCAAATCAGCATACATCTTGGTGCTGCCTGGATATATGCAATACTTGGAGTCATGCCCTTCTGATAGGATCTCATTGCGTATGGCTGGGTTAGACGGCACACAGATTCTGTCCTTGTACCAATAGGTACCTTGCTCATCTTCACTAAATTCAAGGCACTTGCCTTGTGTCAAGAGCTCGTGAATCTCCCAAATGTCATGGCAGTGACGTTGGGCTTCACGGATCCTATCCTTGAGGTTGTATTGTACACAGAGCTCATTCAACAGGCCATGAGGTATCAGCTCCATCTGTAACTAGTCAGTGCCCTCTTGTAACTCCTTTGGTAGGGCAGAAACGAATATTGCATGGCAATGAATCTTGTGGCTAAGAGCATCAGCAACTACATTGGCCTTGCCAGGGTGGTAAAAGATCTCCACATCGTAGTCATTAATCAACTCGAGCCAACGATGCTATCTCATGTTCAGATTTTCTTAGGTGAAAAAGTACTTCAGGCTCTTGTGATTAGTGTAGATTTCACACTTGTTCCCAATCAGGTAGTGCCTCCAAATCTTCAGTGCATGGATCACGGCTGCAAGCTCGAGATCATGTGTGGTGTAGCACTGGTCGTGCTCCTTAAGCTGATAGGAAGCATAAGCAATGACTTTCCCATTCTACATCAGTATACAACTGAGCCCGTGGTGAGATGCATTGCAATAGACCACAAAATCCTGGTGGATATCGGGCAAGGCAAGAACAGGCGTTGTGGTGAGCTTCTCTTTCAGGGTCTAAAAACTCTGTTCGCATTGGGGCGTCCATTTAAACTAACTGGTCTTCTTCAGGAGGTTGGTCATGGGGCGAGCTATCTTGGAAAAGTTTTCGATGAATCAGCGATAATAACCCGCCAATCCCAAGAAACTTCTCACATCGGTCACATTCTGTGGCTGCTCCCATCCCTTCACTGTCTCAATCTTGGATGGATCAATAGCTACTCCGTCAGCATTGAGTACATGGCCTAGGAAAGCGACCTCTTCAAGCCAGAACTCACACTTGCTGAACTTGGCGTAGAGCTGATGCTTTCTTAACTTCTCCAACACTATCCTTAGATGCTGTTCATGCGCCTCAGCGGTGGCAGAATAGACAAGAATGTCATCAATGAAGACCACCACAAACTTATCCAGCTCCTGCATGAACACTTTATTCATCATGTTCATAAAATAAGCTGGTGTGTTCATAAGTCCGAAGGACACGACGGTGTACTCATACTGCCCATATCTGGTGACAAATGCTGTCTTGGGAATGTCCTCTTCTCTAATCTTCAGCTGATGGTAGCCTAATCTGAGGTCAATCTTGGAAGTACTTGGCATTGCGCAGCTGATCTAGCAGGTCATCTATCCTTGGCAAGGGGTACTTGTTCTTTATGTTCACGGCATTCAGGTTCCTGTAATCAATGCACATCCTTTGCATACCATCCTTCTTCTTAACAAACAGAACAGGAGATCCCTAGGGCGAGGCACTGAGCCTAATGAGCCCTTTCTCGGATAGCTCCTCAAGCTATTTCTTAAGCTCCTTAAGCTCATCAACTGCCATATGGTAGGGTCGCTTAGAAATAGGACTCGTACCAGGCAATAGGTTGATCATGAACTCAACATCCCTGTCCAGTGGCATCCTTGGTAACTCTTCAGGAAAGACATCGGGGTACTCATGAACTACAGGCACTTCCTCAGGTGACTTCTCTTCAAGGGCACACAGCATGGAAACATCTATCCCTTTGTTCGGCTCACATCTGATCCAGCGACCAATTAGATGGGTTATATCCACAAATCTAGGCGAGCAAGATATCACTCCCTTGTTCTGGGTTAACCAATCCATCCCTAGAATGACGTCTAGGCCTGCGAAGGGTAGCAAGGTAAGATCAGCAAGAAAGGTAAGACCCTCAATCATGATACTCACTCTCTTACATCATTTGGTACAACAAACATTGCCCAAAGGTGAACTAGTGTATAAGACTTCTTTTCGTGGAGTGACAGGTATATGGTGCTCTCATGCAAACTTGGTGGATATATAAGAACTGTAGCACCTGAATCAAACAGCACGGATGCCTTAACTCCATGCACTAAAAACATACCATACACCACATCGGGGGCAGCCTGGGTAGCCTCTGCTGTGATGTGGGTGAGGCGGCCATGGGGTGCTCTAGATGGCACCTACTTGTATGGGGTGCCCTGGTTCTGCCTAGCGGGCGCTGGTGTAGCCGGTGTAGCCTTGTTCGGGCACTCAGCTGCCTTTTGATTCGGCTGGCCACAAGCAAAGAAAGTGTAGGTCACACCGCCTGTGGGGGTTGGTGCGGCGACCCTCCACGTGCTACCTCCTAGTGCAACACAAGCATACGCTTGGCGGTCTTGAGTAGGGCGGGGGTAGTTGTTGGTGTGGGTACCACCGCCCCGGCTCGAACCGTGTGTAGCTCCCTGGGCGAAGCGAGAGCGGGGAGGCTGAGATGCCTCACCATGCAACCTCCGTGGGGCAGGTGCATGGGAGGTGCCCTCAGCATGGCGCTTCTTGGTCTTGCCAAGCACCTCCTTCTCCATGAAAACCTCATCACAGTCCTTCTCAATCTCCATGCACCTATCGATCAAGTCACGCAGGGTGTTGCTCTTGGTGCCTGTGAGGGAGAGCCTGATGCGGCTAGACAAACCCTTGTGGTAGCAGTACATCTTCTCCTTCTCAGAATTCACCACTGAGGTAGGTGCATAGTGCAGCAGGTTAGTGAAGCGGGTGGTGTACTCATGCACCTTGTCAGTTCCCATGGAGATTTTGCGAAACTCGTTCTCCTTCTTCTCTAGCGTGCCCTCGCGAATGAAGAACGAGTGGAACTCCTCCACGAACTCATCCCAAGAGATGTTACCAGGGTCCTGGTGGGTCTCACAGAGGCTATCCCACCAAGATTGCCCAGCACCCACAAGCTGGTGAGTTACCAAGCAACCACACTCCTCGTCAATGCAAGTGGTCAAGTCCAGCTTCTTCTCAATCTTCGTCAGCCAGTCATCAGTAGCGATGGGGTCGATGCTAGTGCCATCGAACGTCGGGGGCCTCAGCTTGGGAAAGAACTCTAGCTTCTTGTAGTAGTCATCGCGTGGCTCCCTGTGGTGGGGGTGCAGCACGTTCTCAGCTAAGACCCAAAGAAGCTCGTTTGGCTGAGCCATCACATCCGCCAAAAGTGGCACGGGTGGTGGTGGCAGAGCTGCATCTCCTCCAGCTGTAGGCTCAGGCTTAGGTTCTACAACAGGTGGTGGTGGTCCTCCAGCCGTGCCTCCAGCAGCTGGTTCTGGCTCAACAACCGGCGGTGGTGGTGGTGGGTGAGCAGGCTGTGGGGTGGCAGCGCAGGGTGGCTCCTCAAGGTTGAGGGGTATGTGACCAATGCGTCCATGACCTCGACCCTGACTACGACCGCGTCCATGGCCCCTGGCGAGCACAAGTGAAGGGGAGCGGTTGTTCAGGTGGCTGGTACGACGAGTGGACATCCTGCTTAACATAAATCTCAGATTAGGGCACATGTGCATGTGATATATCTTGACACTAATGATGTAATAATTAAGATAGCTTAATGATTTAAAAGCATTTAAATCTATCCAACACTCATATAGAGAAGTATGAAGATCCATAAAGATGTGAAAAAATCTAAATCATCCATTACATCAAGTGGGTACATGGCGATACCTCTAGCAGCTATGCTAGGAGACTTGTGAGAAACGTACTACACGCAGGTAGTTCTAGCATGGGGTGGGCAATCTACTCAAAAACATGGTGAGTCTGGTCATTCAGCCACACAGGGCCCATCCTCTCCTGATCCTACACTACACTAAATCATCCCTAGGGACTGGTCCAAACTGTAAGCTATGGGGGGAATACCGATGCCAGAAGCTTGGATCTGCTCGTCGGTCATCCGAAGGCGAGAGACGTAATGACGGGCCTCCTCGAGCTGAGGGGTGGACACTGACTATCCACTGAGTCCAATGGTGGGGCACCCACTGAAGTGAGGCGAGATTGCCCCAGCTCGAACGTCTCAACTCTAACCTTCTTACGGGCTCGTAAGGGAAGCTCATCCTGTAATTCCTCGTACTCTCTGACTCTCTTGCGATCTGACCTCTTCCAAGCCTCCATGGTGAGTTTGAGCTTGTCCATGAGGTATGCTGTCTTATGGATGTAGTTGATCAGGTGTCCCTGGTTGTAGCCAGCAAGAGTGTATTCCTGCAGCAACTTCTCTCGTTGAGCCTTACACTGCTCACGAAGTTTGTCTGTGTAGGAGGCATCTTGACTCTTCTTCTGGAAACTCTTTGCAATGTCTTCATTCTTCTTAGCTATAGTGGTCTCAAGCTCACCAATCTTCCTGATGAGATGGCTGTCATGGATCTGAAGCTTATCCATCTCATTCATCAGACTGGTGATCTAGTCCTGGTGAGTGTGCTCCTTGCATGCCAACTCATGGTCTAGGTCTACAATCTTCTGCTTATAGGCTGCCTCTTTATCCTCTAACTTGTGGATCCTCTCGTTAACCTCCATCAGGTAGCGATGATCACAGTGTCCCTTTTGCTCTAGCTCAGCAATGTACTTCTCCTGATGCTTCAGGTACATCTCAGTAGCGCGGAGGCAAGGGTTGTGCTCGGTATAGGTGATCTCCTCCCAAGTACCCTACTGTGCATCGAGGGCACAAGGAAGCAGATGAAAGCGACTCTTCTTTAGGTAGTCAGCCCCGTTGTGTAGCACAGTGCGAGGTGCCTGGCGCGAAACAGTCTGAACACACATGCTGGTGTTGTTGTCGAAGGCGAAGTCGGTGAAGGCAACAACTCCAGGCAGGTTCATGCTTGTAGGCACATTGATGTAGACTACCTTGTAGCCCTCGATGCCTCCTCCAAGGGCGGGCTTGCTACGACAAAGGTACTCAACGTTCTCCATGGGAACACCAAGCTCAGTGAGAACCTTGCAAAGCACTGAGCGTAGCCTCCATACTCCATCCCGTCGAGTCTGTACTCAATGACATCCATCGGCGGCAACGGACCAAGAGGCAAGTTGGGGTCTATCTGCAGGTTGACATGAGAATGGAATTAGAAAAGTTGTAGAGAGAGGTAAGCCATGCATAAAAGCGTATGCAGTGGTCGGTGAATAACCGAGAGATATCAAGGTTCTCCTAATTCTATCGTCCAATCCTATGGGTCTCGTCCTAGGGTCAAGCATGGCTCTGGTACCAACTGAAATATCCTCAATTTTCCACAAAGGGAAAATACACAGAATGTTGAATAACATAATAGTTCAAGCCTCAAACCATCATATTATTCGGCAACAGTTGATCCAGGATCCATACATCGAATAAAAAGAGTACAATTAGGGGGGTTACATAAATAGCCCATCGCCACACTGGAAGAAAACATCAGAGTAGCATATCTAAAACAGCGATGGTAGGCGGAAGCATCATCTCTCCAAAAGAAGCTTGAGCATAGGCACGCGACTCCTACTCCACGTCATCAAAGTCGTAGTCGGGCTCACCTGCCAAATAATTTTTAGTATGGTTTGTACTGGCCACATCTCCCACCCTATGCTTTGCTTTTGCTATGCAGTATTTGGTGGGATGCAAAGGATATAATCAAAGAGACCTAATATATGGCTATGGTTTTCTATGCAAGTAGTGACCAATATTGTGTAATATAATTCATCAAGTTTTAACCCATCTCATCCACATATCCAACCCATTCCATCACCATCGCACACATCTCACCCTCTCTCACTCAGTCGATAGGTCCAACTCCCTCTTGGAGCCTACCTCAGTGGCTCATAGCTGGAAGGGTAACACCAGGGGGAAGAATAGAAGGACTCATCTGACTACTCCCAAGAAGCGTAGGTCGAGGGAAAGGCCAAACCGAGGCCGTGGACTATATATCGATTTAAAACTCTACAGAGCGTGTAGTCCCGTAACCATAAGATCACCATCATCAGCGATGCCCTGCCTAAGCTGATTCTGGCTGCTTTCTAACCGGTGCGATGCCACCCTACCACTCAGTACTAGGACATCCCGGATAGGTACCACTAGCACACTGAGACTGTGAGACATAGTAGTACCGGGCCTCCGAGGTCACTATGTTGTCTAAGGAGGGTGTGGGTCCCAATGCCCGTACCTCCCGACACTATATGCTAATAACCTAGTAGTAGTGGCACCGTCCTAGCTAGTCAGACATCCGTCCCCCGCCCATACAGGGGCGAGCGGTGAGCACGTAGGTCCCAAGGTTCCAGTTCTCCAGAGATATCATGTCCTAGGGGGATCAGACATGATTATCTTCTCATAGGGACTACAACAGTCCATGCTACAACAGCACCTCCTACCCAGGGCCTCGCTCCACGAAGGCTCTCATCCCCGGGATCACCATATACCTCACAATGTGCCCGCCACAAGCACCTCATACGGGAATGCCCAGAACACATCCCCCGGCAAGACTTGCCCACAAGGCTCATTGTAGAATCCTGTCCGATTGACTCAACCCTCACCACACACCCAAGACGCACGCAGCACTCTCCCCGAGTAAAGTGGCACCACGTGCCTTAACCATATAACCATACTCTCCACCATGCATCACATCACACAGATATAAACGTAGTAGAAGTAAAGCATCATAAGTAAATAAGCATGTGTCTAGCCTATCAGCGGGTGTGCAGGAGTAAGGTTGCGACAAGGTAAAGGCTCATCAAGCAAATCTACCATGCAACCTATCATCAGGTGATATTCATAAATAAAGCACTAGCAAACTAGATATTATGCCATGCGTAATAGGATCTATGAAGTTGGGTGGGGTGTGGCACCTGCGAAGTCATCACTGAGCTCCTCCTCATACTCGTAGTCGTCCTCCTCAGACTGCTCCTCCTCTGAAACGAGACGTAAATAATCATGTTAGCGACTCCTATAGAGTATCACAAAGAACCAAATGAAATTCAATAACTCCAAATGCAATCATACATAAGCCTATGACATAGAGCTCATTTTTATGAAAATTTGAACACTTAGTTCATAATTTTCAGAGTTCGTATGAGGGAGATATGAATCTTAGAAGATTAAATCATATTCTAAAAAAGAAAAAGAACTGGATTATTCAGGGCTTGACACGTGGCAGCCTCTGATTGGTCCATGTGGCAGGTGGGTCCCGGTACTATGGCGCAGGGCTGGCAGGTAGGTCCGGCCGGCTTAGTCACCGATAGGTGGGTCCCATAGTCAACGGTCAACGTTGACCAGTCAACGGTCAGCGCCGACTGGGCCCGGTCTAGGCCTAGACGGGCCTAGGTTGGGCTAGATCTGGGCCGGGTTGGGCCGGCCCGGCCCGAACATTTGTGGTCGACGGAGCAGCTCTTCCAAATTGAGCACCATCTTCACTTCTCCTACCCGTGCGGAGCAGCTCGATGCTCCAGAGGACTACCACGGTGCTAACAGAGGCTCGCGGGGGCACACGCGATGGTGAGGTCATAGCGACGCTCCGGTGGACGGGAGGCATGGTGGCCAGGGCTACAAAAGTGCGTGGCTCCGCTGTGGCCACTGCCAAGCTCCAAAAGGTTGCCTGGGGGGCATTCTAGGTCATTGTGAACATGATGGCAAAGTTAAAGAAAGGAAAGAGAGGTCAGAGGAGCAGGAATGAGCATGGTGAGCCAGGCAGCGGCCATGGACGCGATCGAGCTCACCTCCGTTGGCAATGGTGCGGTCGGCTCTCTGGTGCTTGGAGAAGATGCGCGTGGGGTCGAGGAAGTAGACCTGCTACGGTGGCGAGTTCGAATGATGGCTTTTTGATCCTAACATAATGTTAGGATCCCACCCTAAGTCCCCATGTGAAAAAAGCACATTACCTTCCTCGCGGTGCATGTTTTTTGGAGGCAAATTCCCTGCCTCTGCCGTGAAATCAGCACCAGCGGTCCCCGATGCCAAGGCCACAGGCACACCATAACTTCACAAGTAGGCCAGTTTTTTGATCTTGAAATCATGTTAGGTTCCCACCCTAAGTCCCCGTGTGAAAAAAGGGCCTTACCTTCCTCGCGGTGCACGTTTTCCAGAGGCAAACTTCCCCGCTTGTGCTGCGAAATTAGCATCGGTGGCCGCCGATGCCAAGGCCGCAAGCACACCATAACTTCACAAGTAGGCCAGTTTTTGATCATGACATCATGTTAGGTTCCCACCCTAAGACCCCGTGTGAAAAAATCGCCTTGCCTTCATTGCGGTGCATGTTTTCCGGAGGCAAACTTCCCTGCCTCTGCCACAAAATTAGCACCGGCGGTCCCCGATGCCAAGGCCGCAAGCACACCATAACTTC
>CM041637.1:47635571-47650810 GCA_023333625.1 Bothriochloa decipiens | reverse complement strand
TTTTTTCACACGGGATCTTAGATTGGGAACCTTATATGATGTCAGGATTGAAAAACTGGCCTACTTGTGATGTCATGGTGTGCTTGCCGCCTTGGCATCGGGGACCACCGGTGCTGATTTCGAGGCAGAGGCGGGGAAGTTTCCCTTCGAAAAATGTGCAGCGAAAGGAAGGTAAGGCGCTTTTTTCGCACAAGGACTTAGGGTGGAACCTAACATGTTGTCAGGTTCAAAAGACTGCCTACTTATGATGTTATGGTGTGCTTGCGGTTGGCATCAGGATTGCTGGTACTGATTTCACAGCAGAGGCGGAGAAGTTTGCCTCCGGAATAAGTGCACCGCGTGGAAGGTAAGGCACTTTTTTTAAACAGGGTCTTAGGGTGGGAACCTAACATGATGTCAGGATCAAAAAATTGGCCTACTTGTGAAGTTATGGTATGCTTGTGGCCTTGGCATTGGAGGTCGTCGGTCCTAATTACACAACAGAGGCGGGGAAGTTTGCCTCCAGAAAACATGCACTGGAGGAACGTAAGGCGCCTTTTTTGCATAGGGACATAGGGTGGGAACCTGATATGATGTCAGGATCGAAAAACCGGCCTACTTGTGATGTTATAGTGTGCTGGCAGCCTTGGCATCGGGGGCCGTCAGTGCTGATTTTGTGGCATAGGCGGGAAAGTTTGCCTCTATAAAACTTAGGGTGGGAATCTAACATGATGTCAGGATCGAATAACTGGCCTACTTTTGAAGTTATGATGTGCTTGCGGCCTTGGCATTGGGGACCGCCGGTGCTGATTTTGCGGCAGAGCCGGGGAAGTTTGCCTCCGAAAAACATGCACCGCGAGGAAGGTAAGGCGCTTTTCTCGCACGGGGACTTAAGGTGGGATCCTAATATGATGTCAGGATCGAAAAACTGGCCCACTTATGAAGTTATGGTGTGCTTGCGTCCTTGGCATCGGCGACCACCGGTGCTGATTTTGCGACAGAGGCGGGGAAGTTTGCCTCCGAAAAACATGCAACGTGAGGAAGGTAAGGTGATTTTTTCACATGGGATCTTAGATTGGGAACCCTACATGATGTCAGGATTGAAAAACTGGCCTACTTGTGATGTTATGGTGTGCTTGCGGCCTTGGCATCGGGGACCACCGGTGTTGATTTTGAGGCAGAGGCAGAGAAGTTTCCCTTCGAAAAATGTGCACCGAAAGGAAGGTAAGGCACTTTTTTCGCACAAGGACTTAGGTGGAACCTAACATGTTGTCAGGGTCAAAAGACTACCTACTTATGAAGTTATGGTGTGCTTGCGGCCTTGGCATCGGGATCGCTGGTACTGATTTCGCGACAGAGGCGGGGAAGTTTGCCTCCAAAATAACTGCACCGCGTGGAAGGTAAGCACTTTTTTCAAATGGGGTCTTAGGGTGGGAACCTAACATGATGTCAGGATCAAAAAACTGTCCTACTTGTGAAGTTATGGCGTGCTTGCAGCCTTGGCGTCGGGGGCCGTCGGTCGTGATTACACAGCAGAGGCGGGGAAGTTTGCCTAGAGAAAACATGCACTGCGAGGAATGTAAGGCACTTTTTTTGCACGGGGACATAGGGTGGGAACCTGACATGATGTCAGGATCAAAAAACCGGCTTACATGTGAAGTTATAGTGTGCTTGCGGCCTTGGCATCGCGGACCGCCGGCGCTAATTTCACGACAGAGGCGGGGAAGTTTGCCTCTGGAAAACGTGCACCGCGAGGAAGGTCAGGTGATTTTTTTGCACGGGGTCATAGGGTGGGCACCTAGCATGATGTCAGGATCAAAAAACTGGCGTACTTGTGAAGTTATGGTGTGCTTGCGGCTTTGGCATCGGGGGCCGCCTGTGCTGATTTTGCGACAGAGGCAAGGAAGTTTGCCCCCGAAAAATGTGCACCGCGAGGAAGGTAGGGCGCTTTTTTTACACGGGGATTTAGGGTGGGAACTTCACATGATGTCAGGATCAAAAAACTGGCCTACTTGTGAAGTTATGGTATGCTTGCGGCCTTGGCATCGGGGGGCCATCGGTGCTGATTTTGCGGCAGAGATAGGGAAGTTTGCCTCCAAAAAATGTGCACCGCGAGGAAGGTAATGCTTTTTTTAAAATGGGGAGTTAGGGTGGGAACCTAACATGATGTTAGGATCAAAAAACCAGTGAACTTGTGAAGTTATGGTGTGCTTGTGGCCCTGGCATCAGGGACCGTCAGTGTAGATTTTGTGGCAAAGGCGGGAAAGTTTGCCTCCGGAAAACGTTCACCGCGAGGAAGGTAAGGCACTTTTTTGCATGGGTACTTAGGGTGGGAACCTAACATGATGTCAGGATCCAAAAACTAGCCTACTTGTGAAGTTATGGTGTGCTTGCGGCCTTGCCATCGAGGACCGTCGATGCTGATTTCGTGGCAGAGGCGGGGAAGTTTGCCTCTGGAAAACGTGCACCGCGAGGAAGTTAAGGCACATTCTTCACATGGGGACTTAGGATGGGAACCTAAAATGATGTCAGGATAGAAAAATCGGCCTCCTTGTGAAGTTATGATGTGCTGGCGGCCTTGGCATTGGGGGCCGCCTGTGCTGATTTTGCGACAGAGGCGGGGAAGTTGATTCCAGAAAACACGCACCGCGAGAAAGGTAAGGTGCTTTTTTTACATGGGGACTTAGGGTGGGAACCTGACATGATGTCAGGATCGAATAACCGGCCTACTTTTGAAGTTATGGTGTGCTTGCGGCCTTAGCATCGGGGACCGCCGGTGTTGATTTCGCGGCAGAGGTGGGGAAGTTTGCCTCTGGAAAACATGCACCGTGTGGAAGGTAACACATTTTTTCGACGGGGTCTTAGGGTGGGAACCTAACATGATGTCAGGATCAAAAAACTAGCCTACTTGTGAAGTTATGGTGTGCTTGCGGCCTTGGTACCGGGGACCGCCGGTGCTGATTTTGCGGCAGAGGCGGGGAAGTTTGCCTACGGGAAACGTGCACCGCGAGGAAGGTATGTTGCTTTTTTCACACGGGGACTTAGGGTGGGAACCTAACATGATGTCATGATAAAAAATCTAGCCTACTTGTGAAGTTATGGTGTGGTTGTGGCCTTGGCATCGGGGAGTGTCGGTGCTAATTTCACGGCAGAGGCGGGGAAGTTTGCCTTCGGAAAACGTGCACTACGAAGAAGGTAAGGCAATTTTTTTGCATGGGGACTTAGGGTGGTAACCTAACATGATGTCAGGATCAAAAAACTGGCCTACTTGTGAAATTATGGTGTGCTTGCGGCATTGGCATCGGGGGCCGCCCGTGCTGATTTTGCGGCAGAGGCGGGGAAGTTTGCCTCCGGAAAATGTGCACCGCGAGGAAGGTATGGAGCTTTTTTCACACGGGGACTTAGGGTGGGAACCTAACATGATGTCAGGATCAAATATGGCACATCCCAGTTATAACATATACTGGAGGAGCCGTCCTATACCCAACTCACAGATCCTCTGACTCGCTAGAAAAGGTCCTATGAATATTTAGAGCCAGAGCCATATAGCCCCCGCAACTGTACATTATGTCCTGGATGATCACTTACAGTTTGGATCTTATGAAAAACCATCTTTAATCATTAGTTGCATAGTCATTAATCAAGTAACAAGATCATGGTTATAAAGCACTAGCATTAACTACCCATGTGCAACATCCCCAGTTATTAAGGTAAACAAGTATTCAAAACTAGAAAATCCTAACAGGGTAGCAAAGAGACACATGCGTATGATTTTTAGTGTGTATAGTGAATAGGTAACAAGTATGGTCCCAACTATACTTGTCTTGTTCAAAGCTCTCCAGATGAACCTGCTGATCCTGGTTCTTGAAGAACTCTTGGTCTCCAACGAATGGCTCACTCTCTAGATCTGATCATCAATCAGCAACACACAAGCATCGAGCAATCATACACGAGTAAACAATAGACTTAAATTAAGGCAGCACACCATATCATAAAATAGATGAAAAAGAGTTGATAAAACTATTCTACTCATTGCTATGATCACACAGACATAAAGATCACTGAAATCAGAGCTATAACGAGAAAGTTATGGATTTTACAAGATTTCCTATTGTAAAATAATTAGTTTAAAATAAAACTCAATTTTCAAAATTTGAAAATAAATCTCACAGTAGTACTAACAGGTAGATTATGAAATTACGAACCCAACGCAACTTGAACAGATCGAATCAGAGCTAAAACGAAGAAGTTATTACCAAAATACTCCAGTGGCAATTCTGTAATAAAACAAAACCGTAAATACCTCATCTTCTACCTCCAGATCTCCCGCTCCCGCACGAACGTGACCAAGGGCATCCATGGCGCTGCTGTTCTCACGTAGGAGGGAAGGAAGGGGCTTGACCGGGATGTGTCCGGGCCGTCAGCGGCTTGCCAGACCGGCACCGAGCAGTCTGCCTGCACGCTCATGCACAGCACGGCGATGCTGGCAAGAGGTTGGAGATCATGACGTAGAGAAAGGAAAAATTAGAATTTACTACCATAGGGATTTCTAACTAGGGACTCCCCTCATGGTAATTATGATGTGCTTTGGCCAAGGGGTTGGTACAAATATATAGGGTGGGAAAACTTCTCACGTCAACGTCAACTAGCAATATGATACTAATTGATATTGCACTCTCCACCATTATTAATCGGCCTAATTAATTATTAAAGCCTATTAGTAAATAAAGACATGGGCCTTTAGGTGTTGAGAAAATTAGAAGAATTTATTATTTTTAGAATTTATTAATTTTATGGATAAAATAATTCTAGAAAAGTTAGGAATTGACTTTTAAGCCACGAAAAATACTCCAAAGGCTCAAAAAATTTGGAAAAAATTCTCAGAGATATTTTAGAACATGAGGAACCTAAATAAAGTATTTAGAGCTCATAAGAAGATATTTTGGAGTATCTAAAAATTAGAATATGCTCATAGTTAAATGAGAATTCACCGACATGTGGACGCGGTGCGTCAGTGAGAGGGAGGGAGCCGCAAGCGTACGACGCGGTGGCAGCTTGCTGGGCTTTGGTCTGGTGGCCCAAGAAGGAGAAGTGTGCGTGGGCTGCTGCTGTTACTTGCTGGGCCGGAGGCAAGGCGGGGAGGAAAACAGGCCTTCGGGCTGGTCGGGCCGAAAACGAGAAAGGGTGAAGGGAGGGAAAGAAATTATTTTTCTTTTATTTGAACCACTTTTTCAAAGGCGTTTTCAAAAGGATTTTGAAATCCAAATTCAAATCCAGTCAAAACCACTTTTTACAAAATAAAATTATGCACCAGCATGAATGCACAAGCATGCTTCTTGACCAAGGATTAATTTTAATTTTATAAAAATTATTATTTTGCCTAGGTTAAATTCTTACCAAAAATACAAAATTAAATCAAATTGACTATATTAAATTATGCAAATTTTAGGGTGTTACAGCCGGTGCTCATTTCACGACAGAGACAGGGAAGTTTGCCACCGGAAAACATGCACCACAAGGAAGGTAAGGCGCTTTTTTCACACGGGGACTTAGGGTGGAACCTAACATGATGTTAGGGTCAAAAAACTGCCTACTTATGAAGTTATGGTGTGCTTGCGGCCTTAGCATCAGGGACCGCCGGTGCTAATTTCGCGGCAGAGGCGGGGAAGTTTGCCTCCGAAAAACGTGCACCGTTAGGAAGGTAAGGCGATTTTTTTGCACAGGGTCTTAGGGTGGGAACCTATCATGATGTTAGGATAAAAAACCGGCCTACTTATGAAGTTATGGTGTGCTTGTGGCCTTCGCATCGGAGACCGCCGGTGCTGATTTCGTGGCAGAGGCGGGGAAGTTTGCCTTCAAAAAACGTGCACCGCGAGGAAGGTAAGGCGATTTTTTTGCACGGGGTCTTAGGGGGTACCTAACATGATGTCAGGATTGAAAAACTGGCCTACTTGTGAAGTTATGGTGTGCTTGCGGCCTTGGCATCGAAGCCGCCCGTGCTGATTTTGCGAGAAAGTTTGCCTGCGAAAAATGTGCACCGCGAGGAAGGTAAGGCGCTATTTTTGCACCAGGTTAGGATCGAAAAATTGGACTACTTGTGAAGTTATGGTGTGCTTGTGGCCTTGGCATTGGGGACCGCCGGTCCTGATTTCACGGCAGAGGCGGGAAAGTTTGCCTCCAGAAAACATACACCTCGAGAAAGGTAAGGTGCTTTTTTTGCACGAGGACTTAGGTTGGGAACCTGACATGATGTCAGGATCAAAAAATTGGCCTACGTTTGAAGTTGTGGCGTGCTTGCGGCCTTGGCATCGAGGACCGCCGGTGCTGATTTCGTGGCAGAGGCGGGGAAGTTTGCCACTAGAAAACGTGCAACGCGAGGAAGGTAAGGCAATTTTTTCACACGGGGTCTTAGGGTGGGAACCTAACTTGATGTCGGGGTCGAATAACAGTCCTACTTTTGAAGTTATGGTGTGCCTGCGGCCTTGGCATTGGGGACCGCCAGTGCTGATTTTGCGGCATAGGAGGGGAAGTTTGCCTCCGAAAAACATGCACCGCGAGGAAGGTAATACGATTTTTTCACATGGGGACTTGGGGTGGGAACGTAACATGATGTTAGGATCAAAAAACCAACGTACTTATGATGTTATGGTGTGCTTGCGGCCTTGGCGTTGGGGACCACCGATGCTGATTTCGTGGCAGAGGCGGGGAAGTTTGCCTCTGGAAAACATGCACCATAAGGAAGGTAAGGCACTTTTTTCGCACAGGGACGTAGGGTGGAACCTAATACGATGTCAGGGTCAAAAAACTTCCTACTTATGAAGTTATGGTGTGCTTGCGTCCTTGGCATCAGGGACCGCTGGTGCTGATTTCGCGGCAGAGGCGGGGAAGTTTGCCTCCAAAAAACATGCACCAGGAGGAAGGTAAGGTGCTTTTTTGCACGGGGACTTAGGGTGGGAACCTAACATGATGTCAGCATCAAAAAGCAGCCTACTTATGAAGTTATGGTGTGTTTGCGGCCTTGGCATCGGGGACCGCCGGTGCTGATTTTGTGGCAGTGGCAGGGAAGTTTGCCTCCGAAAAACATGCACCGCGAGGAAGGTAAGGCGCTTTTTCACACGGAGACTTAGGGTGAGAACCTAACATGTTGTTAGGATTGAAAAACTGGCCTACTTGTGAAGTTATGGTGTGCTTGTGGCCCTGCCATCGGGGACCGACGGTGCAGATTTCGTGGCAAAGGCGGGAAAGTTTGCCTCCGGAAAACATGCACCACGAAGAAGGTAAGGCACTTTTTTTGCACGGGGACTTAGGGTGGGAACCTATCATGATGTCAGGATTGAATAACCATCCTACTTTTGAAGTTATGGTGTGCTTGCGGCCTTGGCATTGGGGACCGGCGGTGCTAATTTTGCGGCACTAGCGGGGAAGTTTGCCTCCTGAAAACATGCACAGCGAGGAAGGTAAAGCGCCTTTTTTGCACGTGGACTTAGGGTGGGAAGCTAACATGATGTTAGGATCAAAAAGTGGCCTACTTGTGAAGTTATGGTGTGCTTGCGGCCCTGCTATCGGGGACCGCCAGTGCAGATTTTGCGGCAAAGGCGGGAAAGTTTGCCTCCGGAAAACGTGCACCGCGAGGAAGGTAAGGACTTTTTTTGCACGGGGACTTAGGTTGGGAACCTAACATGATGTCAAGATCCAAAAACCGGCCGACTTGTGAAGTTATGGTGTGCTTGCGGCCTTGCCATCGGGGACCGCCGGTTGTGATTTCGCGACAGAGGCGGGGAAGTTTGCCTCCGGAAAACATGCACCGCGAGGAAGGTAAGGACTTTTTTTGCACAGGGACTTAGGGTGGGAACCTAACATGATGTCAGGATCCAAAAACTGGCCAACTTGTGAAGTTACGGTGTGCTTGCGGCCTTGCCATTGGGGACCGCCGGTTGTGATTTCGCGACAGAGGCGGGGAAGTTTGCCTCCGGAAAATGTGCACCGCGAGGAAGGTAAGGCGCTTTTTTTGCATGGGGACTTAGGATGGGAACCTAACATGATGTTAGGATATAGAAACCGGCCTACTTGTGAATTTATGGTGTGCTGGCGGCCTTGGCATCGGGGGCCGCCGGTGCTGATTTTGTGACAAAGGCGGGGAAGTTTGCCTCCAGAAAACGTGCACCGCGATGAAGGTAAGGCACTTTTTTTGCATGGGGACATAGGGTGGGAATCCAACATGATGTCAGGATCAAATACCTGTCCTACTTTTGAAGTTATGGTGTGCTTGCGGCCTTGGCATTGGGGACCGCCGGTGCTGATTTCGCGGCATAGGTGGGGAAATTTGCCTCCAAAAAACATGCACCGCGATGAAGGTAAGGCGCTTTTTTCACACAGGGACTAGGGTGGGAACCTAACATGATGTCAGGATCAAAAAACTAGTGTACTTATGATGTTATGGTGTGCTTGCGGCCTTGGCATCGGGGACTGCCGGTGCTGATTTCACGGCAGTGGCGGGGAAGTTTGCCTATGGAAAACATGCACCGCATGAAGGTAAGGCAATTTTTTTGCACAAGGTCTTAGGGTGGGAACCTATCATGATGTCAGGATCAAAAAACCGGCCTACTTGTGAAGTTATGGTGTGCTTGCAGCCTTGGCATCGGGGGCCGCCGGTGCTGATTTCGTCGCGGAGGCGGGGAAGTTTGCCTCCGGTAAACGTGCAGCGTGAGAAAGGTAAGGTGCATTTCTCATGCGGGGTCTTATTGTGGGAACCTAACATGATGTCAGGATCAAAAAAACTAGCCTACTTGTGAAGTTATGGTGTGCTTGTGGCCTTGCCATCGGGGACCGCCGATGCTGATTTCGCGGTAGAGGCGTGGAAGTTTGCCTCCAAAAAACATGCACCGCGAGGAAGGTAAGGCAATTTTTTCACACAGGGTCTTAGGGGGGTACCTAATGTGATGTTAGGATTGAAAAATTGGCCTACTTGTGCAGTTATGGTGTTCTTGCGCCTTAGCAACGGGGGCCACCCGTGCTGATTTCGCGGCAGAGGAGGGGTAGTTTGCCTCCGAAAAACATGCAACGCGAGGAAGGTAAGGCGCTTTTTTTGGATGATGACTTAGGGTGGGAACCTAACATTATGTCAGGATCAAATGACCATCCTACTTTTGAAGTTATGGTGTGCTTACGGCCTTGGCATTAGGGACTGCCGGTGCTAATTTCGCGGCATAGGCGGGGAAGTTTGCCTCCGAAAAACATGCACCACGAGGAAGGTAAGGTGCTTTTTTTGCACGGGGACTTAGGGTGGGAACCAAACATGATGTCAGGATCAAAAAACCAGCCTACTTATGAAGTTATGGTGTGCTTGTGGCCTTGGCATCGGGGACCGTCGGTGCTGATTTTGCGGCAGTGGCGGGGAACTTTGCCTATGGAAAACATGCACCGCAAGGAAGGTAATGTGATCTTATTGCATAAGGTCTTAGGGTGGGAACCTATCATGATGTTAGGATCAAAAAACCAGCCTACTTGTGAAGTTATAGTGTGCTTGCGGCCTTGGCATCGGGGAGCGCCGGTGCTGATTTCGTTGCAGAGGCGGGAAAGTTTGCCTCCGGAGAACGTGCAGTGCGAGGAAGGTAAGGCGATTTTTTCACAGAGGGTCTTTGGGTGGGAACCTAACATGAAGTTAGGATTGAAAAAAGGCCTACTTGTGAAGTTATGGTGTGCTTGCGGCCTTGGCATCGAGGACCGCCGGTGCTGATTTCACGGCAGAGCCGGGGAAGTTTGCCTCCGGAAAATGTGCAACGTGAGAAAGGTAAGGCACTTTTTTCACATGGGGTCTTAGGATGGGAACCTAACATGATGTCAGGATCAAAAAACTGGCCTACTTGTGAAGTTGTGGTGTGCTTGCGGCCTTGCTATCGGGGACCGCCGGTGCTGATTTCACGGTAGAGGCGATGAAGTTTGCCTCCGAAAAACATGCACCGTGAGGAAGGTAACGTGATTTTTCACACGGGGTCTTGTGGGGTACCTAATGTGATGTTGGGATCAAAAAACCGGCCTACTTTGTCGTTGTGGTTTTCTTGTAGCCTTAGCAACAGTGGCCGCCCGTGCTGATTTCACGACAGAGGCGAGGAAGTTTGCCTCCAAAAAACATGCAACACGAGGAAGGTAAGGCGATTTTTTCACACAGCGTCTTAGGTTGGGAACCTAACATGATGTCAGGATTGAAAAATCAGCCTACTTGTGAAGTTCTGGTGTGCTTGCGGCCTTGGCATCGGGGACCGCCGGTGATGATTTCACGGCAGAGGCGGGGAAGTTTGCCTCCGGAAAACATGCACCAAAAAGAAGGTAAGGCACTTTTTCTGCACGAGGACTTAGGTTGAAACCTAACATGATGTCAGGGTCAAAAAATGCCGACTTATGATGTTATGGTGTGCTTGCGGCCTTAGCATCGCGGACCGCTGGTGCTGATTTCGCGGCAGAGGCGGGGTAGTTTGCCTCCGGAAAACATGCAACGTGAGGAAGGTAAGGCGATTTTTTCACATGGGGTCTTAGGGTGGGAACCTAACATGATGTCAGGATTGAAAAACTAGCCTACTTGTGAAGTTATGGAGTGCTTGCGGCCTTGGCATCGGGGACCACCGGTGCTAATTTTTCCATAGCGGCGGGGAAATTTACCTCCAAAAAACGTGCACCGTGAGGAAGGTAAGGCTCTTGTTTTGCACGGCGACTTAGGGCGGGAACCTAATATGATGTCAGGATCGAAAAATTGGCCTACTTGCAAACTTATGGTGTGCTTGCGGCCCTTGCATCGGGGACCGCCGGTGCTGATTTCGCTGCAGAGGTGGGGAAGTTTGCCTTCGGTAAACGTGCACCGCCAGAAAGGTAAGGCGCTTTTTTTCACACGGGGTCTTAGGGTGGTACCTAATGTGATGTCAGGATCAAAAAACTGGCCTACTTGTGAAGTTATGGTGTGCTTGCTGCCTTGCCATCGGGGACCGCCGGTGCTGATTTCGCGGCAGAGGCGGGGAAGTTTGCCTTCGGAAAACATGCACCGTGAGGAAGGTAAGGTGATTTTTTCGCACGGGATCTTAGGGGGGTACCTAATGTGATGTTAGGATGGAAAAACCAGCCTACTTGTGCAGTTATTGTGTGCTTGCAGCCTTAGCAACGGGGGACGCCCGTGCTGATTTCACGATAGAGGTGGGGAGGTTTGCCTCCGAAAAAAGTGCACCGCGAGGAAGGTAAGGCTCTTCTTCACACGGAGACTTAGGTTGGGAACCTAACATGACATCAGGATCAAAAAACTAGCCTACTTGTGAAGTTATGGTGTGCTTGTGGCCTTGGCATTGGGAACCGCCGGTCCTGATTTCACGGCAGAGGCGGAGAAGTTTGCCTCCGGAAAACATGCACCGCGAGGAAGGTAAGGCACTTTTTTTGCACGGGGACTTAGGTTGGGAACCTAATATGATGTTAGGATCAAATAACTAGCCTACTTATGAAGTTATGGTGTGCTTGCGGGCTTGGCATCGGGGACCGCCGGTGCTGATTTCACGGCAGAGGCGGGGAAGTTTTCCTCTGAAAAACGTGCCCCGAACGGAAGGTAAGGCACTTTTTCTACACGAGGACTTAGGTTGAAACTTAACATGCTGTCAGGGTCAAAAAACTGCCTACTTATGAAGTTATGGTGTGCTTGCGGCCTTGGCATCGCGGACCACTGCTGCTGGTTTCGCGGCAGAGGCGGGGTAGTTTGCCTCCGGAAAATGTACAACGCGAGGAATGTAAGGCAATTTTTTCACATGGGGTCTTAGGGTGGGAACCTAACATGATGTCAGGATTAAAAAACTGGCCTACTTGTGAAGTTATGGTGTGCTTGCGGCCTTTGCATCGGGGACCACCGGTGCTTATTTTGCCGTAGCGGCGGGGAAATTTGCCTCCGGGAAACATGCACCGTGAGGAAGGTAAGGCTATTTTTTTATACGGCGACTTAGGGTGGGAACCTAACTTGCTGTCAGGATTGAAAAACTGGCCTACTTGCAAAGTTATGGTGTTCCTGCGGCACTTGCATCGGGGACCGCCGGTGCTGATTTTGCTGTAGAGGCGGGGAAGTTTGCCTACGAAAAATGTGCACCGTGAGGAAGGTAAGGCAATTTTTCAGACAGGGTCTTAGGGTGGGAACCTAACATGATGTCAGGATAGAAAAACCAACCTACTTGTGAAGTTATGGTGTGCTGGCGGCCATGGCATCAGGGGCCGTCGGTGCTGATTTTGCGGCAGAGGCGGGGAAGTTTGCCTCTGAAAAACATGCACCACGAGGATGGTAAGGTGCTTTTTTTGTATGGGGACTTAGGGTGGGAACCTAACATGATGTCAGGATCAAATAACCGGCCTACTTTTAAAGTTATGGTGTGCTTGCGGCCTTGGCATTAGGACCGCCGATGCTGATTTCGCGGTAGAGGTGGGGAATTTTGCCTCTGAAAAACGTGCCCCGAAAGGAAAGTAATGAGCTTAATTCACACGGGGACTTAGGGTGGGAACCTAACATGATGTCAGGATCAAAAAACCAGCCTATTTATGATGTTATGGTGTGCTTGCGGCTTTGGCATCGGGGATCACCAGTGCTGATTTTGCGGCAGAGGCAGGAAAGTTTGCCTCCGGAAAACATGCACCGCGAGGAAGGTAAGGCAATTTTTTCATATGGGGTCTTAGGGTGAGAACCTAAAATGATGTTAGGATTCAAAAACTAGCCTACTTGTGAAGTTATGGTGTGCTTGCGGCCTTGGCATCGAGGACCGCCAGTGCTAATTTTGCGGCAGAGGCAGGGAAGTTTGCCTCCAAAAAATGTGCACTGAAAGGAAGGTAAGGCACTTTTTCACTCAAGGACTTAGGTTGAAACCTAACATGATGTAAGGGTCAAAAAACTTCCTACATATGAAGTTATGGTGTGCTTGCGGCCTTGGCATCGGGGACCTCCGGTGCTGATTTCTTGGCAGAGCCGGGGTAGTTTGCCTCCGAAAAACATGCAACGCGAGGAAGGTCAGGCGATTTTTTCACATGGGGTCTTAGGGTGGGAACCTAACATGATGTCAAGATTGAAAAACTGGCCTACTTGCGAAGTTATGGTGTGCTTGCGGCCATTGCATCGGGGACCACTGGTGCTGATTTTGCCATAGCGGCGGGGAAATTTGCCTTCGGAAAACGTGCACCGCGAGGAAGGTAAGGCTATTTTTTTGTACGGCGACTTAGGGTGGGAACCTAACTTGCTAACAGGATCAAAAAACTGGCCTACGTGCAAAGTTATGGTGTTCTTTGCGGCCCTTGCATCGGGGACCGCCGGTGCTGATTTCGCTGCAGAGGCGGGGAAGTTTGCCTATGGAAAATGTGCACCGTGAGGAAGGTAAGGCAATTTTTTGCACAGGATCTTAGGGTGGGAACCTAACATGATGTCAGGATAGAAAAACCAGCCTACTTGTGAAGTTATGGTGTGCTGGCGGCCATGGCATCGGGGGCCGTCGGTGCTAACTTTACGACAGAGGCGGGAAGTTTTGCCCCGGAAAACGTGCACCGTGAGGAAAGGAAAGGCGCTTTTTTGCATGGGGACTTGGGGTGGGAACCTAACATGATGTCAGGATCAAATAACCAGCCTACTTTTAAAGTTATGATGTGCTTGCGGCCTTCGCATTGGGACCACCAGTGCTAATTTCGAGGCAGAGGCGGGGAAGTTTGCCTCGGGAAAACATGCACCGCGAGGAACGTAATGAGCTTTTTTCACACGGGGACTTAGGGTGGGAACCTAACATGATGTCAGGATCAAAAAACCAGCCTATTTATGATGTTATGGTGTGCTTGCAGCCTTGGCATCGGGGATCGCCGGTGCTAATTTTGCGGCAGAGGCAGGGAAGTTTGCCTTCGAAAAACATGCACTGCGAGGAAGGTAAGGCGATTTTTTCACATGGGGTCTTAGGGTGAGAACCTAACATGATGTCAGGATTCAAAAACCGGCCTACTTGTGAAGTTGTGGTATGCTTGCGGCCTTGGCATCTGGGACCACCGGTGCTGATTTTGTGACAGAGACGGGGAAGTTTGCCTCCAAAAAATGTGTACCGAAAGGATGGTAAGGCACTTTTTCACATGAGGACTTAGGTTGAAACCTAACATGATGTAAGGGTCAAAAAACTTCCTACATATGAAGTTATGGCGTGCTTGCGGCCTTGGCATCGGGGACCGCTGGTGCTGATTTCGTGGCAGAGAAGGGGAAGTTTGCCTCCAGAAAATGTGCACCACGGGGAAGGTAAGGCGACTTTTTCATATGGGGTCTTAGGGTGGGAACCTAACATGATGTCAGGATCAAAAAACTAACCTACTTGGGAAGTTATAGTGTGCTTGCGGCCTTGGCATCGGCAGCCGCTGATCCTGATTACGTGGCAGAGGCGGGGAAGTTTGCCTCCAGAAAACGTTCCCCCCGAGGAATGTAAGGCACTTTTTTCCATGGGGACTTAGGGTGGGAACCTAACATGATGTCAGGATCAAAAAACCGGCCTACTTGTGAAGTTATGGTGTGCTTGCGCCCTTGGCATCGGGGACCACCGGTGCTGATTTCGCGGCAGAGGCGGGGATGTTTGCCTCCGGAAAACTTGCACCGCGAGGAAGGTAAGGGGCGTTTTTCACACGAGGTCTTAGGGTGGGAACCTAACATAAAGTCAAGATCAAAACATTGGCCTACTTGTGAAGTTATGGCGTGCTTGCGGCCTTGGCATCGGGGTCACCGGTGCTGATTTCATGGCAGAGGCGGGGAAGTTTGCATACAGAAAATGTGCACCGTGAGGAAGGTAAGGCGCTTCTTTCACACGGGGACTTAGGGTGGGAACCTAACACGGTGTCAGGATCAAAAAACTGGCATACTTGTGAAGTTATGGAGTGCTTGCGGCCTTGGCATCGGGGACCGCCGGTGCTGATTTCGTGGCAGAGGCGGGGAAGTTTGCCTCCAGAAAACATGCACCACGAGGAAGGTAAGGCACTTTTTATGCATGGGGTCTTAGGGTGGGAACCTAACATTATGTCAGGATTGAAAACCTGGCCTACTTGTGAATTTATGGCGTGCTTGCGGCCTTGGCATCGGGGACTGCTGGTGCTGATTTTGCGATAGAGGCGGAGAAGTTTGCTTCTAGAAAATGTGCACCACGAGGAAGGTAAGGTGTTGTTTTCATACAGGGTCTTAGGGTGGGAATCTAACATGATGTCAGGATCAAAAAACTGGCCTACTTTTAAAGTTATGGTGTGCT
>CM041637.1:47570936-47635561 GCA_023333625.1 Bothriochloa decipiens | reverse complement strand
AACAGGATGTCAAGATCAAAAAATTGGTCTACTTGCGAAGTTATGGCGTTCTTGCGGCCTTGGCATCGGGGCCGCCGGTGCTGATTTCGTGGCAGAGGCGGGGAAGTTTGCCTCTGAAAAACATGCAGCGTGAGGAAGGTAAGGGGCTTCTTTCACACGGGGACTTAGGGTGGGAACCTAACACGATGTCAGGATCAAAAAACTGGCATACTTGTGAAGTTATGGAGTGCTTGCAGACTTGGCATCGGGGACTGCCGGTGATGATTTCGCGGCAGAGGCGGGGAAGTTTGCTTCTAAAAAACATGCACCGCGAGGAAGGTAGGCGCTTTTTCACATAGGGTCTTAGAGTGGGAATCTAACATGATGTCAGGATTAAAAAAAATGGCCTACTTATGAAGTTATGGTGTGCTTGCGGCCTTGGCATCGGGGACCGTCGGTGCTCATTTCACGGCAGAGGCGGGGAAGTTTGCCTCCAGAAAATGTGCACCGCAAGGAAGGTAAGGCAATTTTTTCACATGGGGACTTAGGGTGGGAACCTAACATGATGTCAAGATTGAAAAACTGGCCTACTTGTGAAGTTATGGTGTGCTTGCGACACCACAACTTCACAAGTAGGGTGGTTTTTTGATCGTGACATCATGTTAGGTTCCTACCCTAAGTCCCCGTGCAAAAAAAGCGCCTTACCTTCCTCATGGTGCACGTTTTCTGAAGGCAAACTTTGCTACCTTTCCTGCAAAATTAGCACCGCAGTCCTCGATGCCAAAGCTGCAAGCACACCATAACTTCACAAGTAGGCCAATTGCGGACACATGATTTTCCATATCATGGTGTTGCATCTTTGTTGGTGTGATGAGCGATTGTCAACATGTCCAACACTTGTGGTTGTTGGTCGTTTAGGTGGTAATACTGATCCCTTGGCACAGGCTTATGTGTCAAAATGTGTCTCTTGGCTTGTGATGTGCAGGTGTGGAGTCCAGAAGTAATGGCAGCAGTCGGGAGAAGGTCAAGTACGGTGTGCCGTGCTGACAGACCGGGTGCAGTGAAGGCGGACGCTAGGTTTGGACTGACGGTCGGTGGCCTGCT
The DNA here is from genome assembly GCA_023333625.1 of Bothriochloa decipiens. Lineage (NCBI taxonomy): Eukaryota > Viridiplantae > Streptophyta > Magnoliopsida > Poales > Poaceae > Bothriochloa > Bothriochloa decipiens. Next base: position 47,634,478 of record CM041637.1, on the reverse strand, counting down.
GCGGTGACTGACACTTGGGACATCGGCAAGTGCAAGTGTACATGGCAGGGGACACGTACGGGCTACGCTACTCATGAGGAGGTTTGGTGGTTTGTCCTCAAAACCATCGGCGGGGGACGCATATGGGCTACGCTTCTCGTGGACGGTTTGGTGGTTTTCCCTCAAAACCATCGATGATGGGTTTCACGGGTTTGGTCCTCAAAACCCGGGCGGAGGTCTCGATGTGGACGGATGGCACATGGTGGCATCGGAGAGATTGCGTCGAGGCAAGGCTATCGGTGAGAAGGCGCAGTGGCCGTCGGGTCAGGAAATCTCGAGTTGGACCATAGTGCCCTTGGCTAGGTGGTTCACTCTAATAATATCTAGGGGTAGAAGTAAAATTGTGTAATAGGCATATAAATAGAAGTGGACTGCCCCCCACTCAGATTCACCTCTCCACTACATCTTCGACACCTCTGTTACCCCTGTCACTTTTAGTTTTCCCTTTCTGTACCCGGTTCCCCCTCTCTATTTGTGTTCTTGTTAGAGGTCCAAGAACAAGAATTTTACCCTTGTATTTGTGAGATATTTAGTGTGGAAATGGAGGCCCGAATCCTCCACGTGCCCTCTGGGCTTGGTCACTTTTATCTGTGATTTTTGCTTGTCTCTGTACTGTGTTGACTTTTGGTGGTGTTTTGGATAAATTTCTGTTCGTCAGATTTGGAGTGATTTGGCTCAATCTTTTTGCGCTGATTGATGCTTTGTCGAGTGATGAACCAGATCTCCAAGTGATTCAATCCAATTCCACTCGTGCATCGAGAAATCAAGTGGATTGCATTTTTGGGGAGAAACTGAGTGCAGGGCCCAGATCTGTTTTTCCCAGGCACTGGATCTAAATTGAGTGATGATTTCTTGGAGATAGTTTTCAATTCCCCTCATGATAGCCTGTGCAAAATCTAGCATGGATCTATGTTGATTAGATCTATTTTTTGTTAAATTTGTTTCATGTCACTGCTGTCCTGAGTAGATGTTCTTCCCTGAGTTTTGTTTGATCTTTGCTTTCTGATCGTGCGAGGGATTTTTGTGGTGGCCTAACAGCAGTGCTACCAGCATCATGCACTCAGGCACCGAGTGAGCTTGTTTGAGCAGCACTTGCCCTTGACCCTATTCTCTTACCCCTTCATCGATGGTCCGATTGCTATTCTAGTGAAGCTAGTCAGTAGACATGGGAGAACAAGCAGTAGCACTGCAGCGCTGAAGCGCCTCCCAATTTAGGCTGGGTGCTCCCGACCAATTCCTGACTAGGTTCTGTCTACTTGCCGACCACCGTCATCAGTGTAGTCTGGACAAGTTTTCCAACCAGCTTCTGTCTTGTTGCCGACCACCGTGGTTGATGCGGTCCCGACCAGTTCCTGACCAATTCCCGCTTCGTTCCCGAGTACCGTGATCAATGTGGTCTGGACTAGTTTCATGATTAGTTTTCATCTTGTTGCCAACCACCGTGGTCGACGTGGTCTAAACCAGTTGTCAACTAGGTTTCTTTTAGTTCCTGACCAGCTTCCGACCAGTTGTGTTTTGATCTCTGCTTCTACCCTCATTTCTTGCATTAGTTTTGTGGTGCTCGGTTGTGTTTCAAGGGAACGTCTACCAGGTCAGGTTTTTGAAGAAATTTTTTGGCTCCCATTCAGTCCCCCTCTGGTAGCCATTTTTGGTCCTTCAATTGGTATCAGTGCTGGTTAAGGATCACTTCCACCTTAATCGGTCTGTGATCCGCAGAAGGCGACATAGCTTTGAATCACCGATCGGGTAAGCCGCCCCAATTCAATGGGGAGATCTATTCGTATTGGAAGATCCAGATGCAAGCACATCTACAAGGGATCAATTGCCGTGTTTGGGAGATCATTGAGAATGCTGACTACCAGGTGCTCGGTGCATGGGTCAATCAAGAGCAGATCGACCAACACAATGCTAACAACATTGCCCGTGCTGAGCTTTATGCTATTGTGTCGATTTCTATGTTTGATCGTGTTTCTGATTGTGTGACTGCTTGGGAGATCTAGAGGAGGCTTCAAAGCTTCCATGAGGGTACAACTCATGTCAAAACCAGACTCTACGAGACATACAAGAGGGAATATAGTTGATCGAGAGATTGTTGACTCGATGTTTTCTCTCTTTACCACCATTGTGAACAACATGCAAGCTAACAATGCAGCTATGCCTTATGACGATCATCAGAGAGCACTCAAGCTTCTATATGCTCTAGATTAGAAAGTTTAGGAGGTCAAGGTGCAAGCGATCATCGAGTCGGCCAACTACGAGACTCTCACCATGGACGAGCTGTTCAGCAAGCTCAAATCCACCGAGATCGACCTCCAGACGCAGGCAAGGATCAAGAATCCGTCTGCTCCTAATATGGCTTTGGTGTCAGGTAACTCAAGTTCAAGTTCTTCTTTGGCTAACCCATCCCAGTTGTCTTTTGCCTTGTCCTCCCTTGTGTCTACAACAGAGGAGCAGATGGAGGATTTTGGGGATGATGAGCTGGCGCTTGACATCAGCAAGTGCTCGCGGTTTCACAACAACCGCCCCAACCGTCGACATGGTGGCAACAAGTAAGGCTGTTTTGGATGTGGAGAGTCCAACCACTACATCACCAGCTGCCCCAACAAGAACAAGAACTACTCCAGCAAGCACGACTACTCCAAGCACAAGGACAAGCATGAGTCATCTCCTTACAAGTACAAGTCCAAGAAAAACTTCAACCCCGAGCGCATGAAGAAGAAGTACTTCGAGCAGCTGGAAGCAAAGCAGCGAGCCCTCATCGTGTCTTTCAGCGATGTCGACTCTGATGATGACTCTCCTTCAAATGATGATGAGTCCAAGAAGAAGGTTGAGAATAACTTCAATGGCTTGGGCTTCTATGCCAACAAGCACTAAGGAGGTTACTGCACCATGGCGTTTGACGACACCACCACCGACAACAACAACGAGGTCGACACCGATCCTGAGGTAGAACTCAAAATTGAATCTCTTCTCACTAAGCTTTATTCTATGAATGACACCATGCTAAAGCAAGATGCTTTGCTCATCCATGATGCCAAAGAACGCAATAGCTTCAAAGCTAAGTTTCTCAAGGCCACAGATGAACTTGAGCGAATCAAGAAGGACAGAGGTGTACTGTGGGTGGGATGAATGCACTGTTCACATGTCTAGTCTTGTTTCTTTGCAATCTAAGTACTATGCATTGGTTGAGAAGCTAGATAGGGCTAGAGCTGAGCCTGTTTTGTTAGGTCCTTACAAGTCTTGTGCTGAGTTGTGCTCTGAGCTTTCTGAGAATGTTGTTAGGATCGCTTTTATTGAGAAGTCTAGCATGGATGGTACTTGTGCTCAGTGTCTTTGCTGTGAGGCTTTGGAGCTAGAGCTTGCTAATTGTAGGCATGACAAGAGAAAGACCGAAGAGGAAAACACATTCCTTTGGCACATGTTGAGTTGGCTTCCTTGCAGTGAGCCACAGTTGGGCATTATGATGAGTTAGTACAAGAGGGGTACTGACACAACAGGTTTAGGCTTTGCTTCAGATGGGAAGGGTAACAATGTTTTTGGCAAGGTTGTGAACATAGTGGTTTAAGCATGAGTGAGAAACCCACCAGTCCTCCCAAGCTCATAAAGATTAATCCACCAAAGCCCTCTGAGCCTATCAAGCCCATTGTGAAGGATGGAGTGTTTGAAGAGTCTCCCAAACCTCCACCTCAGAAACAAGTGTGGATTCCAAAACCCAACCACCTTAGGAACCCACTTGACACTCTACCAAACATCTCTGATAAGCCCCTTCCTAAAGCCAAACCACCTCCAAGAGTGAACCATGTCCACAACAGAGTGAGTCATCCACCACCTAAGAGAGAGTTGTATCACTGTGACTATTGCAAGAGGGATGGTCACTTGTTTGAGTTTTGCTTTAGGAGGAAGAGAGATAAGAGGCGTGAGTTTGAGCTTTACCAGTAGGACATGCATCGCCTATCTCATGGCATGCATAGTTCACCCGCTCAGAGGTGTAACACTAGACCGAGAGGTACAAAATCTCAAGGTGCTAGGCCTTAGCTTGTGAGACCATGTGATGCTCGTGCCCGGCGTGGACCAAGTCATCCTCAATACGCCTCAAGGTCCCGTGGTAGTGGCTCTCAGTCCTACACTTCCAGCGGACCATGTTTTCTTTCTCGTGGTGATCGCTTCTCTCCCATGGGACATGGCATGTATGGTGTTTTTCCTAACCCTTTTCCAGGGCAAATGACCTAGCACTGGTATTCTTCTCAGTTTACTAACCCCAGTGTTGGATCATTTGCTCATCCCATGTCTTTCTATTGATGCAGCATGGAGGCTTGGAGAACATATGGCTTGTTGATTCTAGGTGTTCGTGCCACATGACCGGTAATTCAAATTGGTTCTCCAGCCTCAACCCCATGACCTCCAAGGAGTACATCACATTTGGGGATAATGGTAAGGGTAAGGTGCTTCTCATGGGTCAGTAAGGCTCAATGAGAACTTTTTGCTCAAGGATGTTGCTTTGGTTTCGAGTTTGCATTTCAATCTTCTTTCGGTTTTGCAACTCCTTAGAGATGGTTTCGAAGTGCACTTTAAGCCGGGTCTTTCTCGCATTTTGGATTCTCGTGGTGATCTTGTGTGTTTGATTATATCTTTTGGGCTTGTCTTTCATGCCAATTTTTTTCGCTCTTTTGGCACTTTTTGGTGTTTGGTGGCAGGCACTTCTTCTGAGCTTTGGAAGTGGCATAAGAGGCTTGGTCATTTGAGCTTTGACTTGCTTACAAGGTTGAGCTCCCTCGATCTAATCCGAGGATTGCCTAAGCTAAAGTTCAAGAAGGACTTGGTTTCTCACCCATGTCGTCATGGGAAGATGGTTGCCACTTCTCATTCCTCGATAAACCAAGTGATGACCAGACAACCCGGTGAGCTTCTTCACACGGACACTATAGGTCCAGCTCGGGTTCGGTTGGATGGTGGGAAGTGGTACGTTCTTGTGATCGTGGATGACTTTTCTTGCTATTCTTGGGTCTTTTTCTTGGAGTCCAAGGATGAGGTGTTTTCCTATATGTGGGAATTGATTCTTAGGCTACAAAATGAGTGTCCCAAGAATGCCATGAGAGCTATACGTAGTGACAATGGCACCGAATTCAAGAAATCTCATTTTGAAGCCTTTTGCAAATCTTTGGGTCTTGAACATCAGTTCTCTTCACCTTATGTGCCCCAGCAGAATGGGGTTATTGAATGCAAGAATCAAAACCTTGTTGAGATGGCCAGGACGATGCTCGATGAGCATAGGACTCCTAGGCATTATTGGGCCGAAGCAATCAACACAGCTTGTCACGTTTCAAACCGCATTTTCCTTCGAGCTTTTACAAAGAAGACTTCATATGAGTTACGGTTTGGGCGTCCTCTCAAGGTGAGCTACTTCAGAGTTTTTGGGTGTAGGTGCTTCATTATTAAGCAAGGTAACTTAGATAAGTTCGAGTCTCATTCTTCTGATGGCATTTTTCTTGGTTATGCTACTCACTCATGTGCATATCGAGTACTTAATCTTCAGACTAACCGCGTCATGGAGACTTGTGAAGTTACCTTTGAAAAAACCACACCTTGTTCTTCTCCTGTCTTTGAGTGTGAAGGTGATCAAGAGATGGGTGAAAGCATCTTTGTGGAGGAGGAGCAGGACGATGCCAATTGGGGTGCTTCCGAGCTGACTCCATCGGCTGCGTCTGTCGACCCTGTGACGACTACATCGGTTCGAGGCCCCGATCCTTCTTCTTCGACTTCGTGGGGGCCGGATGACCAGTATCCCTCTCTTGCACCTGAGGGAGCTCCAGCTACGGTTGAGGGGAAGGCTACTTCATCAAGAACAATGCCTGTATACATTCAGCGTCATTATCCGCCTGTGACCATGATCGGTAACCTCAACCAGCGTGTCACTCGCAATAGGTCATATGAATTCTCTCATTTTGCACATTCTTCTTTTTTTGCCGACTTTGAGCCCCAAGATATTGGACACGCTTTATCTAATGCTGATTGGGTCAATGCCATGCATGAGGAGCTTGAGAACTTTGAGAGAAACCAAGTTTGGGTTCTAGTTCCTCCACCTCCACAGTGTCATCCCATAGGTACCAAGTGGGTGTTCAAGAACAAGCAGAGTGAGGATGGCGTGATAGTTAGGAACAAGGCTAGGTTGGTTGCTCAGGGTTTTGCCAGAAAGAGGGGATAGACTTTGAGGAAACCTTTGCTCCTGTTGCCCGTTTAGAAGCCATCAGCATCCTTTTAGCCTTTGCAGCTTCGAAAGGGTTCAAGCTGTATCAGATGGATGTCAAGAATGCTTTTCTTAATGGGTACATAGAGGAGGAAGTGTATGTGAGGCAACCCTCTGGCTTTGAAAATCCTAAGCACCCAGACCATGTTTACAAACTCCACAAAGCCTTGTATGGTCTCAAACAAGCCCCCAGAGCCTGGTATGCTAGGTTAAAGTCCTTTTTGCTTGGGAAGGGTTTTTCCATGGGCACTGTTGATAAAATTGTAACACCCTAAAATTTGCATGATTTTAAAAAAGTCAATTTGATTTAATTTCGCATTTTTGGTGAGCATTCAACCTAGGGGAAATAATAAATTTTATAAAAGTAAAATCAACCTTAGGTCAAGAAGCATGCTTGTGCATTCATGCTGGTGCATTATTTAGTTTGTGATGTTTGGTTTTGGTTAGATTTGAATTGGATTTCAAAATCCTTTTGAAAATGCACTTGAAAAAGGTTTCAAATAAAAGAAAAACCTTTCTTTTCCCTCTCCCTCCCCTTCTCTCCTTTCGGCCCGGTCGGCCCGTGGCCTACCTCCTTTCCCCGCAATCGCTCGGCCCGCCTCGCCTCCCGACCCAGCAGCAGCAAGCCAACCGCAGAAAGCCCGCGCACGCCGACTCCTTTCGTGGGCTGACTGCCGGCCCAGCCAGCACCCGCGCCTTAAATAGCAAGCCAGAGCCACCGCCTCAACCTCACCTCGAACCCTAGCACCGCGTAGCTTAGTCCAAGCTCCAGTGCCACCCAACCCTAAACCGCCGTCGCCGCCCAAGCTTCAAATTCGCGGTCATCATCGGGTCTCCACCGTCGTAAGAAGGCGTCCGAGTTACCTCTCGACCCCGTGAACACGTTGGTGCTATCAATTTTGGTTTATCGAGCTCACCCGGTGCTATTTGCTACCCGTAGATCACTGCCGTCCGCTGCCGTCTGGCGTTAGCTCGCCGTTGACCCCTCAAGCTTCATCTTCACCGCGGGTAAGACCGCCTTGAGCCCCTGTGTCATTTTGAACCCACCCCGAGTAGTGTAGTGGTCTGTAGCCTCTGGCTTGTGGATGACGGCGAGCTCATCTCCACCGCCATCAGTCACCAGCCGCCCCGAGCCCGTTCTGGTTCCCATCTTCCTCGCCAGTGAGGTCGCGATGAGCTCCACGTCAGTTTGTTCTAGATCCCGTGCCAAATCTTGGTCCATAGGGCTAGTTCCAATTATGCCGGCGAGGTCCCCTCATCGCCGGCCATGTCCGCCATCGTGCTCGTCGTCTTCCCCGACGAGCCGTTCCCCTCTCTCGCCCCGAGTCTAATCTGAGCCGTCAATCTCCAATCCGACGGCCACTATCAGCCTGTACCCCTTCGCGTGGCACTTTTGTTGAAAACACTCTAGGTTTTTGTTTATTTTGTTAAGAGCCCTTTGCGTAATTCGTAGAGTATGTTTTCTTCACTGGAAGACGTATTTTTTCTTTTTCAGTTTCAAAATACGTTTTCATCTATTTACAGTTTTACCACTATCTTTAAACGTTTATAACTTCTCCGTTTTAGCTACAATTCAATCCGTTCAAGTTGCATTGGGTTCATAATTTCATAATCTACCTATTATTACCATTGTTAGATTTATTTTCAACATTTTAAAAATTAATTTTTATTTTTAACCTTTTAAAAATTAATTTTTATTTTAAACTAATTATTTTACAATAGGAAATCTTGTAAAATCCATAACTTTCACGTTATAGCTCCGATTTCAGTGATCTTTACGTCTATGTGATCGTAGTGACGTGTAGAATAGTTTTATTAACTATTTTAAATCTATTTTATGATATGGTGTATTGTTCTAATTTAAGTCTATTGTTTTCTCGTGTATGTTTGCTCGATGCTTGTGTGTTGCTGATTGTTGATCGAATCTAGAGAGTGAGCCGTTCGTGGGAGATCAAGAGTTCTTCAACCACCAGGATAAGTAGGTTTATCAGGAGAGCAAGTATAGTTGGGACCATCCTTGTTACCTATTCACTATACACACTAAAAATTATATGCATGTGTCTCTTTGCTACCTTGATAGGACTACCAAGTTTTGAATACTTGTTTACCTTGATAACTGGGAATGTTGTATATGGGTAGTTTATGCTAGGGCTTTATAACTATGATCTTGTGACATGATTAATGACTATGCAACTAATGAAAAGATGGTTTTCAATAAGATCCAAACTGTAAGTGATCATCCGGGACATAACCTACAGCTATAGAGGCTATGTGGCTCTGGCTCTAGTTGTTCATAGGACCTTTTCTAGCGAGTTAGAGGAACTGCGAGTTGAGTATAGGGTTGCCTCTTCATTATGTGTTATAACTAGGATGTGCCATTCTGGAAGAGGGGTTTTCTATATTCGATGACCCTACGGCCCTAGCTTGTTAGACGACCCTATGGATGGCTTTATATGTTTTGCGGTGGATTAGGAGTAATTAACCCACTCAATTATAAGGCATGACCCATAGTGAAAGTGTACACCTCTGCGCAGAGTTAAACCAATATATCGTCCGTGCCCACGGTTAGGGCGGCCAAGGGATTCTTATGGAATTGGATCATTAACTCAAATTATGCTATATGTTAAATTGTTTTATCATAGTCTAAATCATGTTTATCTGATCATATGGTTATGGGTTTGATACTACCTTGATGCTAAATACTAAAATGTGACATACACTAAAAGCTACCTGCAGTTTAACCGTGTCAACTTTCATTGAACCTCATAAACCTCTGCTATGCTTGTTAAGTACGTGTGTACTTACACTTATTTTATTTTATTTATTTGAAAAATTCCGAATGGCTAACAGAGTAGGCATGCAGCGGTGCTCGCAGAAGTTTGCGAGCAGGTCCGCGCAACGGTACGTGACGATGGGGCCAGGGCGGCCGGCGGAGGTGGCCGGCATCTGGATACCATCGTCGTCGGCGGCAGTAAGCGTGTCCCTGACGCACTTCTTGCACTCCCGGCGGCACCCGTGCAGCGAAATGTCATTGCACCGGCACTTCGGCGGGTTCATGCTGTAGCAAGAGCTGCAGTCGTCGCCGGCGACGGCCGCTCCAGCTTCCTCCTTGTTCCCTGTGGCCACCAATAACAGCAACTTGAGTCAAAATTTTGAGTAGTGTGCATGGATCAATAACGTATAATAAGTGATGATCCTGGGTAGACGGAATGCATGCAAAAGGATTCTGGCTCGTCACCTTTGCTGAGTGATGATCCTGCGAGGACACCGAGAACAGCCAGAGTAACGAGTATCACCTGAGGCCTCATCTTTTTTCTCACTTGGCAAGAACAGGACACTATGCAAAGTTTGTTGCTTGGGTTACCTTCCCACGGCTATCTGTATAAGACTTGAGGCATTCTTTTTTTTGAGACCACGTCATTGCACGCTTTTCATTAAGCAGGAGAAAGTTCAACACAAAGTTTGTTATAACATAGAGCAGGCCTGGTAATACTCTGGTTACCATAACCTGGCCCAACCAAAAAACATGTGAACGACTATATGACTGAAACTAAAAGCTACAAAGGAGCCCATAAACTCCCGCTCAGGCCCCCTTAGCCTCCGAACCCTCCAGGTTTAGGTCCATGGTTGTGACGTCGTACCCGCCATTGAGGAGGATGTCCATGCATTGCTGCTTGTACTCTGCCATGCCACCACCAAACGCAACCTTGAACTTCTGCTCAATGTCCAGGACTGGCTCATCCTCTCAAACCTTGTATCCCAGCTTCCTGAGAAGGACCGCCTTAGCTTTGGACCGGCAGGGATGAGCGGTATAGAGATCGGGAGACAGACCTCTGTCTCTAACACCTCTTGCACAGAGAGCGGCACGGTAGCATCCATCGCGAAGCTAAGCTGAACCATCCATGCCGGCGATTGGGCGTCCGCCCCCCGCTGCCTCAACCTCCACGGAAGCAGCTGTCGGAGTAGATGGACACCCAAGCACGATGGCACCCGGAGACCGACAAACGACAAGGGAGGCAGCAAGCTCATTGAACATCAGGTCAACCCAGTCATGGTGCCCTGCGCCCTTGCACGGCACTACAACGAGCGGATCTGGGCCGCCTCTCAGATCAACTACATGAGCGGCGCTCTCATCCCCACCAACAGGGATGCCCCTTGCCGGCTTGGTCCGGCGCCGCTGTCTTCTTCGCAGCTGTCCATCGACACCCGCCACGGCATGCTACACGGCCACCTCCATGCTCAGCAGCCGGTGAGACTCGAGCTGGGTGGTCGCAGCATGCGTCGGGCGCCAGCAGTCCCTGGCTAGGTGGTGGAGGCCACGACAACATAGACAACGCCGAGGTAGTCGGCAGGTCGCTACTTGATGAGATTAGGATAGACAGTTCAAGCATCTCCCACGAAGCTCCGCGGAATCTTCTGAGTTTGCCATGGTTGTGTGTGTCCAGAGCAAATCTCAACCGAGGCGGCAACTAGAACCAGCTGCGGCCCGTGGAGAATCTCCCGCCTCCCATCGGCGTTGAGGGCGGAGACCCCTCCACGACGGCCGAGACATTGGCGAGCAGGGACGCGACCCTCCAGAGGCCGCACAGGCAGGCCATTCACCAGCTACGAACGCATCCGGCTGCCCCTCCTCCAACTACGGCCCTGCCTTGGCCGATTGGAGTCCGCCCTGGCACAGATTGGTCCGGGGGAGCCTTGGCACCGGCAGGCACCGTGGCCGCCTTCGCTGGCTGACACATCGCGTCGAGGTAGCATGAAGGGTGGTCATCGCCGTACTCATCGTCATCGTCGTCTGCAAAGTGTCGTTGCTTTGGGTGGCCTCCCGAGGCGGGCCAAAAGGAAGCTGCGGCCGCCGAGAGGGAGGAGGAGCTCGGCGAGGCGGCAGTGGCGTGGGCCAAGGCTCTGCCACCACGACAACCCCCCGTCCCAAACTAGCGTGGGGAGAGAGTGGCTTGGACAGCACCTGAGATGGAGCGCACCCTTACTAAAGTGGCGACCCCGGCGGCGCTACGTGTAGGCTTCTGACAGTGCCGGGCGCCGATGCATCATCGTCATCTTCTTCAACTTCAAGCATGGCGTGGGGGGACCCCAAGCATGGCATTGCGTGGGGGGTCCCAGCTGTCACCGATGGCGGTGGCAACGGAGGTTTCTGCGTGGAGGACCATGCAGGAGGTGGGCGCGCGGGGGGGAGGAACTCGCCGGCACGTGGCCGGAAGCCGGCTGCGACAGGATGGGGGCGGCGGCCTCCTACAGCCCTGCTGCTTCAAAGGATGGGATCTCCCAGAGCAAGGGCAGAGACACCTCCACTTCACCATGGATCGATAGATCAGACGATCAGGATGCCGGATCTGAGCGTGGAGTGGGCTGGGGAGGGGTGGGAGGACTGTGCTGGGCAGCGGAGGTGGCGACGACGAGTGGGTCGGGAGGACGGGGTTCGGGAGGCATTTCAAAACGACTCAACACCGCTTAAGGCCTTCTTGTAGGAGGTGGCGGAGGGGAATTCTTTTAGTTTAGCCTAAAAAAACTAACATTTTAAAAAAAACGGGTGTTCCGAACTAAATATTGAGGAACTAGACCTTTTAGTCGGGCCAAAAGTCATGTATGACTCATCAGTATAGTGACACAATATGCATATTGGCGTGACTAATTACTTAGCCAATAAAGCGAGATCAAGCTATGATAAACTCTGTCCTATATACTGATCCACAGGTAGTATGCGGTACTTCTGTTTTTCAAATAGAAACAAAAAATTATTTGGGGCTATCTTCAAACGAGACTATAGCATTGGCCATCATATATGGGAAGTGGGACAATTGTTATGACTTGATGCCTACTTTTAAAGCTGGATCATTGCATGATAGTGTCACTAAACTATAGACCGAAGAACTCAATGATTACGTGTGTTTCATTAGATTCTTTGTTGTGGAAACATCATGTTGATAAGATATATGATCATTGAGAAATTTGGTCATGAGATCAAAGATCGCTAGTAACATGACTAAAAAATAATCCTAGACATCATCAAAGAGCTTAATGCAAATTGATAGCTTTCATTGCAAAGCTTAGTAGAAAGGTATAAATGGATGGTTTCTGCAATTGATAAGCCTTGTTTTGTTGTGAGAGAAAAACATTGTACCATGCATAGCTAATAATTCGGGTTGATAAGTTCAAGCGAACACTTTAATTTAAAGACTGAGAAGGGCATATAAAAGTCGTTTCATGCCAATGACATCAAAGACTTGCGTCCACATGTATATTGATTTAGGCTACAAAATTCATAAGGTTAAACTGAGAAGAAAACCTATATGTCCTGCAAAGAAAGAGCATAGTTAAAAGAACAATGTATACAAAACATATTCAGTATTAGCAATTTTTTAGTCAAGCAATTAGAAAATACCATATGGGCTCAACAAAGGAAAATCATCAAGTACAAGATAAAAGGTGGACGGGGATTATTCAAGATGCCTGACGCTGGCTAGTGTTGTGCCCGTCTCAGTACTTTTGGTTCTCTCCTCCTTTGTGCCCATGTGTGTCCTTTTTCACCAAAAAGATGGAGATGGACACGGCAGCAATAGCTGCTTGTGGTCTAGTAATACTGTAGCACACCGCCTGCCGTTTCCGTTCGTTCACGGGTTGAAATGCTGCATAGCCCAAGAGCGAGCACTGTGTTCTCACCTTTGACTGTTACCTGAAGTGAGGATCAAAATGTAAGTACCACAATGTGTGGTGTGGTTTGTTACTGCTGAGCATACGAGTGGATCTGAGTTATTTATTTTTTTACCATTTACGGTTTCGTTTTGAATTAAATCTCAGTCATCGGACAACATGTGGATCTGGTCTTCGTATCGAATCTAGGTAGGACTAGAAACATGATTCGTATTGGGCGTGGACGTGTTAGTAGGGATCGAGACGTTTCAACATTTGTAGGTGCAGAGATTGTAACTCAGCTCGTTTAGTTTTAGATACACACAGAGAGAAACCAAAAATAATGGGAAGAAGACATGGCGTGAAACATTTTCAGACGTACGCTCGCGTGATCCACATGCATCTGTTCGACGCGTACGACGTTTGATTATTATTGGACCGTCCAAACTGCAACACAGGTGTCGCCGGGTCCCTCTCCACTATCAGGACGCAGGAAGCAGGCAGCTTTCCGTGCTAGCAAGCACTATCGCATTGGCATCGTTTCTTCACTTCACAGGTCCTTGAATCACGCACAGTCGCTGCCTTCTGCCAGTGCACTGGTGAGAGAGGCCGGTTAGTTTGGGCACTGAAGGTCATTATTTTTTTTACGAGAAACAACTTTATTATTACCAGCAACATGCTGCTGTAACTGAAAAAAGGTTCCATACAAATACATTGTAGAGCCCTGCTGAGGGTGCTACGACATTCATGAGAGGCATTGGAGCAATTTATATTTGCCAAAGTACAATATGTAAGAGCTTGAGTTGCAAGAGTATGCGCCGTGGTATTCATGCTTGTCAGAATCTTGAGCACTTGAATTCTTTTGTTGGTCACGGTGTTGATGAACCTCTAGGTGAAAGGCTTGGCTTCCTAACTATGTAGAGGAGAGATATCTGGAAGCACCGCCTTCCATAAGTTGGCTGCCACCATTGATACAAGCTTGAAGATGACATTGCAAAACGAAAATGCCTCATGTTCTTCCCACATCACCTCATATTTGAAACGTCGGTTTTTCCTCTATTGCTGGTTCACTTCACTCTGCCCTTTTTTTGCCCTTCATGTTTTTCCTGCTAGGCCCAAACACTGACTAGTTTCGATTGTCAAGCATGGTTTTTGCAAGGCCGCCAGTCAGCCCATGAGTATCTAACATCCCCAACGTCCGTGCCCAGTGGGCTTTGTTCATTTCATTCCTGAACCATACACCCGCGTTCCAAGAATTTTTCGGCGTCATGCGTTAAGTGGTAAGCGACGTTCTCGTCCATAACGAAGCACCAGTGGTGACTTCGGAAATATCCAAATCTGCCAGGTGCTTAGTCCTTCGGATGTGCTCATAAGGATAGGATTTGCGTACGTATGTTCATAGGGGTGAGCGTGCATGTGTGTTGTAGGCATCTGCGTTGTACTATTTAATTTAAAAAATAGTATACGTCCGGAGTTGGATTTTGAGTCGCCAGATCCTGGACGTTCCAAATTACTTGCACAAACTTGACCTCAATATGCATACGCGATCGCGATTGGCATATACCTGTTCCCAAACATAAATAGCTCTTTATTCACCCGCGCGTGAGCTTGACATTCTATTTTGGTGACTACTTCTACTTACTAGTGACAATGCATTTACAGAAGCTTGAGCTCAACAAGTACAAGCTTCTATATATGTTCTGATGATGACCACTTTCTTAATAGCAAAAGGCATTATCACTACCACATAAAGGACTTTGAGAGACATATACTCATCGGTTAATGGAGGTAGTCACAAAATGGGTGCCGCGAGGGGACGTCATTGGGTAAATTTCCACCTCTTTGAATTATTAATAGAATCGATACACGTCTACGGCGTACCAAAAACACAAAATAGGTAGCAAACACTATTTTTCGGTGAGAAAAACATCCTCCAACCTAGGACGCAAACGAAGCACCCAATTTGGGAAAGCTGCAAGCCGGAAGGAAAAAAGCGTCCTCCCTCTCTGCGACACAAATCACTGGCGAGGCTCGCCTGTGCACTCCTATGATCCTCTCTTCTCCTCTTCTTGGCCGGCGATACCTGCTCCTCTTCTTCCTCAATGTCGGCATCCCTTCTTCCTCATGCTCCTCGCCAGACATGGTCTACTTCCCCGGCCCGCCACCGGTAATGAGCTTATCGGGAGGAGGGCAGGAGGCCGCGCAGGGGAGTTAGCTCGCCAGCCAGGGTTGAGCCCGATACGACTGTGAGGCAGGCCTGATGACGACGTCGAAGTGAGGAGAGACGACGGTGAGGCGGGGGGAGAGGTGGGCGACGCTGCCAGATCTGCACATGCGCGGACGACGACGGCTACGAGGCGGGGACGGAGGCGGTGGCACTCGGTAGGGAGGAAAGTGGGCAGCGCTTGGCGTGAAGGGATGCGGCCGCCACTTAGTTGGTAGAGGACGCCCACGGCGCTCGGTTGAGCAGGAGCGCTGCGAGGTAGCTGTAGTGGATCTGCGCCTATGACGATGTCTTCTACGTCTCGCCATGGCGCCTTCTTCCCCCTGATTGTGCATGAGGCTTCGTCCTCGCTGGGAGTCCACCATGGAAACAGTGGAGGGTGCCGTGGAAGAGGACAGAGTGGCTCTTGCGTTGGCATTCTTGTTTGTGTCCTCTGCTACAGAAGGGAGGATTTGGGTGCTACACCTGTCTATTGTGCGTGACTCAAACCTTCAAATGCATCTCAGATTTAGGTTGTGGATGTTGGTGTTAGTCTTAATGACCTTTTAAGATGCCCATATTTGTTAATAGAGGATTAACGAAGATTGACACCTCTATTGAATAGAGGCAATCAGTCCAAGCCAGCACGTTTACTGTCCGTCTAAGCGGGCTTGTTGACTGTCAACTCACTTATTCATCAATCTTCTTAGTGTAAGCTAGTTGCGTATATTCCAGAAATTTAAAACTAAAACTGCATCCGACATACATGGTGGCTTGCGTTGCATTATTGTAGGCTGCCAACATATGCCTAATGATCTAGCCAACTGTAGCCACTAGCCATGCATGGTCGGCGGTGCCACCATTTGCAATTGCATTCTAGCCAGTACGGTACCTACTAGTGCATACCGAGGGCAGCAGCAATTAAAGCTATATATTTTTTCTTCTCTTCTATTCATGAATTATGTACATCTTTTATATACATGGAATTATTTTCTTCTTCTCTGTGCTCATGAATTATGTACATTTTTATATACAATTTTCCATGTGAATGGGGTTTTTTGTCTTCTCGGGTATACATGAATTATGTATAAATCCTTTATATACAACGTGTCATGTACATGAGACTCTGCAGTGTGCGCCATCCATTTTTCAAAAGCAGAGCGGGCATTCATAACGGGAACAGAGAAATGCAATGGTAGATTTGCGTTTGTTTCAGCTTTAGAATCAGATGAATCAGTTGAATCAGATAATAAATAGTGAAAGAAGAATAGTGAATAATCAGTAGAATCAGAGCGAGCTAGAGCTGAAACAAACGGAGCAATGACAGTATTCTCGCGACACGCACGCACAAATAGGTTATGACCGAGAGTGTTGGCGTTCCGCGTAGGCCCATCCGATTGCAGGCCTCAGATATTCGTGATCCAGTTTTAGGCCCATCGGAATTTTGGGCTGTGGGCTTTCCCCGGATGCGCGCGTTAGCCCAGCGGGGACCGGGCAGCCAGTGGGGCACTCCGCTGAGCGACGGGACCTAGTGCGACGCCAGGGCCCAGGGGACTGAGCTCTCCTCTGAGCAGCCCTGTCCAATGGCGCCTCGTCGGGGCCGGGCCGGCCAGGCGCTCCTTCCCGTCGAGATTCGTCCTCAACGCGCTGCAGGCTCCGGCGCCGTTGGCACGCGTTCATGCCGGCGGCTACCGTTCCCGAGCAAGGTTCGCTACGAAGTCTGATTTGCCGCTCCAGAGCTTCGGCCTCTGAAACTTCTGGTATATCTTGCTCTGTCCATTTTGCTTATCTTCTGCAGAGCACGTGGATGGTGATGCTCGGTAATTAGAAGAATCTTGTTGTCGCAGGCGATCCAATGAATCACTAGTTCGTAGATTCAACCCCTATGACATGGCAGACTGTAATCCATGATGGAAACTTTGCAATTTTCTTCTCTCTTATTCAACTACCAAGTGTAGCTGTCCTCCAACCCAGTCCTTTTTTTTTCCCTCATAAATATATACTTAGCAGGTTCATGGCCAAAGGTGTTGTGACTTGCACCAGCTTACCAACCCCAGCAATATCAAGGATTACCATAATTTAGTTAATTTGGCAGGCGAGGATTTTGTCTATCCCAGTACTATATCTCCTATTTGGCTATCTCCAGACGATAGTTAGTCCATTTGTTTCCTTAATGCGACCGTGCTTAAAAAAAAAAAATCCTTGGCTGCTTTGGTTACTAGACTGAGCTGTCTAATCTATGTTTCGTATTCAACTTATTTCCCACGAATCAAGTGATGCAAATGCAACATCCTCTGTCCCTGTCAGACCAGCACAGAGATTACAAACAGACGATGTATGGTTGGAGGCTCTGGAGAAAGGGCACCAGGACTAGCTATCATTCATAAATGTTGATGAACAACCTCAATGGTCGTTTGGGTATTTCCCCTAGCAGAAAGCACTGTGCATTTGCGAGATAGTATATCTGAAAAGGAGGGAATGAAACATCATGAGGGTTCAGGCCTTTTATGTTTGGAGAGAATAATGCGTCACATGGGATTCTCAGAGGTACATAGTTAATTATTATTTTCCGTCAAGACTAATTCTGATAGCTTTGCTTGATCAAACGTTGATGAATAGGGGCAGAGTGTGAAGAGATTGATGCCGCCCGTGCTGGTTTTAGATTTTCAGTACATTCATACTCTTTTTTGCTGTTAGTGGAGTTTAGGGAAGGTAGGTCGAAGGTTTTGTATTTATGAATCAGAGAAGTCAATCACCAGTTCACCACAGCACCTTTCGTCATAAACTATCACATGGCGTGACATATATGCAACCTGTTCGTTTGAATTTATCAGCCAAACCAGCCAGTCATTTAACAGTATTTTTCTCTCACAAAAAATCAGCAGCAGCCAGAACCAGCCAGCCAGAAACGACCAAGCGAACAGGCTAATGCTGTGGTACACCTTCCAGCCAGTCTAACATATATTCGAAAGCTACGAACGGAGGTTGCATCCATCCTCCTCTCATCTCAGCCCCTTCTCCTCCTCCAAGAAAACTAAATATGCTTTCCATGGCAGACGTGATGAGGAAACTTGGATGGATAGCCTAGCGTTTAATTGTGATAGGTTGGTTTCTGCCTTTCTGGTGCCCATTATCAGCTTGCTCGTGCAGAAGATCTTTGTCTACCTCGAGTTCGACGCATCAACAAAGCTAGAGATCCCAGCGCTATCCCAGCGCTGAAACAGATGCTTGGTGCCGTGGAGGAGCAGACAGTGCTTAGATCAGCCGAAGACAAAGGGGCTGAAGGCGATCCAAAGACACCGGATAGCATGAAGATGCATCTCAAGTCTGCCTTGTATGAAGCTGAAGACATCCTGGATCGAGAAGGATCTCCATCATGTGGACAATGACAGCATCTGGGTGGAGAACCAACTTGCTGCTGCATGCACCTGGATTGCCCGCTGCAAGGGTAGCTGGTTTGGGCAATGTATAGGTTCTATCATCGCAGCAGGTAATGAAGAGCGCACAGAGCATGACCCGGCAGGGGCAGTTCCTGATTCAGGGGTGGCGGCACTCTGACCAGTTTTCCATCTGTAGAGCCATAAACATCGCCGGAGCTGCAGTACTGCATTGTGCAAAGAGCTTGTACATACAGCTGGGCCAACTACTCAGGAGTTTAGTACAGAGTCCAGAGGCTCTGAAACTGTTCCAGCAGACCCAGCACAGTTCTACAGAGGTGATGGTGGATGAGGAAGAAATAGTGCAAGAAACACGAGTGGATGGATGAAGGAGAGGGTGACAAGATACAAGATGGAGAAGAGGGAGCATGTCAGAGGAGATAGAAGAAGTGGGACAGACGTTAGAGGAAGAGTCAAAAGAAGAAACTTGTTCATCAATATTGAGGTACTGTGCTCGATCTACGCTCACATGGTTTGCAAAGGCCTGTTTTTATCGAGATTGGTTATGTGGAATTATTGGCATCACAAGTGACAAGGTACCGTACCATCTTACTATCATTTCAGATTGTGATACTGAAATACCATTATAGCCCAATTATTTGCCTTTTCAACTTTGTCAACTGTTTTTCTTATTATTTCTAGCTGTGCAAGATAATTAGTTATAGCAAAATTAAAGAGTCCAGCGCACCATATTTTCTTTTTTATATATCGATTTAATTTACAGCTTCTGGAAAGCTACTGTAAGCTAAAATTACGACTTCAAATTTGGTACACTGCGACCAATTTTTGGTACATCCCATGTTCTAATTAGTTGAATTAGAGCTTCACATGATGGGAAAAAAAATAACTACAGTAACTTTCCTTTTCTTTTCTTCTTTTTTTTTTTCATTTCCTCAAGAGTCCTTTTTTTTCCCCTCCGCTCGTCTTCTTCCCGATGTGGCATGGCTCGCCTTCTTCCTCTGCTCATCCCCGCATGGCTCCAGCGCACCGACGATACTGCCGCTGACGGGCCGTGCCATAGCGGCCGTGTCCCCGGTGGGCCATGCCCTGGCAGTCACGCCATGGTAAGCAGGAATACGCACGCTCCCTCCGAGCGTGGGCGTTCTCTGCCTTAGCAGGGGCAAAACTAGTCTTTTGTTCATCGGTTCAGCACATTAGTCCTGGCTAGAGTTATCCCCAGTATTAATATGACTATTAGTCCTGAGTCCAAGTTTTATAACCGTCGAACGACCTTTAGTTCTGATTGTTAACACCAACACGGACTGAAGAGTCTATGTTAGTTTGGTAGGCTAATGTAGACCCTTTAGCTCCGGTTGGTAACACCAATCTAGCAATGCCTCTGGTGCAGAAGTGGTGACTCAGCACACATGTATACAAGGACCCAGCAGACAACTGGAGTCCACGTGTTGCTCCACAGCATCTGCCGCGATAGTTGCTGCCGGCGACCAAATATAAAAACACAGTGATTATCGGTGAGGTTTTTTTTCTTTTTTTTGTGCCGTGGAGGCTCTAGATTCGCAAGTTTGGATATGTCATCCAGCCTGAGCGATCGCATGTATGGCCATGTGGTGCACCTGCAAGGCAAGTCCTAGCGCGCGGATGCCGCACAAGAATTCAGAGATGTAGTAGCGTAGCAGGCAGCCAACAGAAGTCACGGGGATCCAAATGGCAATGGGGAATTCCCCGTCGGGGATTGACCTGCCATCTCCGTCCCCGTGGGTGGGAAAATTCCCCATCCCCATCGCCATGAATGTCGTCGGGAGGATATTTTCCCCCATCCGCATTCCCCACGGGGAATTTCCCCATCGGGGATCCCTGAACCCGATACATAATCAAGTTGAAAGCAATAGAACAATAAGCATGACTAACATAGAATTATCAATTGTCATCTAAAGTTCATACGTACATCATAATAATAGCAGACAACAACATTCTCAGTTTCTCGGTCATAGTCTCACAAATCATGGCATCCGGCCATCCAAGTCAAGGAACTAGCAGAAAGGCATACAACAATTTCCAGCAAGGCCGCAAGTAGCACTTGCCTTAGCAGCAACAGCAGCCAGCAGCACAAAAGCATAGCCATAAGTTTACAAGTTCTAGGCAAGGCAATGGCACTTGCGCATTGGCATAGGATAAAACAAGCACTAATTAAATAACCAGAAGTGAGAACTGAGAACACAACGACACTGAGAAGTCCTCAATTCTCCATATAGAAACAGTCCAAGAGTTGACATCTTCATAGAAGTGCAAGTCCCTGCATGCAAGACATAGCAATGAATATGCAAATACCAATTGATCAAGTATTTCGTAGTATTACCAATGCATGCCAATTATCATTTTTGCATTTAATAAATCCATCCCATCTTGGATTTCCTGGAGACAACTCCAAAAGCTTGTTGTATCTTCCTTTTCGTCACCTACGGAAAACAATTGTAATGGTCATGCATCAATGACAGTAAGAAAATGTATTAATGGTAATCTATGATTGGTACAGCATATAAACCTCGATATTTGTTTCGCAGCCAGTCTTGTGAACACATTAAGTCCTCCAATATTTCTTGAGTGAGGCGGCTGCGGTGCTCACTAACAACCGTTCCACTAGTGCTAAATGCCGATTCTGATGCAATTGTGCTAACTGGAATATCATATATATCTCGTGCCACCTTCCTCAATACAGGATAACATGTCCCAGCCACCTTCTACCAATCAAGAATCTGAAAGTTTTCTGTTTGAATAGGGACCAACTCATCCACTAAGTACCTATCTAGCTCAGATTTGAACCTAACTGCTGTAGGCCTTCTACTAGCAACACATGCACTGATTGTGGACAGCACACCTGAATTTGCAAGTGCAGGGGCTGATGATTCTGTGTTATCTTCTTCATCCATTTCATACTCCTTCATCAAATCACAAAGAGTGTTTGTAACATCACTCACTCTCTCTGCACTATCCTCACCTGTAAGTGTCTCAATGAACCAAAGGAGGAAGTCAGTCTTAAACCGAGGATCAAGAATGATGGCTAATCCCATAGGTCCTTGAATTTCCTTCCAATACTTGTCAAACTTTGCAATCATCTCTACTGACATTTTTTGTATAACATGATTGCCACATACAGCCCATTGCTTCATTTGCTCTTTAACCTCACAAATTTTTAGAAGTTGCACATTGGTTGTCACATAATTTGTGCTAGAAAAAACATCAGTTATGTCATTGAACAACTTCAGCTTGTCAACTACCTCTTTAGCAAAAGCCCATTCTTCCTCAGTAGGAGCACAATCAAAAAGATTGTCAACACGTGTTGCACGGTTAAAAACAGCCTTCAAAGGTAGAGCAATGCTAAGCATCCTATAGGTAGAATTCCACCTAGTTTTGCAATCAAGGCCTAATTTGTGCTAAATTTTAACTTTGACATGCTTAGCAATTTCTTCAAACTTCTCTACTCTTTTAGGTGTGGCTGTACAAAAAGCAACACTCTCATGTATTTTTTCTATTGAGTTCTTTATAACCTCTAGACCATCTTTGACAATCAAGTTGAGGATATGGGCAGCACAACACATATGCAGCAATTTCCCTTCTAACATCAGTTTTGGTTTTCCTATCTTCTTGAAAAGCTCTGGGATTACCTTATCATTTGTGGAGCAATTATCAAGTGTCAAAGTCGATATCTTTTCATCAATATTCCATTCCACCAATGCTTCGTACAACTCTTCACTAATAACTTCAGCATTGTGAGCTGCAGGCACATAAATGAACCTATAAATAAATAAAGGCAGCAAGAATTAAGTACATTCGTTAGTCAAAATGATGGTAGGAAGGACTGATCACATTTGTACAACAAGTACCTCATTATAATGTTTCGAAGTACCCATGTATCATCAATAAAATGGGCTGTGATAGCCATGTACCCCCTCCTTTGGTTGTCAGAAGTCCACATTTCTGAGGTTATGGCCACTCTCGACTTAGTTCCAGCCATGTACTCCAAGGCCTTCTTCTTTTCTTCAGCATATGTATCCATAATATCTTTCCTAAAAAGTCACATAAGTGTGTATAAGAGAACTGATGTGTAATTTCAGACATGCAAAAATGTGCTAGTGAAGTACTGAACTAGACAAAAATATTACCTAATAGTGTTTGTAGTCACCATCTTGAATAATGGTTGAAGTGCACTCACAAACCTTCGAAAACCAGCATGATCAACAATAGATAATGGGTACTGATGCAGTACAATCATGGCAGCAAGCTCTTTTCTAGCGACTCAAGGATCAAATGTATAATTCTCGACAGATATTCCCACCCCCCTCCACCCCCCCCCCCCCCAACCCCCCGGGAACCGAACGTCAAGGCAGTTTGAGAGAGTGTTTTGTTCTGATTATTCAACTTGACCTTCTTCAATATGCATATTTTCAAATGGTCATGGAGATGGCTAGTCCCACTCGTGCTTCTCCCACCAAGCTGATTGTGACAGTGATTGCATTGAGCCTTGACTTCACCGCCAACTTTCACTTTATGGAAATGTTTCCAAACAACAGATCTTAGCTTCCTCTTGGTGCCAAAATCTTGATCCTCAGTCACACCATCATCTTCAACTTGTATTGGCTCAGCATCAGTACCATTAACTGACTCGGTTTGTGCGGTGGGGTGTTGCTCTGATTCTTGTTGGCTGCTGCTTCCACTAACTGGAGTCGATCTCATGGTAAATCTGAATGTAAAACCACACACATTCAGGTTCAGCGTACATAAATAATAAGATTACTATAAAATCTGCAGCAGTTTATAATTATGTAACATGCAAAAATTTAATTATAAAACCGCACATTCATAGGCTCAGCATACATAAATAAAAAATAGACGTGTTTAGATTAACATAAATAAATGAGAACCACATATGTTTCAGGATCAATAAATAACCATATGCAACAGGCAGCAATGTAATATAGAAATCAGAAGAGCAATCATTCATAAACATCGATCTTACACAGACTACACTGTTAGAACAAATATAATACAAGAAAGGGCAGCATGCTCGAATTCAAACCCTAGAGATTTTAATAGATGAGCGTTGCCACCAGACGTTGAAGCTTCCGGAGTTGTTGGAGCAGACGGAGTTCCTTCCACTGCAAGATGACTTTTCGTCATGGTAGCTGTTCTTTTCACACGAGGTTGTGGCATCTGCCAGCTGGCCTTTGATTTAGAGCCGGAGGAAACTCCAGCAGGGACAATAGCAGGCGCAATGTTGCACGAGGATCACGATCAAACGCTGTATCGGTGGATGAATCAAGAAAACGAAACGCAAGAACACAAGAACACACATACTGATTCAGGCAACCGCCACCGTGGCAACAGGGTGGACAGCGCCCCTTTTCGCTTCTTAGTTCTTACAGCACACAATGCCTAACCTGCTTACAAGAGATACCAATCACGCACGGATGTCCCAACTCCTAATACCGCTCTGCATAGCCTGCTCCGGCGCGTCCAAGTTTCAAACTAAAACTTTCCCGCCTCCACGCTCTTCCTCGCTCTGAACTGCATATTCAGCAACACCTTTGACAGGCTTACACCAACACGCAACACTTGGAACAGCGGCAGATGCAACAAGCATAGGCGGCACAACAGACATAGCGGATACAAAGCTCGTTGCAGTCCGATTGGCGTCCGATGCGGTGCCCCTTTGCAAGGACAAGGGACCCCCAGACGTCGGTTAGTTAGGCATGCAGCGATTAAACAAGAAACTACGAGCTAGCTTATTAGCAAGGTCCGGTCAATATCGATTATTGGAACAAAGCGATCTTTTGCTCACTGCTCACCTTGCGTTGTCGCTGTCGGAGCTCATGGCCATAGGCGAGGAAGAGGAAGCATTAGGTGAATCCATGTTTGTTCAAGAAGAGGAAGCAGGGAACAGGGACCTGTACGGTGGAGGCGTGGAGCACTGGAGCTCGAAGTCGATCTATGGCGACTCGGCCTCACGGAATCACGGGTCCGCCGTCCGCGCGCTCGCGGAGTCGTTGACTCGGCCTCGCGCTCGCGCCCTCGCGGAGTCACGCGCGGTCATGGACTCGCGCCTCGCGGTGACTCGGCCTCGCGGTGTCCCGGGTCCGCTGTCCGTGGACGCGGCTTCCCCTCCCGTGCTGGCAGCTGGAGCGGCTGGGAGCCTAGGACTGGGAGTGTACTGGGTGCTGGCTGCTGGAGTTAGGGTTTAGTTGCAATATATACTCCTCCTCCTAGTTGTGCTGGATGTTGGACATGGGCCTCTGCATCTGCATTCTGAACATTTATGCAATGTGTCTATTAACGGGGCGGGTACGTGGGTTTCAGTTTCGGGGACAGGGACTCCATCCCCAAACCCGCCAGCATCCATCAGCATCCCCATGGGGAGCAAATCCCCATGGAAGAATTCCCCATGGGGAATAGGGGATCGGTTCCCCATTGCCATTTCTACATGGGGATATGAGATGATGCATCATTCTAGGACGGCACGACATGAGCCCAGTCCGGAGCTAGAAACAAAGGACGATTTGAATTACTAATCGGCCCATGTGAATGTTACAACTTTGATACAAGCAAACTAAAAATCCATCAAACCTCCAATAACTACAGAGAGAGTCTGATTTGCCTCCTGCAATATTTTAGACTTCTAAGGGGGTTTGAAAGCGGCTTTGGTTGACATGATGCCACACCAGTTTCCAACATGGCGCAACATCAACAATAAAGGTGATAAATCATACTTTTAGGATAGTTTAGGGAAATTAGAGCAACACCAGCAGGGTCCCTACTTGAGCCCTCATAACTAAATATAGGTGCCTAGGCCAAAAACAGAGGTCCAGCAGGGCCCCTATTAGAGCACTCAAATTTGGGTGGGCACCCAAATCCATCCCCTGGAGCCCATTCCTGGGGCTCTAGGCCAAGCCCTGAAATGGCAGTTCCGTTTGATTTTTCCCCGCGCGCGTGTGTGAATTCTTCCCCCGCTCGCCTCTTCCCACCCGCGTGGGCATTCATAGCGCTCATGCGTGGCTATGTAGTCGATTTCTCACGCGCTCACGGCTGCCAGTTCCTGTGTGGATGCTCGTACGCATGCGCCGCCAGATCTGTGGCAATGACGGTCGCCGGCCTCCTTCCCCTCTCTGGCATTGAGGTGGATGCTCTGCTTCCTTCCCCGACCGCTTCCCCTCCCCGGCGCTGCGGAAGATAGGCCGGCACCATCCCCTCCTACTGTCTTCCGTGCCGCGGCTTCCCCACCGCGAGCAATCCATTCCAGGCGCCACATGGTCCCGCTCATTCTAGATAGCCTCGACTTCCCCACCGTGAGTACTCCGTTCTAGCACGTACAAGGCACGCCCCGCTGTTCTAGTTTGCTTGTTTTAATCCGGACTAAATTCTCAGATCTGACTGAACTGGAGTAGTGTACTTTAAATTGGAGATATGGCTATTATTTTACGCATGGTAATTTATTGTTATATTATTATATAATATGATGTTCTCAAGTTTACATGCATATATGTGTGAGGAAATAGAGGGAATTAAGAACAGGGGCATTGTTTTAAGGGCTCTCGCTGGAGTTCAGTCTAGAAAACAGGGCACCCAAAAGTGGGAGAGCACCCAAACGAAAAGTAAAGGCTTTGTTTTTTGGGGCCACTGGTATAGTTACTCTTAGACTTTATCAAATAAATATGGAGACAAATTTACAAAAAGTTATCCAAATATTTCCAGGGAAATAAATATGCATCTAATAAACATAATAAAATCTGATTTAATGTTGGAAAATTCATAGAATTTTTTATCACAAAATATAACCAGTTTTATATTTTTTCTAAAATCATGCTCTATGTTTTTGTCCTTGCTTAGAATTATTTTAATCTTATATGGCCACCTAAAATCTAAAATTTGGCCAAATATAAAACAAAAGAGGCACGCCAATATAATTACTTGCAGACTGCAACGCGAATCCCCACGCAACCTGTTGGGCAAACTGCAGAGATAGCGCAACATCTTGCTTAACCATCGAGAAATGCATATGCATTCAAAATGAAAAATATAATTTATGTTCTGACTGCACATTAGCAACATGTGTCATGTTGTGGAGCTTTCCAGAAGCACTCACTACTGGAGAACCAATTTTCGGAGTCGGTCTAATAACATTAACGGAGGTGAGCAAGTCTCCCGCTTCTGCTTCAACACGTAAGTTAATCAGGTTCCCAGAGGCGGTCCTTTATGCCTACCTATGTTAATCAAGAAGAAAAAAAATGGATTGTCTGCCTAGGCATCTGTTGGGCTGCTCCGAGCCTCAATCGAGGTTGCTCCAGGCCTCAATCTGCCCGCCGACACGATGTCACCAGGCATGCCGTCCCTTGAAGATGCCCCACCATGTCCTCGCCTTCGCTAGTGGGCCACAGATTTGAGAGAAGGACAGTGAGCTAGAGAGATGAGAAAGAGGGAGGGAAGAGAAAAATCACTCACCTAGGGATCCAGAGATGAAGATATGCGTCACTGCTTGTGAGAATAAGATCAGATCCGCACCCCTTCCAATAGGGAGGAGAGGTATGGCCAAAGTGTCCTTAGTTGACCCCTGATGAATTGGCTGATGATATTGTCTCCCAGACATATGTGACTTGGCCCCAGTGACCAAATGTGTAGCATATGATCCGGTGAGGCCAATATTGACTTAGTGACCCGTTGGCTAGCTCACTTTGGTGCGCCGTATGATCTGGTGAGAACCGTGTGATCGAGGCGGACCATTGTTGACGGTAGTTAACTATTAATTTTAATCATCAACTTGACCAATAAATGGCTATAACAAGAATCATCATTATAGACTAGGGGTTTAACTGACCGAATTTCATGAGTTTTGGTGAATATCTATTTCTACAGAGTGTCAGCTGAAAACAACTATAGAAGGCCCACATGTTAGGTTTACATAGAGAGAAAGCACCTAGGCACGGAATAGAAGAATTTGGAGGACTCGGGAAGACACACCCTGCAGAGAGAGGCCCACCTATCCAAGAGACAGGGCAGCTGCCCTCCCCCTATGGCGGCCGCCTTCCCCCTACACCAATCAGGTGCAGGCTCGCGGATCGTCCCTTCAACGCCTTTGAAGATCAATATTAATCATCCATTTAAGTCGGTTTGAACCAACGGCTAATGTTCATCAGGAAGGGCTATATAAGCAAGGTCCCTAGCCCCTGGTGGAGACATCCCTTGAAACCCTACAGTCAGGATCAGCTGAGAGGGGTCCCTTGAATGGATCTCCTCTCTAGATCCTAGCATTCAAGATAGATTAGCTTTATAGTCTCTATGTGAGATTATAGTTCTTCTTCTAGATTAGAAGAGATAGAGTGGAGGGAAGAGTTGGAGGAAGCCCAGCCTGCCGGTATCTCCTCTCTGGCTTGTACCTATAGGATCAAGTCTCCCTAACCCAGAGCTTGCTTCTGAGATTCTTCGGTAATTCAACTTCTGGTCAGGTACTCGTAGATATCCCCTATCTGGCTGGATCTATGGTAGGTCACGGGGTGACAGCCTCATTGATCCTTTGGAGCCTCCTCCCATCATTAGGATTGATAGGATTTGTGTGCTAGGGTTAAGCATCCTCTGTAGTATTTTTTTCCTTCAGTACATCCCCATTAGAGCAG
Source organism: Bothriochloa decipiens (assembly GCA_023333625.1). NCBI lineage: Eukaryota > Viridiplantae > Streptophyta > Magnoliopsida > Poales > Poaceae > Bothriochloa > Bothriochloa decipiens. The sequence continues at coordinate 47,606,290 of CM041637.1, read as the reverse complement.
TGGTCGCATAGCTTGCTCAGATTCGAACTAGGGTGCCATAGCGGCCTTCTCTATATCTCTTATATCACGTTACCTTACTTGTAGCTTAACGATAATAGCATAGACTTGGTTAGTCATCGCACATTTTCTCCTTGCAGATAAATAAATACGATACTCTAGAAATATCTTCCGAGTGAAGTTTTCACCGATATTCGTGTGCTTCTGGATTATTTCTCTTTGATTCTTTTGTGTGCGTAACCAATATCAACAAGTATTTCTAGCGCTGTTGCCAGTTTGAAAGATGGTCTTGCTTCACCTTGTATTTATACTTTTACATTTTTTACTCTTTTTACTCCTTATCTTCTCTTTTCTTTTATATTACCTTTTTTCATCCTTCTGGATGACATAAATTTCATTCCTATCTTTCAAATTTCTGCACCCATGAAGACCAGCCTTATGCCATGAGAATTGTCACAACCAATCTAAACCCCTAACTATAAGCTGAGTCCGAGGTTGATTGCAATGGTCCAAGGCCTATCCTTTTTAGGAGAGGAAGACGAAAGTCCTTACCTTCACATACAAGATTGTGAACAAACTTGTGATTGCCTCCACATATAGGATGACGAAAAAACTTTATGTTGAAAGCTATTTTCTTTTTCCTTAAAGGGAAAAGCTAGACAATGGTATAGTAAAGCTGTAGGTAAACAACAAGAAGATTGGGGATCCTTATGTTCCAACTTTGGCCTATATTGCTACCCTATCTCCCAAATCGTCGACCTTAGAGTCAATGTTCTGACCTTCAAACAAGAACATAATGAATCTTTGGCCTTATCCTGGAATCATTTTTCCAACCTTTTAGATTATGGCCCGGACCTTAGTTTACAAGACCCTATTCTTCTTCAACATTTTTTCAATGGTCTTGATAAATATAGTATGCAATTGCTCAATACAACTTTGGGAGGATCATTCTTGCATTACACCTCTGAGAAAGCAAGGTTGATCCTAGATCAAATCTTAGCTTCTAAATCTAATTACATCCAAGAAGTAGAACTCAAGTGGTTGAAGCTAATGCTTTCCCAGATATACCATCCACTTTAGCTATTCCATGTTCTGAGCCACAAAAAGAAGAAACTCCATTTCTTGATTTTATGCTTGGCATTGAAACTGATCTTTTTTTCAATTTTGGAAACGTCTGGAACTACTATTCTATAAAGAAATCATAGAATCATCATAAACATTTTGGAGAATCTTTAAACCTTTCAGAGGGTTTTTCTTATAGAAGCACCTCAGGAGAGTTAGCGTAAATCATAAGAATTGAATGGTTAGAAGAATCAGAGCTTTTCTTTGATGTGATCCATTTGGATACACCTTCTCTTCCAATACATTGCCTAATTGATTTAGACCACTTAGATGCTCTCTACAATCTGGTTGTGGGTATTAATATCATGTCTACTTCACTTGCACAAAATTTATTGAAGCACATGTCATTAACTCCAACAATGAAATTGCTGAAAAGTCTTTTAGGACACATTGTCCCTAGTTTTGGAATTTTACATGTCCTACCCATCCTGGTGGAAGGAACCATGGTTCATTTGAGTTTTTATATCTTTGATATATGGGACTTTGACCTATTGATAGGACAACCCCTCAGAAGACTTCTTTATGAATGACAAACAGGGAAATTAAATATTTGTTTTGGGAAGAAATTCCAATTCCTGATGTCCATATCTCACTCTTTAAATGCTAAGACCGAATCTTGTCTTTAACTTGATCCATTGGAGGAATTTAAGGCTACTTCTCTAGAATTCTTGGTTGAACCATGTCTAGAAGATGATGCTCAATTCTTCATAGGAGAAGAAGCTGACTTTTCTGAGCCTAAACCTTTATATGAGTTTGCAAAGCCACCTAAACCTCCTATTGAGCTTATACCTTTACTTCCTGGTCTTAGATATGTTTTCTAGATAACAATCTTGAATCTCCTATAATTACAAGTGATAAACTCACTTAGGAGCAAATGCTTCGCTTAGTAGCTGTCTTAGAGAGATATCGCTTAGCCTTTGGCTACTCATTCCAAGACCTCAAAGGAACTAGTCCTGTTCTTTGCACCCATTGCATTCCCATAGATCCAAATGTTCCACCTTTTAGGGAACCCCAACGTAGACTCAATAATGCAATGAGGGAGGTTGTTAAAAAGGAAGTTTTGAAACTATTGCAAGCCGGGATCATTTATCCTATGCCACATAGTGAGTGTGTAAGCCATGTCCAAGTTGTGCCTAAAAAAGAGGCATGACTATTGTTAAGAATGAGAAGAATGAGTTGATCCCTCAATGAACCATCACAAGTTGGTGGATGTGCATAGAATATATAAAGCTTAATAAAGCAACAAGGAAAGATCATTTACTGTTGCCTTTTATCGATGAGATGTTAGAGCCGTTAGCCAATCATTCTTTCTTCTATTTTCTTGATGGATATTCTAGGTATCATCAAATCCCTATCCATCCTGATGATCAAAGCAAAACCACTTTTACATGCCCCTATGAAACTTATGCTTATCGTAGAATGTTTTTTGGGCTATGTAATGCTCTAGCCTCTTTTCAAAGATACATGATGTCTATATTTTCTGATATGATTGAAGAGATTATGAAAGTTTTCATGGATGATTTCTCTATTTATGGAAAAAATTTTAATGATTGTCTTGAAAACTTAGATAGAGTTTTGCGAAAAATGTCATTTTATGGTTAGAGAAGGAGTAGTGCTAGGACACCTAGTGTCTGAAAGAGGTATTGAGGTAGATAGATGTTGGCAGTCCTTAACGGGGATAGATGAGTTGGCGGTCCTTAATGATAAATTTATACCACCAACATAGAACCAAAAAGGGAGGAATTATATATTTTTACACATATATACCTTTACTACTAACGGAATTCCACTTGTACTGGAAGTTATGAAACGTTGCAGGAAATACACCAAGTATAGGAAATATCTACGCTAAAAAGGCGCTTTCCAGAAGACATATTTGCGAACCCAAAGGAAGTCAGCCCAACCAAAGCATGCTTGGGCCAAATCCACAACTCCACAGCAGTCTAGGCCTGAGCCACAGCCCACCGGCCGAGGCGGCTGCAAACCGACCCAAGGGTGGGCTGACCGGCGCACCTAGGCCGGCTGGCGCACCCAAGAGGCGGTTTGAGCCCAGCCGCCTCGTGTCGGTAGCATCAATGCGGAGGAGGGTGGTGTGCTGCTCATTTTTCCCAAACTACCCTGAATCGCCTTCCACCTGCTACAAAAGGAGAAGAGGAGCACCCCCTACAACACACGCTCATTTGGAGCACTACCTCATTCTCTACACTTGTTCTTTAGGCTTAGCTACTTAGAATTCTTTGGAACAAGGTGGAGCTACTTGGAGGGCTTGTCTCCTAGGAAAAAGTGCTACTGTCTTAGTAATATACTATAAAGAGTTCTTCCTTATTCAAGTTCCCTATTCTTATTTACAATCTTGCATATGAACTAGAGTATAGTCTTGAGCATGATATATTCGATGAATATGAACTAGACTACAGTCCATATGAGAGTTGTTCATCATGCTCATACATGCTCTTCATTGTTCATATGATTTACAAACTTAGAGAAGATGATAGAGATAGAGAAACAGTTCGTTGTTCCTTCGGGTTTGCTTACATCCTAGCTCATCCATCCGTAGGATGGAGTCCTGGGGGATATAGGTAATTCCATAGTATGCGCCATGCCATGGTTGAGGGGTAGGTGGCAGGGAGTGACGTAGTCCTGTCCGCCCTTCATAATGCCCAACATTCGTATGTTGTGTAGGAGTTCGTAAATGTCCCCATCGGCTGACAGATCAGCTGCCAGGATCTTCTTGTTGCTCTTGACCATGATTTGTATCTTAACCTGTTTATCATATGACATTAACTTGTTCTGTGCAAATGTATAAGATGTACCTACCCCGCTTAGGCTATTCTTTTATTCTTTATTTTACTTTTTCCTTGAGGTTGCTCCATGTGTGTCCACTATCTAAACTATATTATTTAACCCTTGCATAGCTATGGGCCGTATTTCAATGATATGAAGTCATAACATATCTATGCTAGAGGTATTTGTACCCCCACCATCCTATGAGAAAATATAAATAACGATACCCTGAAATACTTCCGGGTGAAATGCTACAACGATAGATCCGTGCGCTTGCGGATATTATCTCTAAAAGGTTATGATCTATCACCTTGGCATATCTTATATCATTGCTAGAGATACAATTCTAGTAGCGTTGCTAAGAGTCGCCAACAAAGGTATTTCTGGCGTGGTCACCAAGGTAGGCATCTTGCCTATTTTGGTGATTACGTTAAGAAATGCCAACAATATGTTGGCGGTCCTTAACGGCTATTTTGTACCACCAACTTAAGACCAAAAATGGGTGAATTACTTATTTTCATACCCATATACATTTACTATTAACCAAATTCTACTTGTACTTGGAGAATTATCACTCTGCATGAATATGCTTTCTGGAAAGCATAAAATAAAGGAAGAGGGAAGAAGCCCACATCAAGACCAAACTGGGTCGAGCACACCATGACACCACGGTCTAGGCCCATCCCACAACCGACCAACCATAGTCAGTCATGGGATGGTGCCCACCAGGGGCACATTCCCTAGGGCTGGCGTGAGCCGGTGCTAGGTGTTTGCCCAGGCCTAGCCTTGGCGAGGTGGTTCCCACCTTCCTTGTGAAGGTCAAGCGATGCTGCGTTGGATGATTATACCCCCGAACCACCTTCAGCTACCTATAAGAGGAGGAGAGGAGCACCCCCAACACACAAACCATTTGGAGTCTCTACCTCTCTCTCTACTCTCTCTTTCTCTCTTTAGGCTAGCTACTTATAATATTTGGAGAAAGGTTAGAAGCTATCAAGGAGGGCTTGTCTCCTAGGAAGCAGTGCTACTCTTGGTAATAATCTATGGAGAGTTCTTCCTTATTCAAGTTCTCTACTCTTCTATACATTCTTGCATATGAACTAGAGTATAGTCATGATCCTGATATATTCAATGATTATGAACTAGAATATTGTCCATATGAGAATAGTTCATCATGCTCATATTTGTTCTTTATTGTCCATATGATATGCAAAACTAGTGATGGTGATAGGAATAGATTAATGATTTGTCCATCCATAGGGTGGGAGTCCTAGGGGGATGTAGGTAGTTCCTTAGTATGCGGATATGGTGTTCGGATGTAAGAGAGCCTTCGGATATGACAGCATGCTACGGTTGTGGGGTAGGCGGCAGGGCATCACGTAGTCCCGTCCGTCCTTCGTAATCCCCCATGTCTGTATGTTGTGTAGGAGTTCTTAAATGTCCCCATTGGCTGACACATCAGCTGTCAGAATCTCCCTATTGCTCTTAACCCTGACTTGTCACTTAACCTGTATATCATGTGACTTAACTTATTCTATGCATATGTATAAGATGTACCTGCTCCACTTAGTTTATTCTTTTATTCTTTATTTTACCTTTATCCTTGAGGTAGACCCAAGTGTGTGTCCACTATCTATCAAATCCTTATTGCTTACCCCTGTATAGTAATTGGCCTCACTTCAATGATACAAAGTCATAACATTTTCTATGCTAGAGGTATTTGTACTCGCCTTCCTATAGAAAATATAAATAATGATACCTTGATAATACTTCTAGGTGAAATGCTACAATGATAGATCCATGTGCTTGCGGATAATACTTCTGAAAGGTTATGATCTATCAGCATGGCACTCCTTACGTCGTTGCTAGAGATACAATTCTAGTAGCGATGCTAAGATTTGCCTATAAGCATTTCTGGCATCGTCGCCAGGGATACAAACCTAGTAGCGATGTTAAGAAATGCCAATAAGTATTTCTGGCGTTGTTGCCAGGGATACAGACCTGGTGGTGACGTTATGAAATGCCAATAATAGAGCTAAAATTGAACTAATTGAACAGCTACCTCTGTTGTAAATGTAAAAGGAATTAGAAGTTTTCTTGGCTATGCTAGTTTTTATCATAGATTTATAAAATATTTTTCATATATTGCTAGACCACTTACTCAATTGCTAGCCAAGGGTGTTCCTTTTGAATTTTATGATGCATGTTTAAGATCTTTTGAAATTTTAAAGAAAGCACTCATCTAAGCACCAATCATTCAACCCACTGATTGGTCTTTACCTTTTCAAATTATGTGTGATGCAAGTACTATGATGTGGGGGCAGTTTTAGGACAAACTAAAGATAAAAAGCATTGTGCAATAGCTTATACTAGCAAAACACTTATAGGACTAGAAATTAATTATGCAACCACTAAAAAAGAGCTCCTAGCTATTGTTTATGCTATCGATAAGTTTAGATGTTATTTAGTGGGAGCTAAAGTAATTATTTATTCTAATCATGCTACTTTAAAATATTTGCTCACTAAGAAAGATGTTAAACCTCATTTGATAAGATGGATTTTGTTACTCTAAGAATTTGACTTTGAAATAAAGATAAAAAGGGAGCAGAAAATTTTGTTGTCGATCACTTGTCTAGAACGCAATTTGAGAATCCACAAGAACAGCCTATCGATGATTCACTCCAGGATGACATGCTCTATGGGATCAATCGATCTGACCCCTGGTATGTAGATATTGTTAATTTTATGGTTTCAAGATATGTACCACCAGGAGGGAATAGAAAGAATCTTATCCAGGGGAGTCGTGCTCACATATGGGATGAGCTGTACCTATTTTGAGTATGATCTGATGGCCTACTCAAGAGATGTCTACCTACTAAAGAAGAAATAAAGATTATTGAGAGATGTCATTCATCATCATATGGAGGACATTATGGGGCATTCCGCACAAATGCAAAGATTTGGCAGTGTGGGTTCTTTTGGCCTACTATGTATGAAGACACAAGAGAATTCATTTGAAGATGTGGTCCATGTCAAAAGCATGGCAATATCAATTCAAGGGATGACATGCCACTCACCAACAATCTTCAGGTCAAACTCATTGATGTCTAGGGAATTGACTATATGGGACTATTCCCACCATCGAAGAAGTGTGAATACATTCTGGTGGTAGTGGAGTACATCTCCAAGTGGGTTGAAGCACTGCCATGCAAGAATGCCGACAACATAAACTCAAAGAGGATGTATGAAGAGATAATCTTTCCAAGATTTGGAGTCCCAAGGATAGTGATAAGTGATGGAGGATCTCACTTCATTGACAAGCGCTTTGAGCACTACTTATCAAAACAAGGAATATGTTACAACATCGCTACTCCTTATCACCCTCAGACAAGTGGCCAGGCAGAAACATCAAACAAACAAATCATGAATATTCTACAGAAGACAGTAAATGAGTTGGGTACTGCTTGGAAGGACAAGCTACCCGATACACTCTGGGCATATCGAACAGCATACAAGACGCCAATTAGTACATCTCCATACCCATTAGTGTATGAGAAGACTTGTCACTTGCCTCTTGAGCTAGAATTCAAAGCTCATTGGGCTATCCAGAAATGGAACATGGACCTTGAAGCCATAGTAGAAAAAAGGAAAATGCAACTCTCTGAACTAGAAGAGTGGAGAGAAAAAGCATATCATAATTCCAAGATTTATAAAGAAAGAGTCAAGAGATGGCATGACTAGAGAATTAAGAAGAAGGAGTTCGCCCCGGGAGATAAGTTATTACTTTTTAATTCTAGGGTGAAGCTCTTCGGACATGAAAAACTTTGGAGTAAATGGGATGGACCATTCAAAGTGATAAGCATATCATCGCATGGAGCAGTAACACTTCAAAATGACGAAGGTACGTTATTTAAGGTAAATGGTCAATGCCTTAAGTTATTTTTAGAGCATAATAAAGAATTAGAGGAATTAGATGCAATTAATTTCTTTCTTACATAAGTAGTTTTGGGCTCGACCTTTTTAATTTCATTTTTTAGGGTCCAACATACTTTTTGAATAATAAAAATATATATAAAATATTGTGAAAAAGTTGACCACGAACAGGCTCGAGGTCAGGGTGCCAGCCCCCATGGCTAGGGCGGCCACCCCCTGCCTGTGCTGCCTTGCTGCCACCTTTTCTTGTCGCGTTACTTCTACGTTCTTCTCCCAGAAAAATTTTATTCCTAGTTTATTCGGTCATTTTTCATTGCGAGATGCCATTTAGATGCCATTTAATCCTCCGAGCCCTCCTATATAAACAACCCATGATGTCAGCCATTATCATTCCATCAAAGCTCTCCTCTCCTCTGGTTAGAAGCTTGCTAGCGCTCTCCCCATGCTCTAATGGCCTAGAAAGACCACCCAAACATCGAGAGGAGGATGATCCCCTATGGGATCAACCTCAACATGATCCCCAAAGAAGACCCAGATTCCAAAGCTCTAGTCCCAGTTAGTGATGCTTACCCTCTTGCTGTCATCCCACCATCAAAGCCTTGCAGCTATGGCCAGTCCTACTTCGCTTTTCCGGGCCTTACAGCGCCTCCTCAGCCTCTCTTGCTTGAAGGAGCACCACCGAAGGGGCCCATCGTCAAGCTGCCTAAAGGAACATGCTTTCCACCAATGATCTATCTCCTACACTGGGAGTACGCAAAAACATACTTTCCGCCAATGATCTATCTCCAACACTGGGAAAAGATTCTAAAAGTTTGTTAGGATTCCAAAATAAATGCTCCAAGGTTATTATTTCTTTTTCCTCTTCCAAGTTTATTGTAATCCAGGTATGGGACATGAGACTATGCAAAATAAGTTATCAAAGGAAAAAGAGGACAAAAGTCCCAACTAGTTAAAAGAAATCCTCAAAAGATAGCTCAGGATCCCTGGATGAAGAAGTCTTCATTTGTCTCATGAAAGAAAAACCTGTTCAAGGAAGCAAAGTAGAATTAGGATTACCCACCAAATATTTCCACACACCTGCACATCTTGATCCAAGGGTATGACACTCCACTCTGAGGATCCTGTTTTGACTGAGCAATACATGCAAGGTAAGTATGCTACATCCTTGAAATACCTTCAATTCCATATAAACTTTTGTAGAATAGGATGTGATGCAAGGCATTCATCATATATGCCTCAGTAAGAATCCATAAATACCACATATATTGAGTGACCCGAGTGTACAACATGAATGAAAAGGTAAGCTAAGTTTTCATTTCAAACATATATGCAAAAAAAACTCCAAGTGATAGGGTTGACGAAAGAAAGGCGCTCTAATTCAATCTGTTCCATCCCTCAACTGCCCAAAGTTGTATGGTAGACACTTTGAATCTTGCAGTACAGGTATGACTAAGGAACAATCTAATATTGATGTCTTGTTCAGAGGTTATGCTTAAAATAATCCAGCCTTTTCTCAAGAACTAGTAAAAGCCTAAGTATGGGGGAGTTTGTCGATCGTAGTTAACTATCAATTTTAATTGTCAATTGACCAAGAAAATGCTATAACAAGAATCACCATTATAGACTAGGGGTTTAACTGACAGAATTCGATGAGTTTTGGTGAATATCTATTTCTGCAGGGTGTCAGCTAAAAACAACCATGAAAGGCCCACATGTCAGGTTTACATAGAGAAAAAGCACCTACGTACGAAAAAGAAGAATCTAGAGGACTCGGGAAGGCACCCCGTGGAGGGAGAGGCCCACCTATCACAGAGATAGGGCGGCCAACCTCCCCCTGCACCAATCAGGTGCAGGCTCACAGATCGTCCCTCCACCACCTTTGAAGATCAATATTAATCGTCCATTTAAGTCTGTTTGATCCGATGGCTGATGTTCATCGGGAAGGGCTATATAAGCAAGGCCCCTGGCCCCCTAGTGGAGGCATCCCTTGAAACCCTAATTCATTATTTCCAGTTAGGACCAGCTGAGAGGGGTCTCTTGAATGGATCTCCTCTCTAAAGCCTAGCATTCAAGAGAGATTAGCTTTATAGTCTCTATGTGAGATTAGAATTCTTCTTCTAGATTGAGAGAGATAGAGTGGAGGGAAGAGTTGGAGGAAGCCCAGCCTATCGATGTCTACTCTCTCGCTTGTACCTGTGGGATCAAGTCTTCCTAACCTAGAGCTTGCTTCTAAGATTCTTCAGTAATTCAATTTCTAATACTAGTAAGTACATTATTATTATTGTTCTGTGGTTTGTGATTTTACTTTATTCTCTTCATGTAGGGAGTAGAGTAATCATCCGTAGTGTAAGCATAGTGCTTGGGTTCAGATCCCCTATCTGGCCGGATCGGTGGTAGGTCACGAGGGTGACAGCCTCGTTGATCCTTTGGAGCCTCCTCCCGTGAGTAGGATTGGTAGGATTTGTGTTCTAGGGTTAAGCATCCTCTGTGGTGTCTTTTCCTTCAGTACGTCCCCATTAGAGCAGTGGTCGCATAGCTTGCTATAGGTTAGAACTAGGGTGCCATAGTAGTCTTCTCTATATCCCTCATATCACATTACCTTGCTTGCAGCTCAAGGGTAATAGTATAGACTTGGTTAGTCATCGCACGTTTTCTCCTTGCGGATAAATTAATATTATACTCTGGAATATCTCCCAGGTAAAGTGCTCACCGATTATCCATGCGCTTAAGGATTATTTGTCTTTGATTCTTCTATGTGTGTAACCAATATTAACAACCATCCAGTGAAAGTCCAACTTGACTTAGTGACTTGTGACTACGCGTGTTGCATGTGTGGATTATGTGAGAACCGTATGTTGCATGCGCGGACTATGTGACTACGCATTGGATTGTTCGGTAGGTGAAGCTAGACTTTTCTATGAGTTAGCCAAATCTCTGTGGATCATGTGTTGGGCCAACCTGGAATTTGTGATCAGTTGGCTAAGTCTCTATTATGCACCATATGATCCATTCGCACTATGTGACCTACTGGCATATCATATGACGGGGAGTATTTTGGTATATTCACAGCTAGCTGTTAGAGGGATTAGCCACGATAACGCCACTCACAACACATCTGCTATTTCCTCTCTTTTCTCGCCATTTAGATCTAAGTCTAGGCCACAAAACTAGAAAAAGCATAAAAAACTTACAAACAGGTAAAAAAAGCATGTGAGAGCACAAACTAACCTATTATGGTCACCTCCTTTAAACAAAACACTATCAAAATATGCCCCTTGAAAAATGGCCTTTTCTTGTAAACCTAGAGGCGTTCACCACAAACACTAGGACCTGTCCAAGTGGGTGAGCTCAGAAAGGAACAAGAACTTGGTTTGGTCTATATAGGCCTCTTATTGATAGAGCCGGGCATTATAAGACTGGCATCTCTGTTAACCATTAACAGATGTGGCTCCTTTATGATTCCCGCCTCTGTTAATCTGGCTATAATAGAGGTGGGCGTCAACCTCTTTTAACCCTCGATGAACAGAGGCCGTCACATTACAATGACTATCTTAAATAATACGTTAATTGATGTGGTGGTAGTAACGTGACCGCCTCTGTTAATAGACTGTGAAAAGAGGCGAGTTTCTTCCCTATCCATGCCTTTTCCCTTGGTGTGCCATTCTGCTGCTAGAAGTGGTGCCCCATTTTGCCAGCCTCTATTAATAATAGCTCTACCTTCTGAACTCAAATTTGTGGTAGTATGGATTTCGATTTCATTGATAGTAACATTCGGGTCACTAGATGTCGTTTAGAAATGAAAAGAGATGCGAAGGGTGCTGAACTGCCTAGCAGAGTTGGACCTATGCTTTAAGAACTTGCATAGACATGGTGGCATACAGAGATCACACATGGCTGTCGCCATCTACTGACTACCACAAGACATACGGTGGGGCATGCCGTAGACATAGGTAACCATATAACCAGGACACCACATCTACACTACATCCTGCTACTCTAATCTGAATAACAATGCAAGTGATTAGAGTGCTTAGATGTGAGCGGTGAACCCATGAACAATTAAAGTGCTTCATCTGTTCTAAATTATTAGTCACTTTAATTTTTTTTGGTGCATGGAATGTGCTATGTATCTAGACATACGTTATGTCTAGATACATAACAGATTCGATGTACCAAAAGAGTTAAAGCGACATATAATTTAGAAGGGATAGAGTAATTAAACAATAAGAATCCTAAAGGCTAACTTACAACAAGCTCACATCCGCTGAGGTAATCTTGATGGAGATGTATGAGAGGTAATTTCTTGTCTATGATGGCCTGAGGGGCACCTCATCATGAAAATATATATAAAGAAAACTTAATTAAATTGTGATGCATTAAATCGACAAAAAGGTTGCACAACAAAAGAACGTACTGCAAAATGGTACAACATATTGGTTACAAATAGATATTCTGTCTGGAACGAATTGACGGTGGCAATCCACGTTAGAGTTTCAGGAAGAAGACTTCTTCGTATCATTTGGAGAGGATTGTGACGCTTCTAGATCTTTGGGCTTCGCCGTCCCCATCCCACCACCCTCAATAATGTTGTATTCGCTGTCGTCGAAGCCAATGCCCTTTCACGTTGGGGGAAAGATCATGAAGATGAAGCTGGACAAGATTGCCATGCCCAGCGGCAAGTTCTTGAGAAGCTGATTGGTGTTGTCGTCGGCGTGTGGGAAAAAGCAGTCCTGGAGGCCCACGTCGCTGCCGGCTATGGTGAGGAACACGACCGCCGTGAAGAGGTCGTGGACCCAGTCGACAGCCTTTAGGCGTCGTCGCTTTATCTCCCTTGCCATCTCCACCCGCTCCTGCTTGGACGCGTTGAAGAGGTGGAGGCGCCCCGGTAGGGCCACGCCATGGTAGACGTTGCCTTTGTCATCCATGATGCTGTCCGTGAAGGCAAAGGAAATGCAGGTGGCGGTGAGGAAGGTGACGAGTCCCAGAGTGAGCCACCAGTTGGAAGGGTGGCAGCTACCCTGGTTGGTGAAGGTCGCCGCCAGTGCCTGGAACGCCAGCACTGAACCCGCCGGCAGCAGCTGCAGCAGGTTCGGTGAGGACGCCGGCCCTGGCCGTATCTGACCGCTGGAGCTCCCATCCTTGTCGGAGCTCAGTGACGACGACGACGCCGTATCGGAAGCAGCACCGTAGTCGCTGCTGTTGAAGCCGATGCCCCGTCGTTCGGTGGGGAAGATCATGAAGACGAAGCTGGACAGAACCGCCATCCCCAGCGGCAGGTTCCTGAGCAGCTGCTTGGTGTCCTCCGTGGCTCGCGGGAAGAAGCATCTGAAGCCCCACGTCGCTGCCGGCGATGGTGAGGAACACCGCCGCCGCGAAGAAGGCGTGGACCCAGTCCACGGCCTTCAGACCCGCTGCTTCAGTTCGGCGGCGAAATTCCGCTGCTGCCTCCTCGACAGGTTGAAGACGTGGAGGCGTCCTGGCAGCGCCACGCCGTGGTAGACCTTGCCGTCTACCTTGTCCTTCACGGTGTCCGTGAAGGAGGAGAAGATGCAGGTGGCTGTGAGGAATGTGACGAGCCCGAGGGTGAGCCACCAGTTGGATCTTAGGCACTCGCCTTGGTTGGTGAAGCTCGTGGCCAGCGTCTGGAACGCCAGCACCGCGCCCGTCGGCAGCAGTCGCAGCACGTTCGCCGATGTCGCCAGTGCCCTGCCGCCGGCCACCTTTGGTTTCTCATTACTCATCGGCGTCTGTGCCGGTGCAACCTGCTTAGTTTTCGACATTATTGGATATTTGCTCTATGCACGTGCTTTGTTTGTTTCTTACTGCACCTGTACCGATGAATGGTTTGTCGTTCGGCGTGCATGACTGCTAGCTTTTCAAATAGGTGGGGAGGTTGAAGCATTTGCAGAGAACGTATTCCTCGACTCGAGCGACGCCATTCGTATTCTTCATGTGGTCCCGGTAGGATTCCACATTTGCGTGTGCCAAGTCAAAGTTAAAGGTTCTATATGCTTAACGCAAGCAGCCGGCTTGGAATTAGTACCCACCGAAGAAATATTACTTTTGTGTTCACCAAGAAATGTTTCTTTTGTTTACTCTGACTCTATAGTACTCCCTTTGCATCTAAATTACCCAAACCTAATTTTGCACAAAATGTGAAGTATCTCCTTTTAATTTCTATCTAAATTATTATCCATGTCAACCATTATAAAAATAAATAAAAAAATCTCTTAAATCTACATGTAAATACTAATGTAAGCAATTTCGAATACAATTCAATGTCCATACTTTACTCCAAATACAAATCTACTTCTAAGTTACACACTTCTAACAATATTAAGGTTAATATAATCATAACACTAATTTGCCATGTAGGATTTAAATCCCTCTATTCACCTAATTTCTTCATTGACATTGTGGTCTAGTCTTTGGGCCTGGCTGGAACCAGCCTCCGGCTCATTTCGTCCCACAAGCCAACTAGTGCCTCTCGTTTTGCATGGCGCGGGTCAATGGCATGCCACCACTACTAAAATTTTTTGGGAAAGAGCTCCCTAGATTAAAAGAGGCAGGCACAAGAGGGCCCCACATCTGTGGGGTGCACCAGGGAGAAAGGCCCGTCACTGGGAGAAAGGAAGAAGACCACCACGATTAAAGGATTAACTAACACTACTGCTAAATCGAAGACCACCAGCCGTGGAGCCCATTGCTGAGCCCACCTGTGCTGCCGCAATTGCTGTCGAGCCACTTACGCCACCACACCCGCTGGTGAGACCCTACGCTGGCTGCTGCACGAAGATGCAGGTGGCGGTGAGGAATGTGACGAGCCCGAGGGTGAGCCACCAGTTGGATCGTAGGCACTCGCCCTGGTTGGTGAAGCTCGTGGCCAACGTCTAGAACACCAGCACTGCGCCTGACGGCAGCAGCCGCAGCACGTTCGCCGATGTTGCCAGTGCCCTGCCACCAGCCACCATAGGTTTCTCGTCTTTCCCCGGCGTCTGTGCCGGTGGTGCAACCACCTTATTGCTCGACGTTATTGGATATTTGCAAAATGGACGTGCTTTGTTTGTTTCTTACTGCTGGACTGATGGGTGATTTCGTGGCTATCGGCATGCACCTGTGCCGATGAATGGTTCGTTGTTTGGCTTGCATGACTGCTGTTTATATAGGTGGTGAGGTTGAGGCATTTGCAGAAAACGTATTCAATTCGTCGTCGACTCAGGGCGACGCAATTCGTATTCTTCATGTGGTCCTGATCCAGGTAGCATTCTGCGTTTGCGTGTGCAAAGTCATTGTTAATGTTATAAGATATGCTTAGCGCCAGCGGCCGGCTTGGAATTAATACCCACAGAGGACGGATCCTTTCTTTTATAGCAAACTACGAAGAAATATTTCTTTTGTAAATCTGACTCTAAAGTGCTCCATAAATCTGCATCGTGGCTGGGTGATGAAAATCCACACCATGGGCAGGGGAGCCTCCGCCATCGCCCTCTGATTCGGATGGGATTAGAGAGAGAGAGAGAGAGAGAGAGAGAGAGAGAGAAAAGGGAAATGACGTGATTTGGGGATATAAATTAAAGCCACGTGATTAGGGGCTGAGGTCATTAAATAATCTGAGCTAAGTTGAGCCACGGTGGGATGGAGCGGTTGGGGGAGGCTGCCTGTTATGTCCGTTTCCTTCGCAGGGTTGGACGTGGAGGTTTCGGTCTGGCTACAGAATATCTGATTCTATCTATTTATTTATCTATCTTCATGTTTTGTCACCTCGAAACAAGGTAGTCCATCCTCTTCTTCCTTGTCAATGTTGTTTAGTCCGCAATTTCTTCTGCACACTTGGGCCTGGTTGGAACCAGCCTCTTGGCCCATTTAAGCCCAAAAGCCAACTAATGTCCCTCTTTCTACATGGCGTGAACGTAGTACAGATAGATTTAGAACTATTTTGTCGATGTATTGTCGGCTTTAATCGGCTAGCGTATGTCCTGAAGCACATATTTCTTGCAGCGTCTGCTTTCTGTGCCCCACTTGTGTATTTGTCCCATCAGCCTACACATAGAAGGACCAAGTGGTCAGTGATTTGTTGACTGGGCCAGACCTGCTTGATGGGCTCGATCGACATTACCTGCACTTCCCAGCTCAAAAAAAAAAAAAAAAATTGCACTGCCTGCTGTTTGCGACACCATGTGGTGTGAGTCAGACTGCTGGAGGGTGAACCATCATTGCAGCCTGGAGGCCGAGCTACCAACCTGCCGAAGGAACTCAGGACTCGAGCCATGGAGTTGCATCAACGCTGATGTGTATGGTGGTCAGTGGATGATGGCCGTGAAACGAGAGATGACGTCAACACTACTACTTTCTATACATACATTTATTATATAATATAATATAATATATAAAGTGATGCTGCCCATCCTCACGCATAAGTGCTACTCCCTCCGTCTCAAATTATAAGTTATTCCAAAAATCTTAAAAAGTCAAAGCATTTCAAGTTTGATCATGATTATAAAGATAATTATAAAGATTTGTTATATCAATTAAGTAAACTATGAAAATATAGTTAATGAAGAATCTCATGATATTTAGTTGACATTCTAAATATTATTATCTTATCTTATAAATTTGGTCAAAATTGAGATGCTTTGACTCTCTAAGATTCTTGGAATGACTTACAATTTGAGACGGAGGGAGTACATTTAACATTTTGGGCATGGGCTGACTTGAGCCTAGGCTGGACGAAAAAACATAGGCCCATTCAAGTTCATATATATCAGCCCACGCAACTGTTGAAAGGCCTGAAACAAGCAAACCAGGCCTAGCCTCAACCCAGCCGAAATTACTCCATCCGTCTGAAAATAAACAACCCATTAGCTAGAGAGGCTAATGAGTAGTTTATTTTCAGACAGAGGGAGTACATATATTTTGTTTTATATATTTTAAATAGAACAGGCGTATACCAGGTTAATTGTCACCGCTGAGAGATACCTTAATATCTATCCTACAGCCAGTAATAGGGTTGAGCCTGGGCATCAAATTTTGGCTGGATAGAGACTGGGCTTTTCCTTGACCCAACTAAGGAAATGGTCATATCTGCTCCATTGTCTATTGATTTGAACAAAACAATTGAATCTCTTTATGTATCTTCTTTCATGCACACAGAAAACACAGAAAGCTGGAAAGTGTTTTGATGCGTACAAAGTTGTATCATTAACATTCTGTGAGTAAAGATTATTGGTGATACAATATATGAGCATGCATGGAAGTCCAGACATAAACACACACTATCTGTGGCGGAGCCAGGAATTATACGTGGAGGGGGCCGGACAATTACATACATATAGTATACTATAAAATTTTAATATATATATACATATATGTTTATAGAGTTTCATCATATAATGAAACAACAAAATATTTATTAAATAATTAATTATGCATGTTATGACAATTTTGCGATAAATTTTTTTTGATGGAACACGATGAAAAGTCTAATGATAAGCAAAAATGGTTAAGGGAACTAATATATTTTATTTAAATTTTGCTCTGCACGTCTTCACTAGATCTTCCTCTTCTTCCTTGTTTTCTTGTTCATAGCAAGCCAGTAATCTATTTCATCTTCCAGACTCAAAGTCGTCTTCATCTTGCCACTGTCTATCGAAACATCAGCAGAGTTTCGCTTGTAAGAGGAGTCAATATTGTCGTATGATTGTCCTTCAATATAAAAAAATAATAATTTAATTAGCCAATTAGGCATTATATGCAAAGCGATGGAGATAAAAAGAATCGAATTGAACCTATGAAGACTGAACGTGGAGGAAAACTGCATTCTGAAGCCAACAGATCCGAGAGTGAGCCTGGAACTGGACGGCTCGACCTGGACGCCGGAGCCGGACGGAGGTGCCTTTACGGCCGGGGCGCCGGGCGGCGTGAGAGCGGGGCGGGTGTGGCGGCGGCGCTGGGATCTCGTCACGGTCCTCCAGAACTGCTGTACGCAGCCACGTTTTGGCTACCTACGTACATGGACTGATGCCTAGTAATGGGCTTGGAGCTTTGGACCGTATGCACAGAGCTACAGAAGTATACATACGGAGTACGTATCGTTTTTTTCACCGGACATTGGAGGGGGCCATGGCCCCCTGGCTCCGCCACTGCACACTATTGACGATGCACTCATATAATTCAAATGTATCTTCTATATCTAAATAGGAGGAACCACTACAAGGAATTCTCTGAAATCTCAGAGAGCCACGTCCCTTCTGTGGGCCAGGAAGAGGAACCCGCAACAGCAATTTACGTTTGCCTCGCTTCACCTCCTCCGTCCACCACTGCCTTTCCAGTGCCCCCACGTCCCTGGTCACCGCTGCACATAAGGATTGCTTCATCTCCTCCACTGCCTTGCTTCAACTCCTCCACCACTGCATTGATTGCACCCCCACTCATTGCTGCACATCCGGATTTGAAACGGCCAATCGAGTCTTCCTCCTATAAATTGGAAATTCTGCAGCTAAATTAGTCCCGGATACTTTAGGCTAGCTCGCTGGCTGTATTACTACGACGACGAGCTGCTCGGCCATGGAGGACCGCCGCCATCCCAGGACTGCGGCTGCGATGGGTGGCCGCGGGGCAGGTCGACGATGGCGTAGGGGCAGCGTCCGTCGTCACCGGCGCGGCATAACGCGCGTGCTCCACGTGGGCGCACGGCAGGAGCCAGGAGGTAGAGGATGGAGGGCACGTTCCGTGGGGATTGGAGGAGGATGCAGTAGGGCTGCTCGCCGTCGACCCCCGCAAGCCCTGCAGTCCGCCTCCTTGGCGCTGTCTCCTCTCCACCGCTTTGGAGGTGAGGCTGCGTGACTATTTTGAAAGAAACGGTGCAGGATAATCCTCCGAAGATGCTGAGGAGTTGAAACGAGTGGACGAGAGGCCGTGCAGCGTCCACGCGTCCTGAAGTTACTGCCGGTTTTTTTATTAGGTATGAAGACTATTTTTTTGTCCGGACTCGAGACAAACCGTGCTTAGTTTTATTACGTATAATTAGGAGCGGGCTCGGATGACTAGCCATATTTGTTCTTAAAAGTAGTATATCTACTGTTTTCACTAGCCTGTCCAATGCATGTACATGAGCTTAAGCATCCGTGATGTCATCATTGCATTTCTGAAGTTAGCATCACTGTCAACTTTGGGAACTTTCATACATTATTTGTTTTCTTTTGTCTATTTTTAAAAATTAAATTGTAATCATGGCTAAAATGGCTGTTACTTTGTCATATTCATAATATATGTAATCTGAATTCATCTTTCAATCCTATCACCATAGTTTTGTTAGATAGTCATATATATAATCTCCTATATAATTATCTTTATATAGTGTAATATTCCCGCGGCAACACGCGGAGATTAATGCCCTTCCATTCCATGTTTGTTCCTCACACAAGAAAACATAATAAACCTTGTCTTATATGTATATAATAGCCCACTCTTTATGAATTGAATGTTCATACACCACCATCACTTCGTCCCATCTATACTAAAGATGCTATTAACAGCTAGCTTAGTGGTCCAAATTCAAACCTGATGAGGACATCGCTTCTTCTTGTGCACCTGCTGATCCTCTCCAAGGCCCAATGATCCGAGCTCGAATACGTCAACTATATTTACAGGTGAGCTCGTTTTTAAGCGATACTTTTTATACTTTTGAGAATAGATTACTACCTAATGATTTAATATTGCTTAGGAACAATGGAGAGGCTTCCGAAGAACTTGGACGAGGAGTTGGAGACGAGCTGGGCCAGCAAGGGCGTGCAACACAAGCTGATTTCGTGTCTGTCTCGGACTGCCAGACCAGCCTGGACTAGAACTGGTCATACGAACTCATACGGACTCCGTTTTCGACGTTCTACATATGGTTGGAAAGCTAACTTCATAAGGAAGCCAATAGAAGTGGTCTCATAGGGCGCCAACTTAATTCCTGGAGCAAGTTTGCCAAATCGGGCTGCTTATAGGGCCAATCCGGAGGAGACTAAGGAGATTCAGCGCCAAGTCCAAGACCTTTTGGACCGTGGGTACGTCCGTGAGAGCCTTAGTCCTTGTGCCGTTCCAGTTATTTTAGTTCCAAAAAAAGATGGCAGTTGGCGCATGTGTGTAGATTGTAGAGCCATTAATAATATCACCATAAGGTACCGTCATCCTATTCCTAGGTTAGACGACATGCTTGATGAGTTAAGTGGTTCTGTAATTTTTTTGAAAGTAGATTTGAGAAGTGGCTACCACCAAATACGAATGAAATTAGGCGATGAATGGAAAACTGCTTTTAAAACCAAGTTCGGCCTGTATGAGTGGTTAGTAATGCCTTTTGGGTTAACAAATGCACCTAGTACTTTCATGCGATTAATGAACGAGGTGTTACGTCCTTTCATTGGTAAATTTGTGGTGGTTTATTTTGATGATATCTTGATTTACAGCAAGTCTTTACATGAACATGTTGATCACCTGCGTGCTGTTTTTCAAGCATTGCGAGCTGCAAGTTTGTTTGGTAACCTCGAGAAGTGCAACTTTTGCACCGAACGAGTATCGTTTCTTGGCTATGTTGTCACCTCGCAGGGGATTGAAGTTGATGAGGCGAAGGTGGAGGCTATAAGGAGCTGGCCAACTCCCACTACAGTGACACAAGTCCGGAGCTTTCATGGACTTGCAGGATTTTATCGGCGCTTCGTCAAGGATTTTAGCACTATTGCAGCCCCGCTTAATGAGTTGACGAAAAAGGGTGTGGTTTTCCATTGGGGAGAAGAACAAGAGGCGTCCTTTGCTCTTTTGAAGGACAAGCTTACTCATGCACCGTTGCTGCAACTTCCTGATTTTGGTAAGACTTTTGAACTTGAGTGTGACGCTAGTGGTATTGGCATTGGTGGCGTCTTGATGCAAGAAGGTAAACCCGTTGCTTACTTTAGTGAAAAATTAAGTGGGCTTGTTCTTAATTACTCCACGTATGATAAGGAATTATATGCTCTTATTCGTACTTTACAAACATGGCAGCATTATCTATGGCCTAAAGAATTTTTTATTCATTCTGATCATGAATCATTGAAGCATATTAGAACACAAAATAAATTGAATCGTAGACACGCTAAGTGGGCTGAATTTATTGAATCTTTTCCTTATATTATCAAACACAAGAAAGGAAAAGACAATGTTATTGCTGATGCTTTGTCTAGACGATATGCCATGTTGTCTCAACTTGATTGTCGGATTTTTGGGCTTGAAACAATTAAGGATCAATATGTTAATGATGTTGAATTTAGAGACGTCTTGGAGAATTGTAAAGAGGGACGCACATGGAATAAATATGTGATGAACGATGGATTTTTGTTTAGAGCTAACCGCCTATGCATTCCAGTTGGTTCCGTTCGTCTTTTGTTATTGCAGGAGGCCCATGGCGGCGGATTGATGGGTCATTTTGGTGCCAAGAAGACGATCGAGGTGCTGTCCACACACTTCTTTTGGCCACAAATGAGGCGCGATGTTGAGCGGTTTGTGTCTCGGTGCGCCACGTGTCAAAAAGCTAAGTCACGATTGAACCCACATGGTTTGTACATGCCGCTGTCTGTTCCTTCGATTCCTTGGGCTGATATTTCTATGGATTTTGTTTTGGGATTGCCAAGGACTAAGAGAGGGAGGGATAGTATTTTTGTGGTTGTGGATCATTTTTCGAAGATGGCACATTTTATTCCTTGCCATAAGAGTGATAATGCCATTCATATTGCTGACCTATTCTTTCAAGAAATCGTTCGCTTGCATGGTATGCCTTCTACTATTGTTTCAGATCGCGATGCGAAGTTTTTGAGTCACTTTTGGCGCACTTTGTGGAATAAATTGGGAACAAAGTTACTATTTTCTATAACTTGTCATCCACAAACTGACGGCCAAACTGAGGTGGTGAATCGCACATTGTCCACCATGTTGAGAGCAATTTTAAAGCGTAATTTGAAGATGTGGGAGGAGTGTTTGCCTCATGTGGAGTTTGCATACAATAGGGCTGTACATTCTACAACAAAGGTAAGTCCCTTCCAAGTAGTGTATGGCTTTAACCCCCGTGCTCCAATTGATCTTTTGCCTTTACCATCTGTTGAGAGAACGCATAGTGATGCTATGGAGCGTGCTGAATTTATTAGAAAACTGCATGAAACAACAAAAATAAATATTGAAAAGATGAATGAGAAGTATAGAATTGCCGGAAGTGAAGGTAGAAAGGAAGTAAAACTTGAACCGGGTGATTTGGTATGGTTATATTTAAGAAAAGAAAGATTTCCAGATTTGCGTAAGTCTAAATTAATGCCAAGAGGTGCTGGTCCTTATAAAATAATTGAGAAAATAAATGATAATGCATATAAACTTGAGTCGCCGCCCGAGTTCGCGGTTAGTCCCATATTTAACATTGCAGATTTAAAACCATACTTGGGAGAGGAAGATGAGCTTGAGTCGAGGACGACTCCAGTTCAAGAGGGGGAGGATGATGAGGACATCGCTTCTTCTTGTGCACCTGCTGATCCTCTCCAAGGCCCAATGACCCGAGCTCGAATGCGTCAACTACATTTACAGGTGAGCTCGTTTTTAAGCGATACTTTTCATACTTTTGAGAATAGATTACTACCTAATGATTTAATATTGCTTAGGAACAATGGAGAGGCTTCTGAAGAACTTGGACGAGGAGTTGGAGACGAGCTGGGCCAGCAAGGGCGTGCAACACAAGCTGATTTCGCGTCTGTCTCGGACTGCCAGACCAGCCTGGACTAGAACTGGTCATACGGACTCATACGGACTCCGTTTTCGACGTTCTACATATGGTTCGAAAGCTAACTTCATAAGGAAGCCAATAGAAGTGGTCTCACGTCAAAACCTCTTCGGAGTCCACGGGAATTGTCAAAGCAAGTCAGCATTCCGAATCTGTCTTGGTGCTGCGTCACCTTATTTTGGTCCAATGGGCCGTGTATCATTTATGAGCCCGTTAGTGGGTGCGTCCAGGGTAGGCGACGACCCTAAGTCCTTTATAAACATACGCCGCCGCCGTCGTTAGGTTTTGGGTTTTGCTTAGATTATTCTGTCCATCGACAGCTGCCGTTCATCGGTTTGTGGAACCCCAACTCGAGTGCTTAATCATTCATTTGCAGATTGTCCCATTAATTGAGCTGCGTTCTTTCGAGTTCTTGCTTGTGTTCTTCGTTTCGCAGGCAGGGATTAGCCTTCGTGGCGAGGTCAACCAGTTGGAGACACGGTTGATAACCAGAGGAGTCGTGGTGCTAAGATTGCAGGGTTCGGGTCTTTAGATCTGAAGCCGGATCGGTGTGTCGTGCTCCACCAAAACGATAGTTATCTCTATCTGACGGAAGATCAGGGAATCACGTTCCCATCAAAACCCAGTTGAGCAGTCGGAGGAAACCAACATACCGGTATGAGATTAGAAGTCCTTAATTTAATGCAGCAGGCTCAGCTTTGTTCTAGATTTTCCGATTGTGACAACATAGGAATTACCATCATGTAATTTTTTTTCCATATAGAGTGGTGAGATGCAAAAAATATAGAGGTAAAGATAGCAAGCATCTGCAGGTCGGAATGTTGTACCTTCTAGAGTATGATTCTAGCAGAGTCATTTTCATCCACAATTGGTATTGAACTGGCTCTAGCTGCATCCAACAGTGAGTACAAGCTTAGGAAATTAGTTATATAATAAAACCAATAATTTCCGGTGGAACTGGTGTTGAACTTCAGTTGAAACACAAGTTTGCCATAGGAAATGCAAGCTGGAACACCAATGACTTGTGCATCTCCAAATTGTAGTTTCCAGTTCCACGAAAATAAGCACAGTGACTTTCCATAAGCAACTCAGATTCATAGTAATGTAGTTTCATCCTGATATAAGGTTCAATCATCAATTTCATGATAAATATCAATTCAGCATAAAAGCACTGTATTCAGGCAGTATGAGATTCATATTCACTTTCTAAATATAAACAGGCATCACTTACGTCCACTAGGTACCATCATTTCTTCCATAAGTTTGACGCTGCCTCTTTTCATGCTGATATAGTGTGCGTTTAAAGCTGCACTTCTGTCATGTTCGAGCCATGAGTTTCTAGCTGCAGCCAAAGCATGATAATTTTATAAAATAATTCAACTAAAGTAGCATCCGAAGATAAGCCCACATAAATCTCAACCATATATATTTCTTTACAGTCCATCACATACTATCGTGCTTTCGGTTTACAACGCACAACAAAATAGTGACACTGATCGCTAGGGAGTACATTGAATATTGTTCTCCGTAATCCTCCAAACAATGTTTCCACAAATTTCACTGTATTAATTTCATATTTTAGGACTACCATTGACCATTTTGGACGTAGAAAAATTCAACTAACATCAATCTGATGGAGATTGAAATCAAAACCAAATCGATTGGATTCGGATTAGGGAGGGAGCGGAACCTACTGGAGTGGGGCTGCAGCTTTGGGCCCAGATACGCAGCCACCAGGGAACCTCGGTCCGTGCCGTAGCCCAGGGTGCACGCTACCTATTTGCCCCTAATTTTTATGGTCCATTGTGCATCATATATCACTTCCTGGATCTGTAGGTGATACGCATAATTTAAACAAGATTGATATAAAAAAGACCATACTTTATTGCTAATTGGGAAAACATGTTACAACGTTCGTAGATACATAGCTTGGCCATGGGCGTTATAATATATATCAGAGATCTAAGATAGTGGTCCTATGTCATCGTGGCTCCTATCCAACAGGCAACTTGGAGTGCGGACGAAACCTAGCATAATCCTATGCTCCAACGTCGTGGTCCTGGTGTAGCTTTTTGTTGACATTTCTTAGCATCACTTAATACTAAGTTGTCATCCCCAGCATAATGCCAGAAATGCATTATTGGTATTTATGAATATGCCACTTGTAACTTGGAGAGAATATATGAATGAAGAGTATCCGCAAGGGCATAGATAAAATACCATTGTAGCATTTCACTAGGAGTAATCCAGGTATTATTATTTATATTTTTACCACTAGGAAGGGATGGCTATAGGAATATGATAACCACTTACGCATATGATGGAGAAGTGAACCATAACAATATATCTACTTGTTACAGGGATAAGTCATAAGATAAATATAAATGGTAAATGACAACCATAAATAACATTAATCACTCAGACTATTCCATTCTATAGCATTAGCATGACTAAGTAGATTAGAGAAATATTCCTAATTCATTCTTAATTATATGTCAAAGTGTACCATGATTAATGCAATATACCTAGCAATCATGGTTAAGATAGTTTATATCTACACATAAGGAACATTACCAACAAGCCTAGACATCATACAAGCATGCTTCCCTGCCGGCACATTTGGAAGCTCAATTGGGGAAATTGTCTTTGACTTCAATGACGTCCAGACATGCTTTCAGCTTGGAGAAATGGAAATGAATCTAATTCACACGTGGTGCATGTGAGTCCTTGCCCTCTCGATATGATATGAATATAATCTTTGGATTTTGTTGTAACTAACCCACGTCATGACTTGTAGAATGCAAGTGCACATTGTGAAACAAATAACAAGTCTGAAAGCCAGGTATGTAGACACTCAACCTATAGCACAGACAAATTTTAATTACCCTAAACATTGGAAATGGGATGGCAAAGAGCTAGCTACCGGAAAGACAGTTGTGGAGAAAGAGAACATCTAGGCAAAGAAAATAAGGCAAGAGTCCCTTAAGGTTGTGGCATACATTACCCTATCTTTTAAAAATCTCTAGCATAACAAAGTTATATGGCTACCATACAACTTCAAGTAAGTTCGACTCTATACTTAAAGCTTTGTTTTATACATTTTATTTGATGCAAAACTGCTTATCTATTTCTTCTATGATTAAATTCATGCAACAACCACTAGATTTGTATAGGCGTCTATGTTGGGATGAGCATGGCATGGGTCTATGATTCAGTAGATATGGACCTACACACATACAAAGACTTTATAGCGATTCTCAAGACGTATACATATCGACAATCCTCATTAGCTTATATGTTTGTATATATACTTGTAACGTTCACTTTTGGTTACTAACAAGTTGTATTTGTTAAAATCATTCGAACAGGATATTCAGGTTCTATGTTAATGAACATCATGGAAGACATGATCCAGAAAGGAAGGAAAGGTTGGCAATCAAAACTCTATGTGTGGTAAGGTACTCCATTACATGGCTGTCAATAGCATTACTTAATATTTCCATATGCGAAACACACACTGTGCGTCAAGCAGAAGCCTGGGAGTGTACAATGTGGATATTACATATATTCTATGATGAGTAACACCAGTGCCTATAGGAGACACTGCTTAATGGTAAGTTTGAACCTCTTCACCCGTATTATAAAAACTTAGCTTATGTTATGAAATACTAGATCTAAACTTATTCTCTTATAGTGGAAAGAAGAGAAAAACAAGAAAAGGGACCCATATAAGGATGACCAACTCTTAGAGATCGTCGGTGACTTTTGCAACTTCATATTGTACCAGATTGTGCACGTTAGAGACACTTACCATGACCGAGTTTCTGACTTAGGTGGTAATCCTCAGTACCAACACCTTTGTGAGACTGAAAGGCTAGCTCTACGCCATTGAAGACATTGTGTATGCAATTTGACATTGGTCTTACCTTGTGGAACAGTTTGGACTTGTGGAACTAATTGAACTTGTGAATTATGACTATGTAATGATGGATTGTATATATTCTTATGAATTGGTCTTGTAATATTAGTCTATATAATGCTCGTGTTTGTGGATGCAT
This sequence comes from Bothriochloa decipiens, assembly GCA_023333625.1. Lineage (NCBI taxonomy): Eukaryota > Viridiplantae > Streptophyta > Magnoliopsida > Poales > Poaceae > Bothriochloa > Bothriochloa decipiens. The sequence goes on along the minus strand of CM041637.1, from coordinate 47,579,620 downwards.
ATATGTATATATGTGGTGGTCAGATTTGAATTACGTATATGCATACACGTATACATGTTGTGGTCAAATTTGAATTATATATTTGAATTTGACTTTTTTTTGGAAAATGTATTGTAGGGGCGGTTCAGACCGCCCCTACAAATAAACAATATAGGAGGTGGCTGCTTTTACAGCTGCTCCTACAAATTGTTTTTGTAGAGGCGACTGGGATTACCAGCTACCCCTACAAATCAATTTGTAGAGGCTGCTGGCAAGGCTGGTGTTAGTAGCCGTCCCTATAAATCAATTTGTAGGGGCGGTCAGAGAACCTACAAATACCTGACCTTTAGAAACGTTATGGTAACACCCCTACAAAGTATTGCGAACCGCCCCTACATAACCATGCTGTAGTAGTGGTTATTACATATTGTCTAGTAACTTTTCACTACCCCAGCCAAGTATTTTCCTGACGGTGAAACCGTCGCGGAGTGCCAAATACCATCCAGAAAAGTTTCCCATGATGGTAACTGTCAGGGATCAGCTGTCAAAGAAATTGATGGGAAAAGTCTATCTTCCCTGACGAAAAACCGTCAACCATCTGGAAAAGTCTTATGCGACGGTTTTTCTTTCACCGTCGCGGAAACTTTTTCCGTCGACTGAAAACCGTCAGGAGAAATATAAATCTTTCCCGTTGGGTGCCCGCCGTCAGGAAAAGTTTAGCTCTTTCCCATCGGTTGCCAGCCGTCAGGAAAAGTTTAGCTCTTCCCATCGGACAGTGAATGTTAAATTTGGTACATATAACATCATTTAATCACACATCCACAAAAGGGGTAAATGTTACATTCATCAGTCTTTACATATTATCATATCTTCAAATTGTACATACATCAGATAGTACAATGTTCAGCAAAACAATCTTAAGCTACATTCTAGTTGTCTTTGCAAAATAAAGTTAGAAGAGTAAAGCTACAGTGCAACAAATATAAAAATAGAAATTTAAATAATTACTGCTTACAACAGGCCATTTGATGGCAATGCAGCAACTACTGCATAACTATTCAACTCCAATCCCCTCTCTACATACAAAATAAGACAAAAGGAAACATTCATGAGATCATCATATGTCTTGGGAGCAAAACAGATTTACATCAAGATAAAGAGAACCAGTATCATTATGTACTAGTTCTCAGATTTCTTGGGAACCAAAAGATAACGTTGGCATGGCAAGTGACAAATTGTTTCAAAACCAAAACAATACAACACTTGAATTGTCTTTAGATTGTCTAAATTAAACAATCAGGAAACATTCAGTTGTGGATACTACTTAAGTTTCTAAAATTCAGTTACTGATAGTCCATTTTAAAATCTATAATGTGCACATGAACCATGAAAGAACGGAAACAAGAGTTCTATTCATGTCTTGCGCATATATAATAAAAAATACTTGCAGAATCACAACACATTCAGAATTTACTTGTTGCAGGTTCACCAGCCACATTCTCAAAATGTCTGAACACTTTAGCATCTTTAAAACACAGTGTAAAGAAAGTCATGAAAAAATCAACATCTATGCTTCCTGTACTTATCATTCTGTTCGAGGCCGCAACACATGTAGGAGCTGCCATCTAACCTGCCCTGCTACTGCCTCTTGATGCTGCAACACTACATTTCTGCACATTTGTTTAAAACACTTTTTTATAGACCAGTTAAGCAGCTAGTAGTGATAAGTAAAAAATAATTTATTACACACAAGCAGAAAGCGGTTCACAGCAGGTTTCCTTTAATCCCATCTGTGTTATCAGTTATTTATGGCATGAAACACCATCGAGGAAAAAATTATCAGTCACTAGTTCATGATATTTACCATTTGCTCAGACCATTTCCCCTCTCCCACTGTTCTAAATGACACAATGTGATTTTTCAAGACAAAAGGACGAACACTGACAGTCTTCGGTCGAAAAAAAAACCCCTCTGACAGTTGGCGCAACTTATCTCTGGTCCAGTTTTCCTTTTACCCATGTGTGTACATACAAAACACGATTTGCTTCAGGAAAAAAAAAAATCCCCACGTAGACATACAAGCAAGAACACGATGAGGGTGGTAGCCCTCAAGTGCCTGAGGTAATAGCACGAGGAGATGAATAACGGTGCTTGTGCCGATAGACCAGGGTTTTGGATGGCGGAGAAGATTGTGGTGGCGGCCAGTTGATGGCACAGGCAGACTGTGACACGACCAGCGGAGGAGCGACAGGGAAGGACGGCTGGAGATGAAGAAGACGGCGGCGATGGGTGACGGGTGGCGGTTTCCGGCGAACGGGAGGCCCAATGACCTTGTGGTGCTCCAAACGTCGAGGCTCACGGCCAGCTGCCACAGAAGCAAGTGGATCTGGTGGCGGATGCAGCGGCGGCACTGGATCTGGGGGCGGGGGTGCGGGATTTGGGGGATGGCGGCGTTGGGAGAGGAGGGGCGGCATCCGAGGGGTCTGAGTGTCTGATTCGATTTGGGGAATTGGGGGAAGACTGAGAGGGGCGGAGCCGACGGGAGAAAATGATCTAGGGTACTGTATGATTTGTGCGTGGGGATGATTTGTAAGTGTTAATTGTATCAGTGCGATAGACACAACATGGAATGCAATATACTGTAGGATATTGTCTGCTTCTTTGTTTTTTGGTTCTTTACAAATTTAATCCTTCATAAGCATATAATTCTCTATATATGCACGTATTACTCGACAATTTAACTCTGTATCTGATCTGACTCCGCTCCATATCCATACCAGTTTTGACATTAGAAAAAAAATCTGCATCCGTGTGTTATCGGCTCTGTTCTGAATCCGAATAAAAAAAAATAGCAGTCCAGGAGATGATGAGACAGGCATTATCCACTCCAATCCGAGTCCCCACCCACCGGAGAATTGCTCCAGATACGAGTCCGTTTTCTTGCACCTTCGTCTCCTTGAAGCAGCCTGCTCGTAGCTGTTTTCTTGCACCTGCCGTATAAGAATATACTAGTCGAGGGGCGGCCACTTGCGCGCCAAGTAGGAAAAGATGCTAGAAGGCATGTTTTGATTATCAATATGAACCAAGCGAATGGATCAGCGAGACAGATTCATTTGAGCTAATAGGTACATAGTTTGTAAGATTATAGTCATTCATAGTACACTAAACATTGTTGAGGTAATCGAAAAATAAGGCACGAAGTATATGGCGATGAAGCTTGTAATAGATCGATACGTGTTTCCCAGTAGCCGTTACCATGTACATAAAATTGAGACGGCAAGACAATCATTGTTGTGGCTAATGCAATAAATATAACTTCACCCATCTTGCAAGATGATGCACTCCTTTCTGGTCGGCCCCAAAGCGCTCTCCCCACCCTCTGCAATTTTTAGCCACTGATTCATCTCACATCAACTTCATCATGGCTGCTTCAATACTGAGAGCAGAGTCATTTGGGATTGCTGTACCTGACTGGGGAAAGAAAAGTAAGCTGGGTGATGCGGTCAATACGATTGAAGTTCCTAAATTTGAGCCAAAGAAAGGGGTGAATATTGTGACAGATGAGAAGGCTACTAACCTTTCTAGTGCCTCAGATGATGATGTTGCTGTTATTAATGATCTTTTGGCCAGGTTAGAAGAATATGCCAAGGGCTTGCCTCCAGGATTCCAAATGAAACCTATCCAATTCGAGAAGGTTAGTATTCCAGCTACATATTCATCCGAATCCAAGGTTTAAGAGGTTCAGAGATGGTTCCCCAACTATTAATGTGTTTCCTATGGTAATTTGTGTTGGTCTTTGTAATAATAAATATAAAAAATTCTTTCGTCTCAGTCACATGAGATATACAGGCTTATGTGGGGAATCCTTTTTCCTGAAAGTTCAAGTGATATCTACCTAATAATATTTCTTCCCATTGATCAGCACCATAAGTAGTTAGGTCTTTATAATGACAATTTGGCCCTTTATAATTTGCTGCATGTTCTTCTCATCCCATTCCCTTCTGTGTATAGTCAGTTTTCTCTATGACGTTGATATGTATTTAATACTTCTTCTCTATTCATAATGAACAAACATGCATTAAGTTCCATTTATCAGCATCATAAGTAGTTAGTACAGTCTCACTGCTTATTTGGAAGCATACAGAATGAGTGAAAGACCTGTACATTATATACATTAATCACATTATATTTTCATAGATTATTAAAAAACAGGAACGTGGTAAAAAAAACAACCAAGGGTCTCTCTTTGTTGCCATACCAGGTGCAAATTATTTATATTTAAAGTATCAGAAGTTACATGTACAGACCTGCAGAGTCATGTAGTCACGACTGAGAATATGCCTCCCATCCTTAGAAAACTCTCTGTCCGAAATTGAGGCTATAATGCTGCTGGGGCTTCATGCTGCTCAAAGCTACAAGAAGACATGAACAAGGTATAAACTTACAAGGAAACTGATGCACCTGAAATCTTCTAAGTAGGGTAATATAGTATGAACATGTGCTAAAATGGGCCGAAAGCACAAGACACCATGGGAGAGGCTAAAAAACAAAGACACACTGGACTACCACATCGCTGATGCAGCTTTTATGAAAGCAAACGACATAGTAAGTATCAATAAGTGAGAATTCATGTTGTCAAAAAAATAAGAGAGAATTCAAAATTTTGGAGGCAGATCAAAACCTTGAATTCTTCAAAATTAAGGGCTGGGGTTTCATGTGGTTCCCCAATATGGACACCATATATGTTGTCAGGGGAAATTGCCTGCAGGATATTGCCAAAGTTAGTCCTGGTTTACGCCAAAAAAATAATAGTCCTAGTTGCACCAACTATGAAAATAAGATCATGAAGACTGAGGCCATAATAAAATGCCTGTGACCAAAGAGAATCACTCAGGTATAAAAGCGGTAGGTAGTAGGTGAAAGCAAAAGGCTTGATGAGGCGCTCTTAATTAGTTTTTGAGATGCACAAATCATTGGCGAAAGCAAAAGGTTCGAGGAAGCACTGTCAATCAGTTTTTGAGATGTAGAAATCATTAACATCATAGGAAAGATAAATCTTACCTTAATGTACGAGCACAACCGATAAGGTTATCAAAAGATAAGACCGAGCCCAAGCAACCAAGACTAAGGCAGTATATCTGAAACTGAAACTAACAAACAATAGCTGAAAATGAGGTTCTCACCGGAACAGGAGACCATCACTATAAATTTCTTGTTGAGTGAATTGATGCGAAATACCGCGTATCGATTGCACCACAAGGAGCAAATAAATTAGTGGGAAAACTGATTGGACAAGAACAGTGCAAATAATTGTTAACAAGGCATGCATCTTTTTGTTGTGTAGAACGCCTTGGGAATAAGATAGGAAAACTGTCATACGGTTTCAGTGGTTCAATAAATAAAGAAACGTGCAGTGGGGAGTCCCAAAAATAATTGGTTGGTGTTTGAGCAGGCATTCTTGGAACAAACACAGCTGAGGTAAAGAAAAAATCGCTAATGAAGCAAATAGCATCCTGTAGGTGAAACCTGCATAAAAGGTCAGACAAGGTTACTGCTGAATATCAAAGGACACTCATGTAATAAAAAATTGCCCAAACAGGCATTCGCCTGAATATAGAAAGGCCAATTGAATTGGAGAGATCACAATGCCCTAACCTTAGAATGCTCTCTTTGTTGCAAACACTCTAGTGCTCTCTTTTACCAATAAGAATGAAATACGTGGCCATTGGCCTCATTTTTTATAATATTCAGATGACTTGGTAATCAGGAGTAAAATGTAGATGCGAAGGCTGCATACATATGAAAAATATTTTGTAAGCAACTAATAAATTGAAAGGCGGTATGGAAGCGTCAATTGTAACTATTTTAGCATTTAGGGATTATGAAGTGTATGGTTAAACATTGAAATACCTATCTCTAGAACACATGATGAAGTTGGTCAGGAACTTGGACCAAAAGAATTGACATATTTAGCATCTGAGAAAAAAATCAGAGCACCTGCATCAAGAACAGGTCTATTTAAATTTGCATGTGGAGGATGGAAGGTAAATGCTAAGCAACTCCTTTCAGGTGTACAAAGTATGATGCACAGTACAAGGTGAAATAAACAATATATTAAAGGGAACTGAATTTTTTCCATCCTCCATATGCAGCCAACATCATTGCTGCAGTATTTTTTTTTGGGTCATTTAATTTAGGAAGAAATCTATTCAACTGTAACAGCCTGTTGAAAACATTTTTAGCATAAGTGGCATTTGTGTGCCTTTTCCTTACATCTACTCTATAATGGCATTCCAAATGCTCTGTGACTGAGAAGGAGATATCACATTTGAGGTAGAAACCTACTGGCACTGAATCTACTCTCGGATTGTAGAAGGCACATTGCTGAGGCTTTTCCTAGGATGGAAAAAGAGGAGAATTAGGCACACTTCACTACTTATTGCAGCATCTAGCACTATCAAATTGGAGGATCCAAAGCAATAGGATCAAATATGCAGGACTATCTAAAAATCCAGATATAATTGAAATCAGAACAAAGGAATAGAGGTCGAAAGAACCTAACAGGACTGTGAAACCATGGCTCGAAGCAACACGCTTCTTTGGCAACTCTAATTCAGGTAAGGACAATATTCCACTTCATGCAGACTGACCAAAGTTTCTTCTTTTGGGAGAAACACACTATTTGATTTCTGTGTGGGGCCACCGAACTTTGGACCTGAAACATACAACAAAGTATGAGGCTTAGGTTTTCTCGTCATATAAATGTAACCTACTGGAATTTTACTCAAGGTACACATTGCTTTTATTTTGGTAGTAGCACAGTAATGCATTCAGGGCAGAGGAGGCATCACAAATGAAAAGGAAAACACAGTAATGGTCATTCAGCATGTGGCTTGAATTACTTATGGACCAAAACAGTATGCAACCTCTACTAAAAATGAGGAATGCATGTATTGGGAAGTACACAGAGAAGAAAGAATGGAATGTGCATGTTTGGAAAATTTAGTACAGAAAAAAAATTATATATGAGAAACCATATTAAAGTTTTGCTCAATAATTGCTGGAATGGGTGAAGGGAAATAGAGATCTGCTTACAGCAGGCTACTGTTAGGGTGTGAGCATCCTTGAGTTAAAATAATGTGTGCCATGAATAACAAAAATTTTGAACTAAGGAATGCTCTTGCTTACCTCATGGTCTGAATCGGGCACTGTAAAGTACTGCCGCTACACATGGATGGTCATGTTCTAGAACTCTGAAGTACGGCAACACACCAAATGAAGGGCCTACAATGAACATGTGCCATCATTTTAACGAAAGCAAAAGATAGCACCAATCAATTTGCACTGCTAAATTAGACGGAACGGAAGAGGAAGCTCACCGCGCCGCCGTCACGAAACCCTAAGTCGTCGCCATCGCGGAACCCTAGGCCGCCGCCGTTGCACCGGCCAGGCCACCCAGGCCGGGTCGCGTGGAGCCGCCCTGGCAACACCGTGGCGCACCGCGCCGCCCTACCACGCCGCGCTGCGCCGCCCCACCCTAGCCGGCTTGCGTCGCCGCCGCGCGCCGCGCGGCCCCGCTCCCCAGCGCGCCCGCCGTCGCCCCGGCCGTGGCCGCGTCGGGAGCCGGGAGGAGAGATGGGGTGGGAAGAGAGGGACCGGGAGAGAGAGAGACGGGAGGATGGGCAGTTTTTTTTTGCTGCGAAGGGAGGGCCAATTTATTAGAAAGGAGATGCGGGGGGTTCTCTGAAAATAATGCAGGCGGGCGGTTAACTGTAAAAAGCGACGGTTTTCGGAATTTTCTCTTCTTCGGACGAACGATTTTACTTTTATGGGGTGAAAATGTAAAAAAACAACCGCTGTTACTGTACATTGGGGACCTTGGCGGAGCAGGACGCTATTTTGTCAGAACTAAAGAGTTTTTTTTGCAAAATAAATTCGGACGCCAGAGAGAAACATAGAATGGTAGGGGTGAATACCGATGGGTTTGCATCAATTTAAACAGCCAGCAGGCAGCAGGATCGAAGCAGGCTCCTGTTCACCGTGCCCATGGGGGGCTTAGGTGTTTGCGGCGCCTTCTCCGTCGCCAGCTTCGTCATATGGTGGATTATATACCTGGCCACCTACTACCAGTCGAAGCACATACGCGCCACTGTCGACTTTGCCTCGGTCTCCAACCTCACCATCGAAAACGCCACCACCTTGTCCTACAACCTTACCGTCCGACTCACCCTCTACAACCCCAGTGTCCACGTCAACATTTATTATGACCCCCTCGACGTGAGCCTCCGTCTGGGCGACGCCGATCTCAGCCCTGTCGGCGATCTCTGGATCGACCAGACCTACCAGCACCAGAAGACCAACGATGCCATGGCCGTGTACTTCGCAGGTAGGAACGTCTCTATCGCCAGCGACACGGCGGCCGAGCTTCAGAAGGACATCAACGACAAGTCTGTAGCGAGCTTCCAGTTGGTGATCCGGGCGCGGGTGAGGTACAGGGCCGGGGCTGTCAAGACGCGGAAGAAGCCGAAAATTAGGTGCCCGTTGAACATTCCGGTTAAGGCCGAGGGAGGCCACGGCGGCGTTGCCGGAGTCCTTTCACCCGGTGGCGGGTGCAAGGTTAAGTACTAGCTACTAGTAACAAGTTGAGTCATTCTTTGTTTTTTTTTGGGGTGTGTGCATATATGTACCCCGTTGATCCGTTGTAT
>CM041637.1:47519451-47550936 GCA_023333625.1 Bothriochloa decipiens | reverse complement strand
TTTTGTGTTCACGAAGAAACGTTTCTTTTGTTACTGACTCTATAGTACTCCCTATGCATCTAAATTACCCAAACATAATCCAAGATAACCCCTACCTAGATTTGTCATTATGAATGATATTTCAAAGGGAGTTTCTATAATTCATTCGTAAAAAGTATAGCCAACCTTTCTTGCAACATCCAGGGCCCTTGGATCATCATCCAAGGCTCAGATTTGTTATCTACTTTAATAATACATTTCAATATGTTTTAGTACACAACACAAGAGATAATTTTTTCTATAAAAAGACAAGGACAAATAAGATGTGTGTATTGGCATAAATCACAATAACATATTTCGACATGTTTTAGCACAGATCACAAAGCACATCAAACAGACCAGCCATCGCAAGCGAGCGGAGGCAGATTTATTTCGACACAAGGTTAGGAAAAGTGTATTCAAAATAAAACCCTCTAAAGATGCATTTAAATTGTGCACCTGTATATTATGGTAGATAATTCAAAGTAACCCTAAATTTGTATATATATTACCAATATCTACCATTCTGGAAGAAAATTTAAAAAAATCCTCTAAACTTTTTCTGTAAGCTACTCTCCTCTACCATTATGAAATATAATGCAAAATAACACTTGATTTTGCATTCTCATTTAATTTCTATCTGAATTATTATCCATGTCAACCATTATAAAACACAATACGAAATCGCTTAAAACTACATGTAAATACTAATGTAAGCAATTTCAAAATATAATTCAACATCTATATATTACTCCAAATACAAATATAATTCTAAGTTACAGTTCTACAACTGTTAAATTAAATACAAACATAATACTAACTAGCCATGTAAGGCTCAAATCCTGTTAAATTAAATACAAACATAATATTAACTAGCCATGTAAGGCTCAAATCCAACTCTCTCCCCGGTCCAATCTCTCTCTCAACGAAATTGTCCATCCATTTCTTCCTTGACATTCTCGTATTGTCCGCAATTCTCTCTGGACTCTTGGGCCTAGCTGGAACGAGCCTCCCAGCCCATTTCATCCCAAAAGCCAAATATACCTCTCTTTTTGCATGGCTCGTGCCAATGCCATGCCACCACTACTACTTCTAAAAAGATTTTGGGAGAGAGCCCCAGGATTAATAGAGGCAGGCACAGCAGGGCGCCACCTCTATTAATCATGGGGGGCTCCCCGGGAGAAAGGCTTGTCTCTAACCCTTGTTAACCCTTAATGCAGGCAATTGTCCAAAGGAGACACTACTACGATTTTTAACTTCCACAGCGGGCAAATTTTGTTTTCCACAGCGGGCAACAGTGTTCGCTACGGGCGCTAGGCCCGCTGCCATAAATTGTTTCTACCGCAGCGGGCACACTAGGATGCCGCTGCAGTAAATAATTTTGAAAAAAACGAAAAAGCCCGTATGGGCTTGGATCTGGGCCTCCACCGCCGCCGAAACCCTAGCGCCGTGCCGCTGGGAGGAGTTGGCGCTCGCGCGCCACCAGTTGGAGCCGGATAAGCTAGATCCGCGGGCCCCGAGGCTTGAACCACCAGATCCGTGGGCCCCAAGGCCGAATCCATTGGAGGACGCTCCGTCGGCTGCTATAGACCGCTGTCGTGGGGGCCGCTCAATCCGCCGTGGGATCTGCTCGATCCGCCGCCGGTGCACCACCTGAGGAGATCCACCGCCGGATCCACCGGAGCACCACCGGATCTGCAAGCCCTGAGGAGATCAGCAGCCGCATCCACCGCTGCTCGTCCTAGGAGAAAGAGAGAGTGAGGGAGAGGACCTAGGTGAGATGGAGAAAGAGAGGACCGCCGTACCTGGATCTTGCCGCCGCCTCCATGGACTCCGCGGCCAGGCGCGCCACCTCGCCGCGCGCTGCCCCGCGTGCCGCTGCGCCGCCTCGCCGCTCGTGGCCCCACGTTGCTGCCCTACCCGTAGCCCGCGCGTCACCCCGCCGCCCGCGGCTACGTGGCTAAACGGTCCCGAGCTCGCTCGTGGGAGGGTGGAGGACTGCGCTTGGAGGGAGGAGGAGGAGTTTGCGGAGAAGGGGAGACGGGGGTGCGCGACGGAGGTGCTGGCCGGCGCTGCTCCTCACGTCAGGCTGCTCATCCGCCGTAGAGAGGAGTGGGAAAGGAGGAGAGAGAGGGGAAGAGGAGCGACGTGCGCGGCGGGCGGCGCGCGAGAAGGAGAGAAAGAGAGCGGCTGTGGGTGGGAATATTGGGCCTTGCTGACGGGCCACTAAGAATGCCCGCTGCGATAAATCAGTTTACCGCAGCGGGCATCTTAAGGTGTCTGCTTCGGTAAATACCCTATTTACCGAAGAGGACACCTTAAGATGCCCGCCGCAATAAATCGATTTTCCACAGCGGGCAAAAGTGTCCGCTACGATAATTAAAAGGTGCCCGCTGCAGTAAATCGTGGCTTTTTACCATAGCAGGCAACAAAGGCGTCCACTGCGGAGCACTAAAATGAAACGCTGCGGTAATTTATTTTTGACGCAGTGAGACCACCCACACTGCTACTGAATCAAATATTAGAGATGAACAGAAACGATTCTCAGAACCCAGCGTTGCTTTGGCGTCTACCCTTCTATCACTATTAATCACAAACTCCAAAGGATACTACAATGCCCGCCTATATAAATCAGAGGGAAAAAACATCACGAGGCCATCGCCGAGCCCACCTGCATCGCTGCAACTGCCATCGAGCCACGTACGCCATCACAACCGCTCGTGAGCCCTACGTTGCCACACCTGCTGCTGAGGAAGCTGTGCTGGCGCGGACTCCCTGCGCCACTGCACCTGCCCCGGAGCCCCTACGTCATAGCACTGCCGTAGATCTCCCTCCCATGTGCCGCCGCACCCACCGTGGAGCCCCAAGCCAACGCCTGTTCGTGACCACTGGCTCTTCTTCACCAACGCCACCTTGGGTAGCTGCCTCCTGCACGAGTCACCATTCTGGCAATTTTAAAGGATAATAAAAGTAAGAACCCTAAATTTGCGTCTATCACTACTGGATTCAGGTTCTTTGCCACCCATTTACACTCGGGAAAGGCTTTGCCAAACGCCGCACTCGGCAAAGGGCCTTGGGGAAATTTTTAGTCGTCAAAGGGCTCTTTGCCGAGTGTCTTTTATCGGACACTCGACAAAGACTTTACCGAATGCCGAAATGACACTCGGCAAAGAAAAGCAGCCGTCATCGTGCCGGCGCCATTGCCGATATCTTTGCCGAGTGCCAGCCTGGCAGGCACTCGGCAAAGAAATTTTTATTTTCTTTAAAAAAAGACTTTTACCAAGTGTCGGCCAGGCTGGTACTAAGCAAAGAAATTAAATAATTTTTTTAAAAAAATCTTTGCCGAGTATGATGGCCGTGGCACTCGGCAATGAGTATAAAATTGGTATTATTTTGTTTTTTACGTTCCATCCAAACAGGCAACGTATGTCTGTGATTTTATTTATCTCAATTAACTATAAATGCCTATAATTATGGAAGTTAATGCTTTGTTTCTAATGGATCCTGAATGGACACGCAAGCGTCTGCAGCACCCGAAGCACTAGCGTCGTGGCCTACATGCAACCGTAGGCATGCTTTTCCATGACCGTGGTGTCCCAACACGTGTGATGCTACGTGCTTTTTCTTATATCTATATATATAGTTTATATCTACTAACCATTTACTTTCTTTAAAGCTCGCTCCACAGCGTGTCTCGTCATCCCTGTTTAATAGCATGATGGTCCATCTGTTCTTTTCCTCCGCATTTACTCTCTATTGTTGGCCACGCACTCAGACTACCTGCAACTACCTGCAGCGGTGACTCTAAATGGAACTGTAAATGGATTTATTGTTCCAAATGGGCTGCAGCAATGTATAATATGTGGCCAGCAACCAGCACGCTTCCGGCATATTCCGGGGATGTTTGGGTCCTGTGTTATGTCGACTGGCTCATATGGGCCAGTTTCGATCATCAAGCTTGTTTACTGTGAGCCCAGCGACCTAAACTATTTGTTTGACATACGATTTGGGCCCTGATAATAATCTCGGCCCCCGCCGTGCCTTCGAAACCGCTCATGGCCATCCCGATACACGAGTTCGTCATATGTGGGGTACACGAGCAGGCGCGACGTCTCGACCATGGGCCAGCCCACAAGAGTTTGGATCTCTTTGCATCTAGGCCCATCGTAGTTGGCCCACGAGCTCTGTTTCGCCCCTGCCATCGACGATCCCATCGATGCCGCAAGCACACTCGCACATGCCGGCGGCGGCGGCACGCGTAGGTTTCGGCCGTCCGGGAGGAGGGGGAACCACCCTGGTGGGAACTCCCCCGAACGGGTGAACTGCGACGCCATTGGGGCAGTGAGCAGCACGGTGGCAAACGGCACCTGGTTGGGGAAGACCGGAATCCTCGATGCTCGCCGGCGTCAGCGGGTCCTGCCGTCCACAATGCATCAATGAGTTCTGGTGTGCTCCTACTCCCAGTCCCAGTCCTTAACAAGGTTTACTACCAAGTCTGATTTTTCCTTCCCTATTTTTCGTTCTTCAAAATTCGTGCCATATCTTGTTCCGTCATTTTCTTTTGTATCTCCTGCAAAACTTTGGCACTTTAATTGAGAAATTTATTTCTCACTCCAGCTACTACGGTGATGTTTCAATGTGTGGGATGGTTGATGCTTGATTGTTTACCAAGGTCTCAACCAGTTGTGTGTGCCGGTTAATCGGTATGTGCCTCTTATGTTCAGAAAATACGACACCTGATTACCTGACAGACTGACTGCTTCGGTTCCTAGACTGCAGTTTCATATATACAGTGTAATGCAACATCCCCTCTTTATGCCGCTACTGCCTGGCTAGAACAGAGAAATAAAGAAGATTGGAATCTACTCATCAGATAATCAAACTTTAGTCGTTACTCTGTTTTCAAACCCCCCCCCAGGGCGACTCGGGGGCGACTCCACCGCCACCAACCGCCCGCCGTCGCCGCCACACTCCAGCTAGCGGCGGTGGCGGAGCCCAACAAGGCCCACCCCCGCGCCAACTCCCAGCACCTCCCTCCTCTCCTCCTCTTCTCCCTCACGTCGAGCGCTGGTGAAGATGGTGGACGCTGACGAGCTGAGTGGCCAGCGGGGGGCCGGATCTGCGCCCTCTGGGCCCGGATTCGGCGATGCCTGCACCGGATCCGCGCTCCCCTGCTCACGGCCTGGACCTCGTCCCTCGCTCGCGCTCTGTACCGTGATGGCTTGAGGCCCCCAGCACACCTTGGTCCGCTGCGGATTGGTCGAGCTTGCCCAAGGCCGCACCAGATCCTGATCAACGGCGACACCACCCGGCGCCGTATACCTCCTTGGAGGCGTTGATGTAGCCCCCCACCACTCGCCCATCGCATGCTGGTTCCCTCCTGGTGAAAACCTACTGGAGATGCTGCTCCCCTCCTGGTGGAAACCTACAGGAGCCGGTGGCGGTGGCGTCAACAATGCCGCGTCCCTCTTGAAGGCGCCACTGCGGAGGGGCCAGCTCAGTTGCCTACTGGTATCTGCACCCCACCATGCCATTGCTTCCCCGTCGCTCCCCTTCCTAGCTTGTTGTTGTTGCCCCCTCTTGGTTGAGTTTTGGCCCTGGTTGTTGGTTGTTGCTGACGCTCGATGAGTGTCCTTCTCTGGTGCCTCTGCTCTGTCGGCGCTCTCCTTGGTGGTGTCAGAATACCAAATGCCGGGTGGTGTTTCCACCGATGCCGTCATTCCCCCCAAGGGTTCCTCCCCATGGATGGCATTGGATGATGATGCATGGGCCCGGATGTGCTGAAGGATGTCATCATCAGTTCAAAGGGAGGTCATCGTGTCCGATGATCTGGGGCTTGCGTGTTCGTCGCCACTCTTAGTCCCCATCCTGCTGCATGGAGTGGTCCTCAAAAGGAGGGCGGCAGTGGATCGGCGTAGCTATGAAGAGTGGTGGAGGGCACAATGACCATGGTGAAAATGGCGAGTATGTTGTTCGGTAGAGGTGCAAATCAATGTTAGGCTGGCGTCTTTCGGCAAGGGTCCAGGCTTATCCTTGAGTTTTGTTGGTGATGTTGTTGGTGTTGTAATCTCTCTCCCTACTCCTGCGTTTGTGTTGTGTTGATGGTGTTGTGTCTCTTCCCCCCTCTTTGTACCCTGTGAGACCTTCAAGGGTCGTCCCATGTTGTTTAGGTGCTCAGCACCCTCCTTCCCCCGGCTTGTCCGGTATCAATGAAAAATTATTCAGGTGGGGCTCTCACCCCTCTGGTGATGTCTTCAAAAAAAAAACTCTGTTTTCGAATAAAGCTGTTGTGGTAGATAGTAAAGAAGTCCTCCTTAGAGGTCACAAGCAAGAAAGAGGATATGTGAAACAAAGCGGCAAAGTCTAGAAGGGGAAGAAGAAAAGAAAATTCTTTGCTTCTTTGATAAAGCTGAATCCAATTCTTCCCTTTTGCTTTCCAGAGATGAGGAGAGTAGGACTTGTGCAAAGAATCAGTCTTTGCTTGGAGCTGTATGAAGGGTGTCCTATCGGGCACCTTTGCCCTGTCAGGAGCTCTATATGCCATAAGCCCATAAGCAACCAACAAAAACAAATACTTTGCTTCTATTTCTGAAATCCTCTATCATTTCACCTAACTGTTGCAATCCTGCTGTGGCTAATCCTCTCTTCCCTGAACCCACCTCGCCCTTTGGTACCCGACTTCTGTACCTTGTCACTACAGAATCTTAGGGTTGGTCTGTCCATCTCCACCACAACTGTTGGAGCCCAGCTGGTGCAGCCATTAATTACGTGAAGCAATTCATACACATATTGGTACGTCCATCTGCTTCTCTTGTCATCTCCATTTTTTTTACGAGATTTACTACATACAAAGCCTTAATATGCTTGCTGGTTGCTTGCAGGCTGGAGGAGGACACTGCTAGGATTAATCACCGTGCCATTCCTTTGCACTTGCAAAGCAAATTTGCATCGGCTGTGTTCCTGTGTGTTGAGAGAGCAACAATGGCCGAGTTAGTGATTGGGCCACTAGTCTCAATGGTGAAGAAGAAGGTATCAAGCTACCTGCTGGACCAGTACAAGGTGATGGAAGGCATGGAGGAGCAGCGCAGGGTTCTGGAGCGCAAGCTGCCAGCAATCCTGGACATCATCCATGATGTAGAGGAGAAAGGAGCCTTCTGACCTGGAGTAGGAGCTTGGTTCAAAGACCTCAAGATAGCAGCCTATGAGGCCAATGACGTCTTTGATGAGTTCAAGTATGAAGCACTTCGGTGAGAAGTGAAACATCCTCAAATTTTCCACTAAGGGAAAATCCACAGAACGGATAATAATATGAGAATATGTACTATCACATTATTATACAATAGTTGATAATCAAATTCATACATCAAAACTAGATAAAGGAATACAGTAATAGGGCTTACGTTATATATAACATCGCCACAAGGCGGTTCATCAGAGTGCAAACATCTAGAATAGCTACAGAAGTAGAAGAGTATTCACGGAAGGGTCCTCATCAACCATATTGAGCGCAGGCACTGAGACCTTCTAATCCTTACGTTTCCATCATTACTGTTAAGTAGGTAAATCTACATGCCGCCAGATGTGTACAGGCCATGGTCAACACCGATGAGCTTTAGTGGAAAGAAAACAAAGGGATCTGACGATCCTATAGTTTGGCTGTGGTTTTCCTATGCATGCAAGTAGTAATCAAGTTTATAACAAGTCAAGTTTTATCTCATTCCCATCCCACACACACATCCATCCACCATCTCATCCATCCTAGTTCCATAACCACATCACCACCACCATCACCATCAAGACTCACTCTCAGGTCGACCAGGCCAAATCCCTCTTGGCCGGTCTCAGCGGCCCGCAGCCCTCAACCTGGCTCACAGCCGAAAACAACTCTCAGGGGAAGGTAGAACACTCCACTCACTAGTCTGTTGCATCCTCCCTAGGAAAGGTCTATAGCCGAAGAATCGGCATATGTATCGATCGATCAACCGTACACTCTACAGAGGTTTTACGAATCCACCAGATAGCCATCATCGATGCAATTGCGCACCTAGGCAGATTCCGAGCGCCTACTGCCATAGAACGATGTTATCCTATCTCTCAGCCCTAGTACACCCTTAGAGTGGCTGATACTGTGAAAAGCCTTATGATCCCATTCCCGCAGAGTATCATGACCATCTCAAAAGGGCCTATCATGCCCGTACCTTCCTCACACACGCTCGCTTGATAGTAATGGCATCGATCTATCTAGCAGTTTGGCCGTCTCCCCCCATGGGAAGCGAGTGGAAAACAAGGGATTTCCTAAGGTCCGGATACTAGCGCAACAGTTCCTAGGTGTGACCAAGCAGGATATCTCCATCAGGGTTATTCCTTTAACGTGCTACCACGACACGCTCATCCTGGGTTCCACCCCTTAGAGGCTCACACCCGAGGATCCACCAACTCAAACAGGGTTTTACCCGCCACAGGTAAGACGGCAGAGATGCCCAGGTTGCATCTTCGGCAAGACTCACTCCATAAGCTCATCGTAGATCCCAGCTCGATCGACTCAACCCTCTCCCTACTCCCTTCCGTAAATTCCACCCCAAACCCAGATACATCACCACAGCTCACAAGCCCATCCAAGACCAACACGTCCATCGAGCCTGGCATCCACCGTCAGACCCTCCCGAGGTTCATCACATCGCATCAAAATGTAAGCGAGTGAAGTATATATATATACATAGCATATAAGCATGTGGCTAACAAAACAGTGGGTAAGTAGGTGAAGGGTTACGATAAGGTAGGGTTATCAAGTATAATTCTACCATACAATCCTAGCACAGGCGAGCAGATTGTATAACAGAAATGTAAAGCACTAGCAATCTAGATATTAGCCATGTCTAATAGGATTTCTAAGAGAGGTGCTGCCATGACACCTGTGCTGTCGAGGTAGTAGTGGTACGAGTCGTCATCCGTCAGAGTAGTTGTTCAGCGGATCCTCCTCTTTGGTGTTCGTAGACTCCTCCTTCGGATCGCTCCTTGTTCGACTCTGAAAACGAGATGTAATAGTCACGTAAGCGACTTCTATAGAATAGCACAAAGAACCAAATGAATCTCAAAAGATCCAAATGCACTCAAACATAAGCTCATGACATAGAGCTCGATTTATAAAAAATTCGGATACTTGGATCATATTTTTCTGAGTTTGTATGAATTAGTTATGAATTTCCAAAGATTTAAATATATTCAAAAAAGATAAAAGGTTGGATTAATTTGGTGTTGACACGTGGCAGCCTGGCATCGGGCCACTTGTACAGTGGGGTCAAGCTGATGTGGCATAACTGCTGACATGGCGGATGACGTCATCGTTGACCAAGTCAATGGTCCAGCTCCCGTGGGTCCGAGTGACATCACTGCTGACGTCGTTGCGGACAGGTGGGACCATGCTGACGTCAGCGTTGACTGGTCAATGGTCAACATGGGCCATTAATGGGCCGGATGGGCCGGATTTGGGTCGAGCCAGGCCCGCCACGTGGCACGCTCTGGTGCTGCCACGTCTTCAGCTGGATCTGGATTGGGTTCAGTCCACGGTCTCTTGGTCCACGGTGCACCGATGAATGTGGGGTCCTCCTGCAGTCTCACAGGTCCATGTAGACCGGTTCCACGACGTTGTCCTCTGGTCAGGGTAGTTCACGGTGTTTGGTCCATCATGCTCCAGCTCGCGCGGGTCCACTAGCAGCGCCTCAAGTTCATGTGGACCGCGTCCATCTTCCCGGTGCCGAGTCCGTCCTCTTTTCCCCTTCCGTTCATCTCACGGCGGCGCACGGTCGGCGATGGTGAGGTCGTCCTATTCGACGATACGGAGGTCCTCGGTCTTCATCATCTTGCTCCTCAGCTTCGCGGTGGCACAGCGACTCGATTAGAGTCCTCAAGGCGGCATCTGGCAACCGGTGAGATCCCTCCTCGGAGAACGGCGGAGCGACGGCGACGGCGTGCGGAGGCAGCGGTCCAGCGATCCTCTAGGACCTCAATTCGAGGCACGGTGCAGCGATTGGAGGTCTCAGACACCCGTTTGGCTAGCCGGTGACGACCTTTCTCCACTGCGGAGTCCGCGCGGGCAGTAGCTCCCACGGCGGAGCTCCGGCAGAACCACAATGACGCGTCCAAGTCGACACAGGGCTCCTCGACCTCCATCTTCTTCACGGCTCGGTGCAGCACATCACAGCGAAGCTTGGCAACGCATCCTTGTTCCTCGAAGTGGTCGGAGGCGATGGGAAACAGCGCGGCACGGTTAGCGCTCCACAGCGGCACCGCACCGGCATGGTCTCGTGTAGACGGGCTTCCGGAATGGCAATCAGAGGGCTAGCGTGCGCATGGAGTGCGCAACGCTGAGGCGAGTGCAGATCTGGGGTCAAAGAGGTCCATGGCTCATCCATAGGGCCAGCAAGAGGCTTTGCCGCGGTGAGGCATGGCCGCGTCGACGGGCATGGCAGCGAGTCCAGTCCGGCGTCCTCGTGACGCCGTGGAAACCAAGGGGCCGGGCCAGTCTGTGCGTGCGTGCATGTGTGTCCAAGGGGCCGGTGATGGCCTTGGCCTACGCATTCCGGTATAGAACGCCATGGCCCTAAGAAGAGGTCGGGGTTGGCAAAGGGGCTCGGCGAGGCTCACCGTGGGTGTAGGTGTAGCAGTGCAGGGGCGTCCCGATGGAGGCGAGGTCGTGCCGGGCTCGTGCGTCGGTGTCGTGGTACGGGCGGAACTGGTTCGCAGCCATGTCATCCGTGCGGTGCTCCTTCCTCCGGCGTGCCCCGCTGCTTCGGCACGTCGGCGTCACTGCAAGGACATGGCCTTGGGCTCCAGGTGGTTAGCGGTCAGGTTCATCGGTCAAAGGTAAGGAGGTAAGCTTGGCTTTGGAGGAGCTTACCCAAGCGGTGATGATGACTGGAGGCAAGGCTGAGGCTTGGTGCTGGGTGTCCGTGGTGTCGACGGGGCACGGCTGCCGCGGTCCTGACTTCACGGAGGCGGCCGGTCCCGTGGGGGCAGGTCGCGTGCGTCGGCGCGGAGGAAGCCGGAGCGAAATCGATCGAGGCTTCGAGCGCGTACGCGCGGTGCGGCAGACGAGGTTGCGTGGCACAACGCGGTGATGGCGGCCCTGGGCAACGTCACGAACATCGTGGTGACGAGGAGCAGGGGCGTGGCGAAATAGGGCGATCTTCGTGGTGCCGACGTCGGGGTCGAGGACGACGTACGAGGCCGACGACGTCGCAGTGGCGGTGCGCCGGGTCTCCGGCTCCTCGCGGCAGTAGCTGGCAAGGACGTAGAGGCGTCGAGACGAGGTGATGGCAGTCCGGCTGGTGGCAGAGGACGGCGACGCGGAGCATGACGTCGTGGCGGAGGAGCGAAGCGTGAGGCGAGGACGCGGCTGCTGGGCGCGCTCATGGCGTTCTGGTCTGGAACGGAGGCAGGTAGAAGAGAGAGGGGCTGGCGGCGCTGGTGGGGAATTGGGAAGGAGCGGCGGCGGCAGCTGCTACTTATAGACGCGAGTCTAGGGTTCGCCAGGGGCTTCGGCTTCCGTGGCCGCTTGATGTGATAGCCGGCAACGTGGCGATCATCGAGGTGCGTGGGCAGGTGGCCGTCCGAGCTCCACGGCGTTCGACGGAAAGCAGGGGAAGGCTCGGCTATATGGAGAGAGAGATTGGAGATAACGGGGGCGTTCGACGGAAGGATACGGTGTGGCTGGCCGGTGGGCCCGATGGGCGAACAGGAGCATGCGGCTTCGTACGCGTTAAGTGAACGCGAGGTGAGGCGGCGACGTTGCTCATGCAGCACACGTGAGGCAGGCGGATTCAGCTGCTGCATGCTCGTTTTGGGCTGTACATACGTATACGTATATACATAGAGAGGCATGGCGACGTACGCTATTTGTGGCTTCAGCTTGCTAGCTAGTAACTTGCCTGCTCCAATTTTTGGAAAACAAGGAGTTCACGTGCACGACCAAGGGTCATGGTGGTCGACTATGTTAAGGGTATAGGCTTAGGGTCTATTTGGGGTATATCATACTTATACATATGTGATGAAGGTAGCAGTGATATATTGTCCCATGGTGGTCATATAGGGTCATAGGCCATGTTAGGAATATATCCTCCCTTATAGTATTTATTTATTATATAAATAAATATTGGTGGTTTTTAATTATCATCACATAAATTTAAATAAAAACCGAATCACAAGTTGTATGCAACATGGATGATTTTCTATTGCAATATAAAGATAGAGCTGATGCAACATACAAATACATCTAGTGAAACATTAAGATATAACATATGAACATAGGGAGATAGCATGGGGTATATTGGATACATGACTCTAATAAAAAAGCTTAGGCAAGACAAGGGAAGTTAGTGGAGCAAGATAGGTGATGAAGGTAGAGGGAACATCTGGAGTCTAGTCTCTTGTAACATGAGTGCAAGAGAACACATGGGCAATTTTAGTGATACGTAGAGATGTATCAAGTGAAACATATAAGTAGAACTAGTGCCACATTGAGATTCATCACAAGAAACATAGAGGGGTAGCTAGAGTGCATAGGACATAAGGTTTTAAAAGGTTAGGATCTCGAGTAAGATAAGGGGAGTCATTAGGGCATGATAGGTGATTTAAATACAAGAAGAGTTCATAAGTCTAGCCTCGTGTAACTTGAATACAAGGGTGAACATGGGAAGTTACGTGGGCATCATATGTACATGACTTATAAACATAAGGTGCTAGACAGGGAATAATCACATGTGGCTTAACTATATATATTAAGACACATGTGATGGTGCTACATGAAAAAGTGTAGCACTAAACATATGTTTTATATGTAAAAGGGTAGGGTTCCTACATGACAAGCAACAAACATGGGCTTGTTTTAAAAAAATTTTATTGGTTGTATTTTTTGATGTTTGTAATTTTTAGAGTTGTTACAAGAAGCCAAGAAGAACAGACAACACAGCATGCTCAGCATGGATGCCCTGCAGCACCTATTCCGAGCTCGTAATCCCATTGTATTTCGTTACAGGATGGGCAAGAAGCTACGCAGGATTGTGCAGACCATTGAGATACTGGTCACCGAGATGAATGCATTTGGTTTCAAACACCTGCAACAAGCACCTCCACCTAGGCATTGGCGAGAGACAGATCATGTAATTGATGACTCCGACAAGGATATTGTTAGCAGATCTAGAGACCAGGAGAGGAAGGAAATCATGAGGAGACTACTTGATGAAGCTGGCAACATGGATCTCATGGTCCTTCCTATTGTTGGGCCAGGCGGGATGGGCAAAACCACCTTTGTTCAACTCATTTACAGCGATCCTGCAATCGAAAAGCATTTTGAGCTTCGGAGGTGGTGCTATGTATCTGATGATTTTGACGTCAGTACCATTGCAAGTAACATCAGCCAGACCAATGAAAAAAAATCGTGAAAAAGCATTGAAAGATCTCCAGAGTATAAAAAATCGAAAAGCATTGTCTTAGATGATGTATGGAATCGGGATGCTGATAAGTGGGGAAAACTAAAGACTTGCCTTAAGCAGGGTGGCAAGGGCAGTGCAGTATTGACAACAACTCGTGATTCAAAAGTTTCTGAAGTTATGTCCATGGGTGTAGTCGAAGCCCATAATATTGAAAAGCTGGCTGATGAGTATTTGAGGGAAATTATCCAGAGTAGAGCATTCAACTTGCAAAATCCAAACAATGATGAATTGGATGGCATTGTTGATAGGATAGTTGGCCGCTGTGCTGGTTCTCCTTTGGCTGCCAAAGCCTTTGGCTCTATGTTGAGTAACAAGACTAGTATGAACGAGTGTAAAGATATACTGGCCAAAAGTAAAATTTGTGATGAAAGAAGTGGGATTTTACCAATACTCAAGCTCAGTTTTGATGAACTACCATCACATATGAAGCAGTGCTTTGCATTTTGAGATATATTTCCCAAATATTATGAGATCAATGTAGATCTCTTGATTCAGCTGTGGATGTCACATGACTTTATACCTGTGCAAGATGATGCCCAACTAGAAACTGTAGCAGCACAAATTTTCAAGGAGCTTACTTGGAGGTCATTCTTTCAAGATGTCAAGCAAACTCTTCCAATTCATCCCTCCTTGGGGACAAGGTCGTCTCTTCGTAAGCGAACCATATGCATGATACATGATCTTCTGCATGACGTTGCTCTATCTGTTATGGGGAAAGAATGTGTCACTATAGTAGATAAGCCAAGCATTAAGAAGTTGTCAACAAATCCTGCTCGCCATGTCTTCTTGTCAGAATATGCCACAGGGGTACTTCTATCAAACAGACATCATGACACATCTCTATTGGATGAATTTTTGAAGAAACAGTCTCCAACACTACAGACTTTGTTTTCTGAAGATAATAGTAACTTTGATATATCAAACTACACTTCACTGCGAGCGCTACACTATCCTGCATTGTACACTGAGGGGCAGATACACCTTCCAGGAAACATACAGCACCTAAGGTATCTTAATCTGTCAGGAAATTGGATGCTGAGAAACTCCCTGAAGATATAAGCATTATGTATAATCTACAGACACTGAACCTTTCTCATTGCCCAGAACTTTCTCAGCTTCCAAAGAGTATGAAGTATATGTCAAGCCTTCGGCACCTCTTTACTAATGGATGCCGTTTATTGACGTGGATGCCTCCAGAGCTTGGACAGGTCACTTCTCTACAGACTCTATCATATTTTGGTGTTAGTGCTAGGCCAGGATGCAGTACTATTGGAGAACTTTGAAATTTAAGTCTTGGTGGAGAGCTAGAGTTAAATGGTTTGGAAAATGTAACAGAAGCACATGCAAAAGAAGCCAGTCTTGAAAATAAACAGAAACTCACACACTTATCTTTCAAGTGGAATCGTGACGCCCTTGAAAAAACAGATTGTCATGAAAAAGTGTTGGAAGCCCTTAAACCTCATCACGGTCTACAGATGCTAATGATAGTTAACTACAAGGGCACCAGTTTACCATCATGGATAACCAATCATAGTCTGTTGCAACACTTGACTGAGCTTCAGCTGCTTGGTTTTATGTTGTGTGAGGAATTTCCTGAATTTTGTCATTTCAAATCTCTTCAAGATCTTTACTTGGAGAAGTTATACAAGTTACGAAGCTTGGTATCCACAGCATTTCCAAAACTGAAGGAACTCCAGTTACATGACATGAAGAGCTTGGAGAGATGGGTGGCAACAGAAGGAAAGGGAGATAAACTAACCTTTCCTGTACTTGAGGAGGTCGATATTAAAAACTGTCCGAAGTTGACTAGTTTCCCTGAAGCACCAAAGCTTAAGGTCTTAAGGTTGGATGAAGGCAAGGCACTGCTCTCCTTAGCAGTAATGAAACCGAGGCATGTGTCCTCACTATCCAAGCTAAAACGGTCTATCCATGACATAGAAGCAAAACCACCTCTAATCGATCAGAACCATGTGTCATCTCTGTCAGAACTCTGGTTGCAGGGCTCCAACTTTTTCTTTTCAAGTCCGTCACAGCCAACATTTGGGGTTTGGAAATGGTTTGAACAACTTGTGGATCTGATTATTTCAAACTGCGATGTGCTAATCTACTGGCCAGAAAAAGTGTTTGAATGCTTGGTATCCTTGAAGAACTTGCGGATTTATCAATGTAACAAATTAATAGGGTCCACACAGGTGAAAGGTAGTGCACCTACTGAAACAATGGGTCCAATCCTCCCACAGCTAAACAGCATAACCATAAGGGATTGTGAAAGCTTGACAGAGCTCTTCATTCTTCCCCCACCTGTCAAAGTGGTTTCTATTGATCGATGCCCGAGATTTGAGTTCCTATGGGGAAAAGAGGAACAACTTGAGACGTCCATATCGCTGGAATACTGTGGTGACCTTGCATCTACCAGTATGCTAGAGGAATCATGGTCTCCAATTGATCGTCCTTCTCGTCGATGCCTAGAAGATCTAGAAATACATTGTTGTGGTGACCTGGGAATTCTTCCAAATTTACCATCGTCCCTAAAGCAATTAAGCATCTGGCAGTGTAGCAAGCTCTGTTCCTTGTCAGGACAACTGGATGCACTCAAGATATTATATATCGATGAGTGTAGTAAGTTGTGTTTGCTCAATTCGTTGGGAGACCTGCCATCATTAGAAACACTGTCACTTCGCTACTGCCCATGCCTTGAGTCCTTACCTGGTGTTCTTGGGAGTTACTCTGCTCGTCAGGAACTTATCATCAGTTATTGCCCAGCCATAGATCTGAAGCCACTTTATCAACGCCACCAGCAGCGGCTCGACAGCCTGGAATACAAAGACCTATCGTATGCTCATTGAAGCATCCCAGGTGAAGGTATGACTTTTGAACACCCGTTTTCCATCCCTTTTTCAAATGACTTTGCTTGCGCTCTATGTTGCACATCCACATCATGTAAATTTGAATCAGCAGTTAACGTGTGAGATTCTTACACCATTTTCCATTTCCAGGGCCAAAACTGAGGGATCCAAATTCTTGGAAATATGCTATCCCTTGGTGTTGAGTTCAGCTGATGTGGCGTCACCGGAAGTAGTACTGAAATGGGATCCTGAAATCTTAATTTTGTAGCGGAAGTTGTGGTGAATGGAAGCAGTGACCAGATTTGAGGCATTCATGGAGCCGTGTAGTCATATATAACTAATCTATTTCCAATTTCCTTGGCCTACATTATGATCAAGGAAGCTGGACTGCCATGCTTATTTGTGGGAGTATACGTATGGATGGTCCAAAAAGATGTCTCCTTAATTTGAGATATAGATATCGACTTATAGTGAAGTCAAGTTTGAACACGTATTAATGTTTACCCCGTGTTATCAGTTTCTTGTACTACATATATGACACATAATGCACTGGACGTGCTACTCATGTACTCCTAGTGTATAAATAAATGAAAGGAAACAAGTACTGTATTTGTTTTCTGGAAGTTAAACATTGCTGTTTCGCTTCATATTCCTGTCTAAAATGAAACACTGCCCTGTACCGAGTTGTCGCTCCTTCTGGTATGATCAAAGCGCGTATATATCGGCGTCCTGCACCTTAGGTAGAATCCGGTGATAAGCAAATTCACAATGGAGGATCGGAATGCATCTGAAGGCCAGACATCAGGAAACGAGCAGAGCATGCAGAAAGATTCTCGCGTGACATCCAAATTACCAACTTCGGGCCTTGTTTAGATACCAAAATTGATATCTAAAATTCACTATGCAGAATTCCTATTCCCCGTCACATCAAAATATCGGCACATATATGGAGTACTAAATATAGATGAAATAAAAAACTAATTGCACAGTTTTGTTATACTTTGCGAGACGAACATTTTAAACCTAATTAATCAATGTTTGGATAATTATTACCAAATAAAAATAAAATTGCTACAGTGTGACGTGATGTTTACTATACAAAATTTGTCCTCAAACTTTGGGAACTAAACAAGGGCTTCACTTCAGTGCCAGCGTATCAAATTTGCATTTCTTTCACTGCCATTTCTGCCCACGCACTGTTAGTGTACTGTATAGTCTACCTTGAAAAGAATATTTTGCCTCAAGCCCTCAACCAAATATGTTTACAATGAAGTGGCAGCCCGCAGTGTAGCCGCGCTCGCCATGCCAAGAAATCGCCTAGTGGCAACACGTCCCTGGCCACGCTCGCCCATCAGCCGAATACACTCTTTTTGCAGGCTAATCACCAACACACTATCCATCCGGCTCTCAAAACACATCAGCAGCCTTGTGTCAAAACTCTAAGAGCGCTTTATAAGGACACTCACAATGTAAGATTATGTAATAGAGTGCAAGACTATTAATTACCCCTTATTTATGGTATTTTGTTGACGTGACAGTATATTTATTGAAAAGAGTGAAAGAAAAAACAAGACTCCAAGTCTTATTTCGACTACAAGTCTACAATGTTCAAGTGAATAAATAGTTGTAGACTCTATGATAGAGTTTGCATTGTGAGTGCCCTAAAGCGCCACTGCATATAAATTTTCTTAATGAATCCAGGATCCAGGAACGAAGCAAAGCAGGTGGCTAATTTACTAATGACTAAATCAAATCTCCAGAAACTAATTCAATTGCGCTGGTAATCATGTTTATAAAATGTGACAAGTAGTCAAACCATAAATAATTGCACGTCTCGTTTTTTGAGTAGTCAAACTATTTTAACTTTGAACAAGTGTACATAAAAAATAATCATGTTTATGAAATATGACAAGTATCATTAGATTGACATTAGAATATACTTTATAATAACTTTATTTAAAGATATAAGTATTAATATTATTTTGTATATATTTGGGTAAATTTAAAAGAGTTTGATTTCTCAGAAAATGAGATACGTAATTATTTTAGGACGGAGGAAGTAGTGTTACATATAGAAATAAAAATTAAATGACGCATTTTGAGCAATAGAACAGAACAAGTCGATTGCAAACAGCTCACGAACTCTAGCGACAATAGTGATGTAACCAGGCCACTCTCATGACGACTGCAAGCACACAACAACATGGTACACAAGCAAGCAAGCAGAGGAACAAACTAAAAGCACCTCACGAACTCTGTCTAGCAGCTGGTAACTGAAAACCAGCCAACGACAGTGATTTGAGCACAGCATGCATGGCTCTTTATTCATAAAGACTACTGAAACACTGACGATGAGCAAGAGCAAAGCATCGAGCCGAGCGGCGACATTTATTTTGTATCTTCTCTCCGGCAAAGCTCAAGAGAAGCAAACTCGACTTGCCATTGCAGCAGACGGCAGGCGTCCGGCGGGTCCGATCAGAAGGCCTCACCCTGGAACGCTGCTGCCGGCGCCGCATCGTCGGCGGCGGTGAGCGTGAACCTGACGCACTTCTTGCACTCCGGGCGGCACCCGTGCGGCGAAATGTCATTGCATTGGCACTTCGGCGGGTTCATCCTGGTGCAAAAATTGCAGTCGTCGCAGCACGGCCACGAGCCCACGGCGACGGCCGCTCCAGCTTCCTCCTTGTTTCCTGTGGCCACCAATAGCAGCAAGGCGAGTCAAAATTTAGAGTATTGTGTATTCATCAATAACGTATAATAAGTGATGGTCCTGATCCCTGAAGAAAATTTAGCTAGAGAGCATGCATGGCATGTAAGAGGATTCGTTCTGACTCTTCGTCACCTTCGCCGAGCGGCACAGCAGCGAGGATGGCGAGAACAGCCAGAGTGACGAGTATCACATGAGGCCTCATCTTTGTTTCTACTGGCAACAACAGAACAGGCCACACAATGCAAAGTTTGTTGCTTGGATTTCCTTCATACAGCTATCTGTATGATGAGGTCTGTATGATGAGGCTGGAGGACTTCTTATAGTTGGGCTGGAGGGGATTTTTTTTTAGTTTAGCCCAAAAAAACTAATATATTTCAAAAAAGATGTCCCAAACTAAATTTTTTAGGAAAAGTCATGCATGATGACTCATGACTATAGTGACACCACATGCATTGGCATGACTAGTTATTAGCCAATAAAAAAGAATATCATGCTATGATAAGCTCTGTTTTATAAACTAGTCCACAGGTAGTACGTGGTACTTTTGTTTTTCAACAGAAATAAAAATTATTTGGGACTATCTTCAAACGAGACTACAACATTGGACATTCATATATACAAAGTGGGATGATTGTTATGGCTTGCTGCCTACTTGTCAAGCTGAGCTTCTGAGATTAGTGCAGGATAGTGTCACTAAACTGGAGACTAGCTCCGTGTTACATCAGATTCTTTGTTGTGGAACATCACGTTGTGCAAATGAATGACAAGATAAGCCGATTATTGAGAAATTTGTCTTGAGATTAATAAAGGTTGCTAGTAACATGACCAAAAAATAATCCTAGATACCATCAAAGAGCTTAAAGGAAATTGCAAAATCCAAAGCCCTTAAGCACCGCGATGTCTTAATTTGTGGGACTAGAAAAGTAGAAGTGAGCGTCAACATATTAAAGGATTGATGCAGTTAACTTTGAAGTGGAGACATGTACTTGTAGGGCTTGGCAAGTGACTAGAGAACCTTGACCCATGCTCTAGCTTTCATTGCAAAGCTTAGTAGAGGTACATGCAACGTGAAGGCAACGTGAAGGTATATGGGTCTGCAACGTGAAGGCACCTGCAAGCTGGTATGAAGACATGTGAAAAATCCATGAATATCTAGCAATTTGTAACTATATATTCCTAGTAATCTGTGACTTCCTGTCAATCTGAAGATATGTAGACTAGCAATTTATTTCTGAATATGTTGAAAATATCCATCACATGGTATGATGGAAGGAAAGCAGTAAGAATTGAAAACGGAAAAAACCTTGGGAAGAGATATGCACAAGCAATAATCTGACTTCAAATGCTTGTTGTTGATAACCAGAATAATTGCTTCAATATTGGATGTATGTGCATGATATTGGGTTCTGTAATTTCTAATCTACTGGCAAGCCTTGTGTGCATGCGTGCTTTTTAGTGTGGGCGGAAGAAGAGGAGAAAGGCCCGTCCGGTGGCGCGCGCCGGGAAGAAAACGAAAATGCATGTACGCCAGGAGCCCTTCCCGCCTCAGTTATTTCCGAACCGTACGGTTATTTCTTTCCTAAAATAGACTATGCAGGCGAAACGATATTTTCCTGCGTATGCAGCGTTAGTTTGGTCCTTATTATATAATATATTGAGAGAGAGAGCCGGGGGGTGCACCTTAACTGGAAATTGTATCACAGACCGTTTATAGAGAGAGAAATACAAAACTTTTTCTGATATGTTTCCTCATATACTTTTATTTATATATATTTTTTACAGAAATAGACTCAGTCCTAACCGGGTGCGAGTGCTATCGACGTATGAGTTCGTGCACTAAAATTTAAATGTATTTGGTTTATTTGATTTTAAATATGTATTTGATGTGTTTTTGTGCATCAAGCTCGCCAAAGTGCTGAGCCGAGCTAACTTTCTATAGTAAATTTGTATAACTACAAATAATCCAACTCTAATCGATATCCAACTATAATGATTTATAACGAGCCGAGCTAGCTTTCTTGGCCTTAGCTACTAGACAGTCCATCGGATAACTACAAATAATGGTTATTACAAACTATTTTTGGAAGCTTATAGGTGTTTGGTTTGACGAATAAATGTTTTTTTTGAAAGCGAGCATCTCACGTTCTTCATTAAGTGAAAGTAGGAATATTATACGCTCCAAGAAACGATACGGCGAGAAGCCATACGCTACTAGGAGTAAACACTAAACATGAATCACCGTCCTATGCGGTGGATTAGCTTTGATGTACTAAAAAATAAACTATTATGCGACGGGGGAACGAGCGACGTAGCTCAGTACTCGAGCTCCTCGGGCTCGTACTGGTGTGTCCCATAGAGGGACACCAGACCCCTGAAGGCAGCATGGAACTTCACTGCAATGCCTACATCTGGAGTGTTCGTGACAGCGTCGTCCGACCGTCCTTCCCATTTGTTGACAAGCATGTGCTTGCCCTGCTTCCCGGGTTTTGGGTCATGAAACACGGACTTCGCCGTCAGCCTGTCACTATAGCGTGGGATCCAATTCTCAGGTTCCTTGGACCGGGCACGCCGACGAGGGGGTTCCTGTAGAGGCAGCGTGATGGCATTGATAAATATATTCCAGATTAACTAGTGCATCATAATTTATTTCTCAAATTTAGTCAAAAGATGACCAAAATCGGCACATGTTGCTTTTTAAAAAAAATGGTAGGAGATCTGCCTTTTTTAATGTAAACAAATGAAGTTTATTTACAGGAAAAGGTAGCCAAACATGGAGCTCAACACGATAAAACTGTAAAAGGCTAGCCCAACCCCGCCACGCGGTATAGTACAACACATACGACCCACCCTGTCCTAGGAGATAGACGGGCCCAAATAAAGCAAGAGACCGCCACAACTCATCGTTGCTGAGCTCAAACACATGGAGGGAAACCAACTTTGACTTCCTGTCTTGATCCCCTGGTATTTTGCTTCTACTCGCTACCGGATTCGGGTTCTTTGTCGAGTATCCGAGACACTCGGCAAAGGCCGAATAACACTCGGCAAAGGCTTTGCCGAGTGCGGCTCTCGGCAAAGCCCAGTCGGCAAAGGAGCCTTTGCCGAGTGCCACCTGGCAAGCACTCGACAAAGGCTTTACCGAGTGTCCTAGACACTCGGCAAAGGCCCGAAATAAAAAATCCGGAAAAAAACCCGAAAATAATAGAAAAAAATTTAAATCCGAGGGGGACCCACCGCCATGCGCCCGCCCGTAAGTCGCGGCATTTTTTGCGCGAAAATCGCGTGCTTCGCGTCCGGTGGGATTCGAACTCGTGACCTCTCTCTTGCGTGTCTTCTGCCTTAACCACATGTGTCTATCACATGTGTCTATAACTAGTTTCATTTCCTCATATTCTATACTAAACCGAGAGTAATTAGCTTGTTTAAGGGCCTAAATGAATTCAAATCCAAAAGTGGTCAACTATAATATTTCATAACTTTTCGAGATCTACACGTTTCGTTTAGGAAGTTTTTTCATCCGAGGTCTTTTACGAAATTTAAATTTCAAATTTAAGATATTCACATATGGCTTTAGCATGGTAAGATGAACTCAAATGAAAAAGTTATCAACTACAAAGTTTCATAACTTTTCGAGATCTACAAACTTTGTTTTGGGTATTTTTTCATCCGAGGTCGTTTACGAAATTTGAATTTTAAATTTTGAAATTCACGCGTAGGTTTAGCATGGCAAGATGAACTCAAATGAAAAAAAATTAAACTATAACATTTCATAACTTATTAAGTTCTATAAATATTATTTTGCTTGTTTGATCATTTGTTCATCCGATGTGGTGGTTCTAACATAGTTCATAATTCTTATGAAACTATTAGTAAGATGTAGGTTTTATAAACAACATTACTATCGATTTATGAAATAAAAAAATGACCAATATAAACTTTATAGATCCTAAAAAGTTATACAACTTTGTAGTAGAAATTTTTTTCATTTGAGTTCATTTAGTGCCTCGAAAATGTAATATTGAAAATATCTTTGCCGAGTGCGAAGTCTGACACTCGGCAAAGATTTTCTTTGCCGAGTGCCCGAGATTTAGCACTCGGCAAAGAATATTACACTCGACAAAGTCGCGATTTCCGGTAGTGACTCATCGTTACCGACCTACTCCCGCCGTCGACCAAACGCCAAGAAACGGAAAGAATCCACCGTAGGCGACATCACGAATGAGACAAAATTCCAATAGCGTCATGTCTTTTGGTCTCGACAGCCAATAGTTCCACCATCGCTCGTCCAAAGAATCGACCGGGTTTTTACCCATGGAAGACAATGTTGGAGGGGGGACGACACTCCTGACAGGAAAAGCGGTACCCACAAGCATCACCGTGACCGGGGCTTTCTCCCAAGAACCTCGGACATCGAGCCAAGATGTCTTCTCCCAAGAACCTCGGACATCGAGCCAAGATGTCCGGACCCCTAGCCTGCGCTACCTTCATTGCCAGCAGCCTGGAGAGGAGCATCGACACGTCAATTGCTTAACACACATACAGTATTCTCTAGGCAGTTATGGTACGGGAAATAATCCTGGAATCCTGGAAACGTACCAGATACAATAATTCCCGTTTCCCCCTTATATAAATAAATACGGTTGAACCCGGGTCTCTCTCCGTTCCCAGAAACTAACCGTGATGGACGTGGACATGTGGTCAGTGCTTCCGTGCGATCTACTCGTCGACATTTTCTGCCGCCTAGAAACCACCGCGGTTATCCGATGCGCCGGCTCTTGCAGGCTGTGGCGGTGTTCCATCATCGACAACACCAGGTGCTTCCGGCCTGTTCTGACCGCTTTCTACCAGACCTCCTCCTCGGCTTCTGGGACCTAGAGCGGAGATCGAACCTCATCGCCGGGCGCTGCAGTATGTTCCGGCGTGCAACACAACGGTGCCTCTCTTCACGCCGGCGACCACCGGCGCAAGTGTCGACGGCAAGCTGTACAGCTATCTGCTGGAGTCGCGCGACGGGTTGCTACTACTCGGAGAAGACAAGGGCCGTGGAAATCTCTGCCTATGGACCGCCATGACAGGTATCTGCAGGTGGGTCCTCCCCGTCTGCCATGATAAGATGCAGCTATGTTAGAAGTCACCTTCTG
This sequence comes from Bothriochloa decipiens, assembly GCA_023333625.1. NCBI lineage: Eukaryota > Viridiplantae > Streptophyta > Magnoliopsida > Poales > Poaceae > Bothriochloa > Bothriochloa decipiens. The sequence continues at coordinate 47,526,734 of CM041637.1, read as the reverse complement.
TAGATGGCTAACTCCTGAGTTAGTATCCCAATGGGAACAAATTTGCAGTGATATTTTTAAAACTCAGCTTACTGAGGGACAAGATCAAATTTTCTAGAAACTTGGTGAGAAGAAAAAATTTACTGTGAAGTCAACCTGCAATGCACTCACCAAAACTGAGCCTGGGCCCTCTTTCAAATCTATCTGGAAAGGGAAGATTCCCCCCAAAATCAAAATTTTCCTTTGGCTGGTTGCCAACAAGGCAATTTTGACCAACGACAATATGACTAGAAGAGGTTGGGATGGGGACTCCACATGTGTGTTCTGTGGACAATTAGAGAATATTGATCATTTATTTTTCTCTTGCTCTACTGCCAAGTGCATTTGGGGGCACTATTGCTACTGTTATTGGTGCATCAAATATTCCTAATTCATATGAACAATGTTGGAGTTGGTGTAATGAATGGATGAAAAACTCCAAACAGTTTCATGCTATAGGAATAGGTGCTATTTGTTGGTCAATCTGGAAAATGGGGAACAACATTACTTTTGAAAGGAAAAAATTTCATAATCCCCTTTCCATTCTAAGGCATGCCTGTGCACTTATGAAAAATTGGGCAGGTCTCTTGAAAACAGAAGACAAGGAGATTCTTCTCAATGTTGTGGACTCTCTCTACAGAAGTGCTGTTAGGCTCCTGGCGACGAAGACGGCAACACCAAGTCAGCTGCAAATCCTACCTGCGCCCTGCTATGAAGAAATGGAAGAACATGATGAACCAAGCTCAGGCCCCAACCAAGGTGGACAGAACGATGGAAGCCACAAGTAAGCTGTGGTGTGGACTGAAGACCCGAACGGCGTCCAGTTTCATAAACTTTGAGTCGATCTTTAGATTTCCTCCTGTTTTTTGTTGGCCTTGTATGGCTTCAGTTTGTCCATGTATCTGGGCACTCTTTTGCTTTTTCTGAACCTATCTACACAAACTCGTTTGTATTTCCGTTATTTGGTTAATGGAAATGGGGACCCCCTTGTTCGAAAAAAAAGATGCAGCTATGTTTTAGCCACCGGCTACGACATCGATGATTACTCCACATCTGACGACAGCGACGAGACGGCGGTGTGGATACTGGCCGTAGAATGCCTACGGGACGTCAAGGACGGCACGAACTACCAGATCTTTTCCTCCAAGACCGCAGGGTGGGGGCCAGTGCAACGGTCTGTGAAGTTCCCGGAGGACATGGAACATGTGTACAACGATCGTTACGTCACCAGCGCCATAGTTTGCCGCGGCGTCATCAGCTGGTTCATCCTAGTTCCGGGCCGCGACGTGCTGAACGGCAGACCAGGCATGTGCTTGTATTCCATGGACCTACGCACGGAACGGACATGGACAACCGAGCTGCCGGCGGTTTTCAGCAGCGTGGGAAACGAAGTCCTGGCGGTGTCGGAGGACAACCGTGTATCTCTGGTCAGGACGCTGCCTTCTCTACAACAGATTGAGGTGTGGGTGCTCGTCGGCGACGGCCAGTGGGCGCTGCGGCGGACTATAGATGACGTGCAGAAGTTGCTCCCGAATTCCCTGAGCACGGGCTCCATGCTGCTGTCTGGCTTCTGCCCGAGGAGCGGTTACTTGTTCGGCACCGGCAGGGACGACGACAGCAACCTCAAACACGACTTCCTCATCGGCGTCGATGGGAGCTCGCCCCGGCAGATCAGAACCGTCGAGTCCAGCAGCAGTTCCTGCAGATTGGCGTACGAGATGGATTGGTCCACATACTTAAGATCATACATATCAAAGATGAAGTATTTTTAAGCTGCTAGCTAGTACAGTCAACTGTCAACTAGCCGTTAACTAGAAACTTTTCTTTGCCACACTTCAATCTCAGTTTGTTGGATAGATTCTGTAACACCTGAAAACCGATTATATGTATGGAGTTGAACAAACCCAGACATGGCAACATGTGTTATATATATATATATATTATCTCACAGGTTCTCTACTGCTCGCCATTAGTTTTAATACCAGCAAATATGCCTTTATGTTCCTACCGGAGAAGGATTACGTGATTGCAACCATGAGATCCTTCATCCTCCTTGCCGACGCTGTCCCGCCCTTGTGTTCTTGAGCTTTTGGAAATAATAAGTGGCATGGCAGGTTAGAAGAGTTCACCACTAAAATTTCAAAACACTCAAGCACTCAAGTTTTATAAATCAAGTCAATTTTAATCCTATTTATAATTCTAGGTGAGTTATATTTTAATATTTGAAAAGTTCAAATTTTTAGTGATTTTCGCAAAAGGTTCAAAAATTGAAGTTGTTACAGGGTTGGAACGCCCCAGCTATAATGAACCCAACGGACGTGGCACGCGTCGGCCAAACCGTCGCGCCCACTCACCGCCACGCGCACTAACACCTCATCCTGCTCAGCTGCTGCTAAACCCTCCAATCTCTTTATTTTTCTCCCCATGGAGTATCGCACTGCCTTTTCTGCTACTCGCCGGTGGACGGACATGAGAGCGAGACACCTCCTCCCCGCATGTGAGCGCGGATGACATGCAACACCCCCCCCCCCCCCAACCCGATGGTAGCGCGGCGACCCCGGGTTCTGCGTCGACGTCTTCTCTGCCACGCCTTGAGCTCTGCGCATCGTCATATCCAGTGTCACATAGATTTAGAATTATTTTTATTTATTTTGAAATAGATTACTATATGGCATAATATTTAATTCAACATTGATAAACTTGTTTATAATGCCACGTTATTTCTTTATTGCCATTACAACTAATATTAAATATTTACATGTTGATATAGAGATATTTTAGGCCCTGTTTGGGAGTGCTCCCAACAGCTTCATGAAGCTATTGGGAGCCGTTTCTTTGTCAAACAACTCCTCCCAAAACGGCTTCACTAGTGAAGTTATTTTTCTTCCTCTTCATAAAACAATGGGATGAGAAGGAGCCAAAAATAGTAGCTTCACCCAGCTCTCAGGCCGGCCTCTAACCACACTGTCCTTATAGATGAATGTAATTACACGATTGCCATCGAATATTCCACCCACGATTCCCCTCCACCCGTGAAGGCAGCCCCGTCCGCGACATCCAAGAAGCCCCGTCCGCGACTCCATCGGCCTCCAACCGCCGCCGCTGCATGGGGCTTGAACCCTAGCCGCCGCCCATGGCTGAGCCCGCCGCCGCCTGCCGTCCATCGCGGTGCCGATAGCACTCCACCTCGCATCCCGTGCCTCCTCCACCCGTCTCCGTATCGTGTCTCTCTCCCTCCCTCCCACAGCAGCGCCGCCGCCGCCGCTTGGCCATGGCTGAGCCCTCGCCGGAACGTGAGGCCGGAAGGGAAAATGATAGATCGAGAATCCCTGAAGACTCGGTGCCCCTCTCTGCTCTTCTCGCCCAGGTTGGACGTGGTTTGCCGGCTGGAGGCTCGTGGTCCGGCGTGGGTCATGGCGCCGCCCCTCCCAGCGGTGAATCTTGGGCTGCCATGGGTCATGGCGCGCCCCCGGCCGCCGGATCATGGCCTAGCATGGGTCGCGGCGCCCCCTCGGCCGGCGGCGCGGGCTGGCACGGTGCGGGTCGCGGCGCCCCCCCGGCCGGCGCCGCTGGCTGGACCGGCGTGGCTCACCCCGGGACTGACTTGTACAGCAGCGGCGGCTGGCTAGGCGCAGCAGCTCGCCCGCCTCTCTGGACCACCAGCGGCTGGCCCGGCGCGGCATCATCTATGATCCTGGAAGGCAGTGGCTTCCCCAGCTCATCCTCTGGTGCACCCCCGGCCAGCGTTGGCTGGTCCAACTCGGCATATGGTGCGTCGTCCGCTGCTGGCACGTCATTTGCCGGCGATTGGGGTAACTTCAATGCTACAGCTACTGCAATATGGGGTCCTGGTTGGAGGGAGAACACACCCGAAGAAGGCGATGATAACCATGTGGAAATACTGGACTCTAATGCTCCAAGCCGTGGTGGCCGTGGTGGCCGAGGCGACCGAGGTGGCTGAGGTGCATGCTTACGGAAGCCTCCTGCTGTTCCCATTGCGCCCTCATCCTGTCGACCTCACTGATTCAAGGTAATCGATGCACACTGCTTTCTAATCTTGTAATGAAAATAAGTCCAAGGAACAAAACATCATTCCCTATATGATAGGATGCCTGACCTGATCTGATCGGCTGTAGACTGTAGACTGTAGTTGGAGGTATGATACATAAAAAAATAAAGGGCAGGCTGTGGACTGTAGTTTATCTGTGCCAATGTGTATTGTGGCAGGCAATGAGACTTGAACCTCTTAGCTGGATCTGATCGGCTGCATGATTGCAGTATATTTATATTTCTATTATATCGCACTACTACTGCATGATTGCAGTATATATATATTTATATTTATAATCTTGTAATTGAAATCTTTGCTGTCCATGAGTATACATAATGAAAATATTATATTTCTATCTTGTATTTGGCCTACCAATTCTCAGACATGAGTATATATATGGCTTGAGTATTTGGGTTAGTAATTCTTCTTAAGCTGCAGACATGAACTTTGGCTATTTTTGTTCGTAACAGCGAGGCCGATTGGACGGATGAAAACGTTAGGATAGTTTGTGAGATTTTTTTCTGATGAAGTTCTGAAGGGCAAAAATTCACTTGTGTAAGACTGGCTACAAAAATGTAATTCAGAGGTTCAAAGATAGGACTGGAATTGTATACACTAGGAAGCAATTCAAAAACAAGTGGGATAAGCTGAAAGGTGATTATGCTATTTGGAAGTTACTCACCAACCATGAAACTGGTATTGGATGGGATGAAACACGTAAGAACATTGTGATGCGAGATGGTTGGTGGAAGAAGATGGCAAAAGTAAGTGCATTGCATAAACAATTCTATTGCAAACTTGTCTCTAACTTTATTACCATAACATGACGCACTTGTCTCTAATTTCATTGCAGGATGTTAAGGGGAGTGGGAGGTTCAAGCATAGGGGCCTACAGAATTTGGACCAGCTAGAAATTATGTTTGAGGACCTTCGTAACACTGGAGAAGACCACTGTTCTGCTTCCAGTGGTGTAGCACCATCCCACCAACCAAGTATGTCATCTGACAATTCTCTACCTAATGATGAGGAAGGCGCTGAGGATGATAGTGAGCCAGAACAAGAGACGCCTACTAGTAGTGCGAGGGAGAAGAGGGTTGCGGTGTCGGCTCACTTTAAAGGAAAGAAACCAAAGACAAGTACTGGGCGTTAGTTGCAAGATCAAGTCAGCAAACTAGTGGAGATGAATGAGAAGACAAGTGATAGATATTCTGATGCTATTGCAAGGAGGGAAGATAGATCTGGATGCTCCATACAAGCTGTTCCAGTGAGATCTATTAATAAATATGGTCTCGAGTCATCTCTTAATATTAGCTCTATGGAGGCACTAGCTATGTTTCTTGTAGTTTGTGGGCATGGGTGGTCCATGAGTGCTTTGCATGGTGTATTCAAGCATTCTACAGAGACGATCAGTCAAAAAATTGATGAGATCTTGCTGTGTTTCATCTCCATGTCTAAGGACTACATAAGGCCTATTGATCCAAACTTCCGTACGACACATTCTAGGATTACTAATGATAGCAACATGATGCCTCATTTTATAGATTGCATTGCAGCACTAGATGGTACCCATATCTCAGCACACCTACCTGCGGATGCCAAACTAGGTACATTGGTCGAAGTGGCAAAGTGACTCAAAATGTTCTTGCTATTGTTGATTTTGACATGAGATTCATATATGTTGGCAATAGACACAGGATTTAGGCAAGCCAAAGGCACTATGACCCTTGGGGTTTGCTTTATTATATAACCAAATTGCTTGGAATACAAGATGCTCCTAGAGCATATTCCTACAGCATATAGTATAAAGTGCTAAAATAGATAAAGGTAGGCTCCTTGGCTCCTAAGCAAGCTCAAGGGCATTACAGTAAATAGGAAATGAACTAATCTACTGATAGCTTAACTGACAGGATTATACAACATTTCTCCCCCTAAGCCTGACAGTTCTTCAACTTGCTGATCTCCTTGAGCCCAATTCTTCCCCTCATCTCTTCAAATTTGGCCTTGCCGAGGGACTTGGTTAGGATATCTGCAAGCTGGTCTGCTGTAGGTGTGAACTCAGTCTTGATGGTACCATCTTCAACATAGTCTCTGATGAAGTGGTACTTGGTCCTGATGTGCTTGCTCCTGTCACAAAAGACAGGGTTCTTTGCAAGGGCCAGGGCTGACTTGTTGTCGACCCTGAGCTCCACCACCTCCACCCTCCTCCCCAGCAGCTCTGCAAGCAGTTTTGACAGCCACAATGCTTGAGTTGCAGCTGTTTTCATTGCTACATACTCAGCCTCATAGCTTGAGAGAGCAACAACCCGTTGCTTGATGGACTGCCAGCTGATGAGACTGTCTCGAAGGAAGAACAGACACCCAGTGGTGCTCTTGCTGGAATCCATGTCACCAGCCACGTCTGAATCGCTGTAGCCAATGAACCTTGCCTTGCAAGAAGCTTGGCGTAGTGGAGGCCATAATCCAGAGTGACAACCAGGTACCTGAGAACCCTCTTCATAGCTTGAAGATGCTCGACTATTGGTCTCTCCAGGAACCTGCTGACAAATCCCATAGCAAAGGCCAGATCAGGCTGAGTGTGCACCAAGTACCTCAAGCTTCCCACGAGCCTCCTGTACTGTGTTGCATCCACTTCCTTTGTTGTGCTGTGTTTACTTAGCTTCAAGCGCTCCTCCATGGGAGTGGCAGTTGGGTTGCAGTTCGACATACTACCCAGCTCTAGGATCCTCTTGGTGTAGTGGCTCTGACAAAGTGTGATGCCACCACTGCTCTGCTGGACATCAATGCCCAGATAGAAGCTCAGCAGGCCGAGATCACTCATCTCGAAGGTTGACTTCATCCTGGCCTTGAACAGGTCGATCTCCTGCTTGCTTGCGCCAGTGATGATCAGATCATCCACATAGACTCCGACCACCAGAAGCTTGTTGCCAGAGCCTCGCCTGTATATCACTGCCTCATGACTGTTCTGCTCGATGCCCATCTACTTCAGGGTGGCGTCAAGCTTGGCGTTCCACGCCTGAGGTGCCTGCTGTAGACCATAGAGTGCCTTGCAGAGGTGGTACACCTTGTTCTCTTTCCCGCGACGGCGAACCCAGGCGGCTAGCAGACGTAGACTTCTTCTTGAAGGTCTCCATTGAGGAATGCGGACTTGACGTCCATGTGATGGACCAGCCACCCCTCCTGGGCAGCCAGCGCACAGACTCCATGCGAGCTACTG